>CM046813.1:17643008-17823925 GCA_025617385.1 Murraya koenigii | reverse complement strand
ACACATACATCTTATAATTGCGAAGTAAACGCTTTGCAAGTGCTCTTCTAAAAATACCCAAATCTGCAATAAGACTAAAACAAAAAGTTTATCCAAGAAATAACTTGAAACATGATGATGAAAAGAAAGTGCAACTCATCGGGATCGTTAGTAGTCATCATAGCGAGTAACATCGTAGCTAATTGCGTGTTCCACCAACACAGCGTATGTTTTGATAATAATCACTACGCATCTTTTGATTATAATCATTACAAGCATAAGAGGCGTGTCTCTTGATGTTGCTAGAAGATAACATGGCTACCACGATAGTTAGCATGGCCTTGCCCACAAGCCCGGTTCAAGCCATTTCAGTAAATTATCATGATCTGTATCATCATTTGACACACAGAAGACCGGAAGAATTTCCAAAAATTGACCAGAGCCACTAAACTCAAGGGAGAAACGAAGGTTCCATTGGTGAAAAAAGAACCCTCGGGCCTCTTGTCGTCATTGAACAATTCATAAACATATGTGTTAATGGGCATATCAGGTTGATCGGCATCTCAAACAGTGGTTCATATTCCGATAGAAGTTTCATTGAATATATATATATATATATATGAAAAATTTCTAATTATTAAAAAAAAATACCAACGCATGTTTGTACTTCTAGAATGTTACTTTTCAATACATAACCATGATCGCGGATTACGAAGATCATGATCATGCCAATGACAATAAGAAATGACAAAGCCAACTAGAAGCTAGGCTTAATTAAAATATTATTTAAGAATATAAGTATTGACAAAGGTTTTTCCTAATTTCTTTCTCTTTTAGCTCTTTTCGTTTTTAACGATTAGTTAAGTGTGTGACAATTAAGCCACTTTTTCAATGAATATACACATTTGACCAATTATTGAAAAACAATAAGGGCTAGAAGGGAAAAAATTAGGAGAAGATCTTAGTTCCATAAGTACCATTTTTCTCGAGCCATAACTAAAAACACTCACATAAGCATGCTCCTTTATAACATACAACCAATCCACATTTGGGAGGCGGAACTTGGTGCAATCACTTTTACGAGAACAAGCAGTGAAGGCAATATTGCTTCAAGCAATGCTGATTCGGACCTCCCCACATATGCACTCCCATTTATACATTTGCCTCTATGATCTTTACAATACTTAGTGCATTCACGATCGTATGAGCAACCGGCTAAAGGCAAGATTGAGTCAAGATCAGCCTGACCAACTGGTCCTTCAACGCCTATTTTGGAAATTCTTTAAATTGTCTCATTTGTGGTAGCAGAACACGATTGCTAGTTATCCACACGGATGCCGCCACCGGACATTTGCTTAGCGATCATTGTTTACTTGACAGTTTGATGTTTCTTGATGACTTCGTCTGCAATATCTCCTATATCTGTAGCGAGTGATTCACCTGTCAATAGTAATTTTTAGTTATGAATTCAATCTGTTGTAATATATATATATATATAAGAGAAAATACATTTTAAAGAAAAAGGTTAAAATGAGAAAATACATTTTAAAGAAAAAGGTTAAAAAGGACTAACAAGAAGCGATCACAAAAGGAAGGCCAAGAAAGCTACTACTGCAGAAGCCTTTTCCATATTTTATTTTTTCTCTGTCACACTGTAAAGGGTATAAGTTTTAATCGAGATCTTATATAATAAGAGGAGAAATATTCTTAAAAACGAATTTTAATTAATGCTTTAAAAGCAATGGGCAATAAATCTGAATACCGGATATTATTGCCCGTAACTGCTGCATTCCAGGAATTGAAGTATGTGTGTTGAAATCTTTATTTATTGCCTTAATATCTTTATTTATTACCTTAATATCTTTCTTCTTCTTTTTTTTCTTCATATTTAGTATTATTTGTTTAAGAGTAATGCCATATATTTAGTTTTTGTCATAAATGAAATGAAATCCGATCAAGGCGGGATTATCATATAAATATTGGAAGACTTAACTTAAGCACACATACATCTTATAATTGCGAAGTAAACGCTTTGCAAGTGCTCTTCTAAAAATACCCAAATCTGCAATAAGACTAAAACAAAAAGTTTATCCAAGAAATAACTTGAAACATGATGATGAAAAAGAAAGTGCAACTCACTGGGATCGTTAGTAGTCATCATAGCAGTAACATCGTAGCTAATTGCGTGTTCCACCAACACAACGTATGTTTTGATAATAATCACTACGCATCTTTTGATTATAATCATTACAAGCATAAGAGACGTGTCTCTTGATGTTGCTTAGAAGATAACATGGCTACCCTGATAGTTAGCATGCCCTTGCCCACAAGCCCAGATCAAGCCATTTCGTAAATTATCATGATTTGTATCATCATTTGACACACATGAAGACCCAGAAGAATTTTCAAAAAATTGACCGGAGCCACTAAACTCAAGGGAGAAACGAAGGTTCCATTGGTGAAAAAAAGAACCCTCAGGCCTCTTGTCGTCATTGAACAATTCATAAACATATGTGTTAATGGGCATATCAGGTTCACTGGCATCTCAAATAGCTGTTCATATTCCCAGTAAAGTTTCATTGAATATATATATATATATATATGAAAAATTTCTAATTATTAAAAAAAAAATACCAACGCATGTTTGTACTTCTAGAATGTTACTTTTCAATACATAACCATGATGCGGATTACGAAGATCATGATCATGCCAATGACAATAAGAAATGACAAAGCCAACTAGAAGCTAGGCTTAATTAAAATATTATTTAAGAATATAAGTATTGACAAAGGTTTTTTCCTAATTTCTTTCTCTTTTAGCTCTTTTCGTTTTTTAACGATTAGTTAAGTGTGTGACAATTAAGCCACTTTTTTCAATGAATATACACATTTGACCAATTATTGAAAAACAATAAGGGCTAGAAGGGAAAAAAATTAAGAGAAGATATTAGTTCCATAAGTACCATTTTTCTCGAGCCATAACTAAAAACACTCACATAAGCATGCTCCTTTATAACATACAACCAATCCACATTTAGGAGGGCAGAACTTGGTGCAATCACTTTTACGAGAACAAGCAGCTGAAGGCAATATTGCTTCAAGAACAGTCTGTTCTGGACCTCCCCCACATATGCACTCCCATTTATACATTTGCCTCTATGATCTTTACAATACTTAGTGCATTCACTATCAGTATGAGCAACCGGCTAAAGGCAAGATTGAGTCAAGATCGACCGACCAACCGGTCCTTCAACGCCTGTTTTGGAAATTCTTTAAATTGTCTCATTTGTGGTAAGCGGATCACGCTTGCCGTTATCCACACGGATGCCGCCACCGGACATTTGCTTAGCGATCATTGTTTACTTGACAGTTTGATGTTTCTTGATGACTTCACTGCAATATCTCCTATATCCAGTAGCGAGTGATTCACCTGTCAATAGTAATTTTTAGTTATGAATTCAATCTGTTGTAATATATATATATATATAAGAGAAAATACATTTTAAAGAAAAAGGTTAAAAAGGACTAACAAGAAGCGATCACAAAAAGGAAGGCCAAGAAAGCTACACTGCAAGAAGCCTTTTCCATATTTTATTTTTTTCTCTGTCACCTGTAAAGGGTATAAGTTTTAATCGAGATCTTATATAATAAGAGGAGAAATATTCTTAAAAACGAATTTTAATTAATGCTTTAAAAGCAATGGGCAATAAATCTGAATACCGGATATTATTGCTCAGTAATCACGCATTCCGTGAATTGAAGTATGTGTGTTGAAATCTTTATTTATTGCCTTAATATCTTTATTTATTACCTTAATATCTTTCTTCTTCTTTTTTTTCTTCATATTTAGTATTATTTGTTTAAGAGTAATGCCATATATTTAGTTTTTGTCATAAATGAAATGAAATCCGATCAGGCGGGATTATCATATAAATATTGGAAGACTTAACTTAAGCACACATACATCTTATAAGAATTATATATATATATATATATTTTAAAATATTTGAATAGGGAAATAAAGAAAGGGGTTTTACGAGAATTATAAAGTGCTGTGAATAATCCAACTGAATGTTCTTCAATCCCAACTTTTCGAGTGCAATCTTATTGAAACAAAATTTACCAAAATTTAAGTTATTTTCATCATCTCTCTTATCCATAAGATGGTTGTTGGATTCTGTTCTAATTGTGGGAATTTTGTAAAATAATATAAAAACTATAAATTTATCAAAAAAATGAAAAAAAAAAAATTGCATGATATGTCTGAATCAAAAAGTTCAAGCTTATATTGGGCTAAGCCCGACTCGTGAAAGTATTCTCAGGCCGGACATGGTTTGTCTTTCCTCCTACTTTGAAACTTGAACTCTAAACTATTTTTATTTTTAATATCCACTGTTAGATTGTGTAAGATCAATGACTCAAACTTTGTATTAATATTTTAAGGCAAAAGTTTAAGTCGAAATAGCCACTCCTTTTTGTGAAAGAGAAGTAAATGTTTGGGAGGAGAAAGAATAAAAGTTAACATCATAAGTAATGTGAAGGAAATTTACATGTAAAAGGTAACAACCACGTAAGTTTTAGCTTTTGTAATTTAGAAGGGCTGTTCGATTATTAACATAAAAGTTTTCAAAAGTGAATTTTGGAGAGATACCTGCAGCACAACTCCTTTTTTAATACGATCTCATTCATTTGTTTCTATCACACTGTTGAGATTATCTTTAGCTTATTTTTGGGCTTTAACTTTTTAACAATATGTAATTTAGTGATAAGGCAATCACTTTCAATAATTCAATCAAAGAGTGATATCTACTTTATTCAGGAAACTTAATTCCCATCATTTGACGAAGAAACAATTTCAAGCATTACTCATATATGCACGTAAGTGCCCTAAATACAGTTCATTAATGGCATCACTTACTGATGGATTTTGCGGGGAATGCAATAACAAGTGTCATTTTCGTTGCATAAGCCACCTTTGGGATATTTTAATTGGTAGTCAATATCTTGAGAACAGTACAGTTCATTAGCGGCAACATCAACGTATGGGTTTTGCGAGGGTATGCAATAATAGGTCCGAATTATTTTCATCTGATTGCCATGATTTACTTGTTGTATCTATAAATAGGGGGCTCCCCCCTTTAAATGTGACACCCCTGAATCTATTTTTGGGCTCTATTTTCTGTAATTCATTCTCCATCTTGTATTTTCTATGTATTTTAATAAAATTTCCATTTTATCCCTAGTTATAAAATGAGCAGCTAATTTATTTTCAAGCTTGGGTTAAAGGTGAAGCCTCAACATAATCTATGGGCTTAATTTGGTAAGTTTATTTTTACTTTATCTAATTTTATTTAAATTGTTTTGACTTATCGTAGACAGATAGTAATAATCTTGTCTAGGTATTGCATTGGTATACATATTCTCTAGTGCAAGATTATTACTATTGGGCACTGTAAGCGCTTTACACTAGATTTATTAGAGAAACATCTCCCTTTAATTTATGTGGTAGGTCTTGACTCATTATTGACATAAAATTCATCTAAGTTAATTAGTGGATAGTCTTAGCACCTTGTCGATAGTTACATAATTATTACCTAGCATAACGTGTTCTTGATACAACATTTAACATAAAATTATTCTTTTCGGCACAATGAGCACTTGATGTCATATTTATTAGAGTTAGGTTTATGAAGAGTGGAAACACCCCCCTCATAAATTAATTGGAACTAAAAAAGGAATATTAAGCCCATGGTGAAATGTCTAGTGTGAATCCTAAAACCTAAGCACTTTATTACATTGATCTAGTGTGAATATTATGAAAATTTTTCAGATGATGATGTTAAGCTTAGGTTCTTTCCATTTTCTTTAAAAGATAGAGCTCGTTCTTGGTTCAATACATTGTCTGCTAATAGTATTACATCATGGGAACAAATGGTTACTAAATTTTTAAATAAATACTTCTCAGTGCATAAAACCAATGCTATTCGTAGGGAAATCTCATAGTTTACCCAAAAAGAAGACGAGCAATTTTTTGAATCATGGGAGCAATTCAATGGGCTACTCTTGAAGTGTCCACATCATGGGTATGAGAAATGACATCAATGCCAATAGTTTTTGGAGGGACTATTGCCACTTGTGCTGGAATGGCTAATGGCGATAAGTGGAGGAGAGTTGATGTCGAAAAGTGCATCAGAGATTTGGGATTTCTTTCAGCGACAAGAAGATAATTCCCAACAACGAAGCAGATCATTCAGAAACGTGAGAAAAATCAAAGGAGTGAATGAAGTTCATGTTGGTGAGTGAAGATCATAAATCAAGGAAGTCAAAGAAATAGTTGAAGGTCTTTCTCACTAAATAGTATCTTTGACAGCTGCAAAATCAATAAAGCCACATGCCTATAATCAACTTGATCATGATTCATACCCAGATCAAGCCAATGCAATTGGTGTGATGGGAAAGCAGCCAAACTACAATCCTTACTCCAATACTTATAATCCTGGGTGGAGAGACCATCCTAACTTTTCATGGTCTCAAGGATTCCAACATAACAGAGCAGCAGCTCCAGCTCCATCAATGCAACCAGTTTCTCAGGCTCCTCAAGTCTGTCAACAATCATTTAGACTATATAATCAGAACCAGAGCTACTCACAACCCAAACTATGGGAGAAAGCGTTCCAAAATTTTAAAAATTGGACTCACTCCAAAATAGATCAACAAAATTGCACCATTGATGAACTCCAGAATGAGATGAGAGCAGGCTTCAATTCAGAAGCCTGGTCGATTTCAAACTTAGAAAAGATGGTAGGACAGCTAGCTTCTTTAGTTCAAAACTTAACAATGACCGTTGAAAAGGGTAAATTCCCAAGTCAGCCAGTGGCAAATCCTAAAGGAGTACATGAAGTAAGTATTGACTCAGCCTAAGAATATGAAGAAGTCAAAGTTGTGATGACCTTACGAAAAGGCAAAGAAGTTGACAACAAGGTGGAGATGCCAGATGACAAAGACAAATCAAGTTGTGCTTATAGATTTTGAGGATTCATCAAAGGAGAAAGAAGAAAGTTGTTCATGAGAATATGTCCCTAAAGCTCCATCTCTCGGAGGTTAGCTAAAGTAAAAAGGAAAATTCCACAGGTGAGATTATGGAGATATTTAAACAAGTAAGTGTTAACATTCCCTTGCTTGATGCTATAAAGTAAGTGCCCTCTTATGCTAAGTTTCTTAAAGACCTATACACAAAAAAAAAGAAGCATTCATGTTCAAAAAAAGGCATTTTTAACTAAAAACATTAATTCTATACTCCAATAAAAAATTCCTCCAAAATTTAAAGACCCAAGATCTCCTACTATCTCATGTAGTATTGGGAACTACACATTTGAGAATGCTTTGTTGAACTTGGGAGCTAGTGTAAATCTTTTGCCTTATTTTGTATTTATGAAACTTGGATTAGGAGAATTACACCCAACTCCAGCTTGTGTTATAACTTGCAGATCGGTCTCATGAAAATGCCTCGTGGTATTGTGGAGGACATGCTTATTCGTGTCGACAAGTTTTATTTTTCTGTTGATTTTATTGTAATTGATACTCAACCAATGTAGGATTCGAAGAATCACATCCCCATTATTCTAGGCCGACCTTTCTTGGCAACTCATCGATGCTCACATTCAATGTAGGACCGAAAATATGAAGTTGTCCTTTGGCAATATGACTATGGAGCTTAATATCTTCAACATTGCCAAACAAACTCATGATAAGAATGATGAAATTGTTAATATGAATTTTATTGAAGAATTATTTTATCATAATCTTTCTTCTAACCTTAGTGACGACCCTTTACAAGAATGGTTAACTCACTTTGGTATGGTTTTTGACCAGATTAATGCCCCACTCGATTCATCACCATTCATGTATACTAATAACTGAAAGTTAAAAGAAGAGCAATTGGCACCATATGGGGAAAATCTAATCCCATCAGAATCATTAACAAAACTCGAGCTTAAATCGTCACACACACTTTGGAGTACACATCCTTGGGAGAAGAAAACACATTGCAAGAAATCACCTCATCATTCCTTGACAATAAACAACTAAATGAAAGTATCATTTATGCCTGCCAAAGTTCAAAAAGGAGGTTCCAACTGGCAGAATTTGAGGATATTTGCAGCGAATGAAAAGGCTAAAGATTACAAAAAGAGAATGAAAGTCTTTCATAACAAGCATATCATGAGAAAATCTTTAACACCGGTCGGAAAGTCCTTTTATTCAATTATCACATGCACCTATCCCCGTGTAAGTTACACTCTTGATGGTCCGAACCCTTTATTGTTCATACTTGTTTTCTTCATGAAGCAATTGAAATTAAGGATCCAAAGAACGATGTCATTTTCAAAGTTAATGGTTAAAGATTAAAGCCATATCTAGAGTACTAACCACATGACGAAGACACCGAAATCAATTTGAGTGACCCACCAGATTTGAATTGAGATCTTTTCATTTCTTTTTGGTGATTTAATTTCTTTTTATCGTTTTATGTTAATATTCTTTTGCTCAAAATTATTTATTTTCTATTAAAGTGTGTTTGATTACCAGTTATATTTTCTTTCGATTACTTATCATGAATACTCAATCGGATGGATCCTCTTTGTCCAACTTAAGTAGCTTTTACATGTGAAGCATCATTTAAACGGCTTACTCCAAGTTTGTCAATCACATCCTATTTGGGACCTTCAACCACCAGTGTTAGTATCCCACTTTGAAGACTTATAAAGACAGCTCAAGAAAATCAAAGGTGGTATCTATGAAATCCAGTTGGAACTTGAGGTAAATTCAATAAGAGGACGTTTGTAAGTAGTTGTTTGCTTATACGTATTTTTTTTCTTTCCGTTATGTGTTTTGATTTTGTTTGCTTTCACATTTTACTTGATTTTGCAGGCTTTATTTTATTTAAGTGTGTTTTAATTTGTTACCTCGATTAAGTGGCGGATAATGGTACACCGTGACAATTAAAGTCGGTTACTTCGGCTTCCCATAATAAGCGATATTCCGAGGAGACGAAATGGATAAAAACACAATTTTGGCAAAGCTTCACAAACGATTTCCTTCACTTCCTCGAATACTCTCCTTACAATAAAGCTCGGTCCGAATGCATGCGATTACTTATGAGAAATAACATCCCTTCTAACCTTCGATGGTTAATTTAAGGCAAAATACGATTGGCAGGTGAGTTACCCCCCAAATTTATTGCATATATGATGGTAGCAGCAGCAGTAAGAAGCATAAATTAGATTTAAATCTCCATCTATAAATGTTTTCTTTCATTTTGTATTGCAGCATTCAGTTAATGTCTTCTAAACCCTACTTCTTTTCTTTAAAACATTGAGGACAATGTTTCATTCTAGTTAGGGGGAAGGAATAGTTGATAATTGTGGAATGTCTTAATCTTGGAGAAGTTTTTACTAATTTTTTTTTGTAGGAACTAACTTTGACTTAATTTTTGAGTCAAAGATGGCTGAATATGGAGTGTAGTGACTCTAGAAACGCATCTTCTTAGTCTTGAAGTTTAAAAAAAAATAAAGAAGGCATTTTATGTGATCTTGTAACATTGGATGACATGATGACTTTCAAATTCTTATATTTGTATTATCTTTGACCTTGAGTTATGTTAGATCATATTTGCTACTCATGACATCGATGTTGGTGACAAATGTGAAT
The DNA here is from genome assembly GCA_025617385.1 of Murraya koenigii. Classification (NCBI taxonomy): domain Eukaryota; kingdom Viridiplantae; phylum Streptophyta; class Magnoliopsida; order Sapindales; family Rutaceae; genus Murraya; species Murraya koenigii. Next base: position 17,814,238 of record CM046813.1, on the reverse strand, counting down.
TGAGCGAGCTGACGAGTAAAATTGGTTAAGTTACTTGAAAGAATACACATGTCCTAATAAATTCCAAGTGAGATTTTGAGCCTATAATTTTTCTTGGAGAGTAACCATTTTTGCCCATTTTTCATACAATTTATTATACATAATCTCTATATTTTTCTTTGAGTCAAACATTAAAAAAATTGTGTTGCTACATCTAAAAGTCTATTGAGCTAGTAAAATAGAAGACTATTTAGAGCTTTAAAAGATGATGGAAAGGCCATCTTTGACCCATTTGAGCCTTTTTCAGCCATCCTTTTTGTAAAATATCCATAGTTAGCCCTTTTGAGCCTAGAGAAAAAAAATTATGTTTTCTTTGTTAACTCATCGTCCTGCTCTACTCCAATTTAGAGTGGTACCCTACGTTTTATGTGTTCAATCACCTAATCATTATTGAGAAAATTATATATATATTTAAAAAAAGGAAAAAAAGAAAATAATAATAATAATAATAATAAATGAATTGCACCGTATAATTTTCTAAAGATCTCTATTTTATTTTCTCAAACAATTCTTTATTTTCCCTATTGTCCCTTCTTTGTTAGCCATATTCTTAACCTACATTACAGCCTAATAAAAGTCTTTCTTGATTTTAGAGAACTATAGTCTAAAGTAGAAGCTAGTAATATGGACTAAAATGATGTAGTGATACATATATAAAAAAAAAAAAAAGAGTTGGTTTGACTATCATTTCATTTTATTTGGTGTCATACTATATGCTAAGTCGTGGGCATTATTCTTGGTGAGAGTGTGTGATATTGCCATTCATTAATTTCTCTCAAGTTATCATTTTTAGCGTGACTGTTTTTCTTGGATTTATTTTCTTCTGAGAATGTCACTCTAAATTGTGAGATTTTGGGGTTGACATGTCACACTTGAAAGTGGCTTAATTAATGTAGCCTGATAATCGATTAGTTTGCATGTGTTTGCTTGACTGACTTATGTCGATGGTTGAATTTTGTTATCGCTTAATTTGGTAGGGACTAGCAATAAGCTGGTTGGAGGGTGTGTTGAGTCCTAGAGAGTATATATTTATAAAGGGTAAAATCATCATTTTACACCCCAAAGTCTCACAAACATCTCTACCGTTATGTATTTTAAATCCCTTGATATTTAATTGTTTATGTTTATGTGCATTTTTAATACTTTATGTATTTTAGGGATATTTTAGTCATTTTTTAGTAAACGAGAAGTCGAACAATGAAAGCGGACAACATTTTTAAACTTAGAACAATTGAAAACCTTAGGAAAGAAATAAAGGGCAAAATCATAATTTTAAGATTTTTGTAGGCTCACTGACGTGGCATTGATCAGCGACATGGCGTTGATCGCTGATGTGGTGTTGACCAATGATGTGGCATTGATCGATGATGTGGCGAAGTCTATTGGACCAAAAATAAGCTTACAATGCATGCAATGCACTCGATCATATTTGTTGACTTTTACATTGACTGGTGACGTGGTAGAATATTAGTGGAATGAAAATCGCGTGTACCGTACATGTATATATATAGAATGACAGCCCTGGTGATGTGTTCTAACTAATTAGAGAGTGCCATGTGGTGCAATCCTGGGCATCCGAATTATTTTCATCCGATGGCCATGATTTACTTGTTGTATCTATAAATAGGGGGCTCCCCCCTAATTTGACACCCCTAAATCCATTTTTGGGTTCTATTTTCTGTAATGCATTCTTCATCTTGTATTTTCTACGTATTTTAATAAAATTCCCATTTTACCCCTAGTTATAAAATGAGTAGCTAATTTATTTTCAAGCTTGGGTTAAAGGTGAAGCCTCAACATAATCTATGGGCTTAATTTGGTAAGTTTATTTTTACTTTCTCTAATTTATTTAAATTAATTTGACTTATCGTAGATAGATAGTAATAATCTTATCTAGATATTGCACTGGTATACTAGCTCCCTAGTGCAAGATTATTACTATTTCGCACGGTGAACGCTTTACACTAGATTTATTAGAGAAAAACCTTCCTCTAATTTATATGGTAGGTCTTGACTCATTGTTGATATAAAATTCATCTAGGTTAATTAGTGGATAGTATTGCCACCTTGTCGACAGTTACACTATTATTACTTGACACAATGTGTTCTTGATACCACATTTTACGTAAGATTATTCTTCCTAGCATAATGAGCACTTGATGTCATATTTATTAGAGTTAAGTTTATGAGGAGTGGAAATATCCCCTCATAAATTAATTGGAACTAAAAAAGGAATAATATGTTCATCGTGAAATGTTGAGTGTGAATCCTAAAACCAAAGCACTTTATTAGATTGATCAAGTCCAAATTTATTCTCACCATTTTAATTTCAATTTTAGGATAGAATAAACTAGGAAATTTCACAAAAAAGGATAAATAATAAATAATAATAATAATAATTTTACATAATTAAAATCTATCTCTTCATGGGATCGACAATCGTCACCATTAATCTATACTTCAATAGATTCGATGCGCTATGCGAGTTCAATAAAATTTACAATCACTACGCATCTTTTGATTACAATCATTACAAGCATAAGAAGCGTGTCTCTTGATGTTGCTTAAAAGATAACATGGCTACCCTGATAGTTAGCATGGCCTTGCCCAAAAGCCTAGTTCAAGCCATTTCAGTAAATTATCAAAATCGCATCATCATTTGCTACACGTAAGACCCGGAAGAATTTCCTAAAATTTGACTAGAGCCACTAAACTCAAGGGAGAAACAAAGGTTCCATTGGTGATAAAACAACCCCAATTTTTTTGGGCAATGGGTCTCAGGCCTCTTGTTGTCATTGAGCAATTCGTAAACATATGTGTTAATGGGCATATCAGGCTGACTGGCATCTCAAACAGCGGTTCATATTCCCAGTAAAGTTTCATTGAATATATATATATGAAAAATTTCCAATTATTAAAAAAAAAAATACCAACGCATGTTTGTACTTCTAGAATGTTACTTTTCAATACATAACCACGATGCGGATTACGAAGATCATGATCATGCCGATGACAATAAGAAATGACAAAGCCAACTAGAAGTTAGGCTTAATTAAAATATTATTTAATAATATAAGTACGGACAAAGGTTTTTCCTAATTTCTTTCTCTTTTAGCTCTTTTCATTTTTAACAATTAGTTAAGTGTGTGATAATTAAGCCAATTTTTTCAATGAATATACACATTTGCCCAATCATTGAAAAATAAGAGGGGCTAGAAGGGAAAAAATTAGAAGAAGATCTTAGTTTTATAAGTACCATCTTTCTCGAGCCATAACTAAAAACACTCACATAAGCATGCTCCTTTATAACATATAACCAATTCACATTTGGGAGGGCAGAACTTGGTGCAATCACTTTTACGAGAACAAGCAATCGAAGGCAAGGTCGCTTCAAGAACGATCTGCTCGGACCTCCCCACATATGCACTCCCATTTATACATTTTCCTTTATGATCTTTACAATAATTAGTGCACTCACGATCGTATGAGCAACCAGCTGGTCCTTCAACACCCTGTTTTGGAGATTCTTTAAATTGTCTCACTTGTGGTAAGCGCATACACATTGCCATTATCCACACAGATGCCACCACCGGACATTTACTTAAGCAGTCATTGTTTACTTGACATTTTGATCTTTGCTGATGACTTGCTGCAATATCTCCTATATCTGTAGCGAGTGATTCACCTGTCAATAGTAATTTTTAGTTATGAATTCAATCTGTTGTAATATATATATATATATATATATAAGAGAAAATACATTTTAAAGAAAAAGGTTAAAAAGACTAACAAGAAGCGATGAGAAAAGGAAGGTCAAGAAAGCTACACTACAAGAAGCCTTTTCCATATTTTATTTTTTCTCTCATCACCTGTAAGTTATAATCGAGATCTTATATAATAAGAGGAGAAATATTCTTAAAAATGGATTATAATTAATGCTTTAAAAGCAATGGGCAATAAATTTGAATACCGGATATTATTGTCGATGAATCACTGCATTCCAAGAATTGAAGTATGTTTGTTGAATACTTTATTGATTGCCTTAATATCTTTCTTCTTCTTTTTTTTCTTCATATTTAGTATTATTTGTTTAATAGTAATGGCATATATTTAGTTTTTGTCATAAATGATATGAAATCCGATCAGGCAGGATTATCATATAAATATTGGAACACTTAACTTAAGCACACATACATCTTATAAGAAATATATATATATTAAAATATTTGAATGGGGAAATAAAGAAAGGGGTTTTAACAGAATTATAAAGTGCTGTCAATAATCCAACTGAATTTTCTTCAATCCCAACTTTTCAAGTGTAATCTTATTGAAATAAAATTTACCAAAAGTTTAAATTTTTTTCATTATCTCTTTTTATCCATAAGATGGAGGTTGGAGTTTGTTGTAATTGTGGGAATTTTGTAAAATAATATAAAACTATAAATTTATCTAAAAAATGAAAAAAAATTGCATGATATGTCCGAATCGAAAAGTTCAAGCTTATATTGGGCTAAGCCCGGCTCGTGAAAGTATTCTCAGGCTGGCCAAGGTTTGTCTTTCCTCCTACTTTGAAACTTGAACTCTAAACTATTTTTATTTTTAATAACCACTGTTAGATTGTGTAAGATCAATGACTCAAACTTTGTATTAAAATTTTAAGGCAAAAGTTTAAGTCGAAATAGCCACTCCTTTTTGTGAAAGAGAAGTAAATGTTTGGGAGGAGAAAGAATAAAAGTTAACTTCATAAGCAATGTGAAGGAAATTTACACGTAAAAGGTAACAACCACGTAAGTTTTAAGTTTTGTAATTTATAAGGGCTGTTCGATCATTAAAATAAAATTTTTCAAAACTGAATTTTGGAGAGATACCTACAGACACAACTCATTTTTAATACGATCTCATTCATTTGTTTCATCACACTCGTTGAGATTATCTTTAGTCTTATTTTTGAGCTTTAACTTTTAACAATATGTAATTTAGTCATAAGGCAATCACTTTCAATAATTCAATCAAAGAGTGATATCTACTTTATTTAGGAAACTTAATTCCCATCATTTGACGAAGAAACAATTTTCAAGCATTACTCATACATGCACGTAAGTGCCCTAAATACAGTTCATTAATGGCATCACTTCATCGATGGATTTTGCGGGTATGCAATAACAGGTGTCATTTTCATTGCAGAAGCCGCCTTTGGGATATTTTAATTGGCAGTCAATATCTCGAGAACAGTACAGTGCATTAGCGGAAACATCAACGTATGGGTTTTGCGAGGGTATGCAATAACAGGTGCCATTTTAGTTACAAAAGCCACCTTTGGGACATTTCAATTGGCAGTCAATATCTCGAGAACAATGTAGTTCATTAGTGGTAACATCGACTGTTAATTTTTACGGGTTATGCAATAACATGTGCCATTTTGTTGCGAAGTTGCCTTTGGGAAATGTCTCGAGAACGAGTGTGGCTCATTAGTGGCAACATCAACTCGCTGATTTTTACGAGGTATACAATAGCAGGTGCCATTTTTTTTTTGTAGAAGCCTCCTTTGGGACATTTCAATTGGCAGTCAATATCTCGAGAACAGTGTAGTTCATTAGTGCAACATCAACGTGTGGTTTTTGCAAAGGTATGCAACGATAGGTACCACTTTGGTTGCAGAAACCACCTTGGCGACATTTTAATTGGCAATCAATGTCTCGAGAACAGTGTAGCTCATTAGTGGCAACATCAACTGCTGATTTTTTACAGAGGTATACAATAGCAGGTGCCATTTTTTTTTTGTAGAAATCTCCTTTGGGACATTTCAATTGGCAGTCAATATCTCGACAACAGTGTAGTTCATTAGTGGCAACATCAATGTATGGTTTTTGCAAAGGTATGCAACGACAGGTACCACTTTGGTTGCAAAATCCACCATTGCGACATTTTAATTTGCAGTTAATGTCTCGACAACAATGTAGCTTGATAGTGGCATTATCATCCGTTAGGCCTATCGAGAAAGATGCACCTCAAATTAAATTATTTTCATTATTTACTCTCTTTTATATTAATTAGGCGCACCCTAGAACAGAATCAAGATAGAAGAAACTTACAAGAGAAATAAAATGAAAATCTTACAAGAAGCAACAATTAATAAAATCCACATGGTAAGGAAAGCTGCTTGGAGTGAAGAATTCTCCATATTGTGTGAAACTACTTTAATTTCCTCTACAATGCGTGATGCAAAAAGGAGACACATGTAGGAGGAAGGAGAGTGATTTTTTTAAAAACATTAGATCCTCAAATGGAAAGTCTAGCTTTGATCTCTACCAGAAATCACCCACTAAAAATTTCTAATACTTTTATTTATTTATTTTTTATAGTTTATTTTATTGGAATAAGGTATGCTAGTCAGTGTTTTGTCAATATTTTTATTTTTTCACCTTTTAGAGATTCCAATTAAGTAAAATTTACTCTCTTAAGGAGGAAAATCCACGCTGCTTCCTTCCATAGAAACCCTTTTTTCCATAATCGACTTTGAAAAAATTAACATTGAAATATCCCGATAAAAAATTAATTAGGTAACAGTTACCTAATCCTTAAAAAATGTAAAGTAACAGCTTTAATTTTATTTTATTAATTTTTGAAGCTTGCCTAATTATCCAACCGATTCAATATTATATGAGGATCGGCCAATAAGAGGCTTTTATTTATCATCAAAAGATATAAGTGTAGCATCTTTCTCATATCTAACACTCACAAAAGCATACTCCTTAATTACATCTAATTATTGCACACTCAAGAGCGCAAGACGTGATGCAATCAACGACGGAAACACAAGTGGCGTAAGGTGAGATATCTTGAGGAACAGTCTGCTTTACCTCCCCGAGTGCACATACCATCATTTGAACATGAAATTTCTTGGCTCATTACCTTCGCTTCAGCTATTGGCATTGTGAATAATGATTCATAGAATACAACAATGTATAATGTAGCCAAGAAAACCAACTTAAGAGTAGCCTTCTCCATTTCTTTCAAGTTTATTGGTAGATTGGAATTATTGAATATGCTTTATTGTTTTGGCAATATTTTTATAAGAAAGGAGAAGTCCTATATAAGACAAAAATGAAACGAGGATATTTTGTTCATTTGAAATGAAATCTCGATGGACGTGAACTCTCCTAATAAAATCAGTGAGCCATTACAACCACTATCAACTGGGAGCAAATTAAATCTTCTCAATCATTATGTATAATTCACCGTGTAATATGTGTGTGTATATATATATGAGAATGTTTCCATGAATAAACATGAGAATAGCCTCCTCCATTTCTTTCATTGAGTCTTATAGATATGACCATATTGATTCTTTTAGACAAGACATATGGGCAAAATTGTAAAATAATTTTTTATCACTATTCAAATTTTGATGAGTTTTAAAGTATGAGGGAGGAATGATTAATTTTAAAAAAATTAAATGGGATTTTTGATATTTTTTTTCTTTGTATATAAGAATCATTTATTTTTATGATCCTAATTTAAGATTCTTTTTAACAATAATCATTATGAATCAAAATCAAGATCATTATATTAATTGTGGGTAAATAATCTGATCCGACTCGATTAAAAAAATTCAGGTTCAAATCAGATAAGGATGAAGACTCCAATACGATCAGGTGGGATTTTGGCCAATCCAATTGTATCTCGATAGAGTTTAACTCAATTCAATCTGAAAATCTAATTGAGCGGACACATGGGATTAAAAAGAAAAAATCGTTTGAATCTAAAACTAAAACCTAATTAACTAACCAGATCACCACACACACTTTTACAATATAAAAATTATTATATTATTTTAAGAGTATATATGTATTTAATATAAAGATTTTAAGTAAATCTTTAGGTTAAATAGATTTCACTTTATATTCAAAATAATATAAATTTTAATATATTTACTTTTATGTTATGAAATGGCTTTAAACCATTAATGTATCATGCATCAAGAAGTATCAAACTTTAAAGTTGTCCAAGGAAACAAGATCATGATGAATTAACAATTTAAATAGAATTGCTAGGAAACATAAGCAAAGAAAATGATTTTTATAGGCTAAAACAAATTTTCATTGTTTATAGGCTAGAAAGCTTGATCATTAGTCTGTCCCAAACATTAGAGGCTTAATTACTAACCATATTCAGGATTATACATAGGCATGACACCGAAAATACGTGCTACAAAAGCGATGAAGACGAAGACGAAGAAAAATTCGAGTAAGAAAAATGGAAAAGGAAAACAATGTTGAGATTAAGCAAGATTTGTAAACGGAATGGAAAATACATCAAGAAGACAAGAGAACAAGACACTATTGAACTATTTTCAATATGTACATTATCTATGACTTCACTACATTGTAAATTCTTGTTTTAGCTTTTGCATTTGCAAGACGTCATTGATTGCAATATCTATTATTGCTTTAACTAATAAATGTTGTCGAGCATTAAAGCCGTAAATGTCGCTGATACTAGTAAATGAATTCGGAAAGTGCTGGTTTGTAGCCCCTCCGAAGGGTCTCACATTCACGGATGCCACAGGAGGCACAACCTCCTCTCCTACTTGAATTAGTGCTATTTCAAGATATTAGATGTTTAGAGCTACCCGTAATATATAAATAAATAGAATTACGGTTTCTAATTCAGGACAGTTTAATGTAAATAAATTCAAATTCTCACCTTCCTGCATATATAAAGGATCTGTAGCCTGCAAGAACGTAACAGATGAAATAGAAATCAGAAAAAATATAAGAAAAATAAATGGAAGGACATGACATGAAAGGCAGATATAGATTGCTCAGTACAAGCAACGGTGTAAACGGCACCAATGCGATCCAGAGACTACAAATTTTTTGCTCCAATCAGCAAAATCAGAAAATTGTAGCCATGCATTGCATCTAAATATAATTCCAGTCATAAGGGGTAAATAATATTGTGCGCGGAATGCAGAATCAAGCGTACTAAATAATTATAGAAAATAAATGACACAAGAATTTAACGTGGATCGACAATTATGTCTACGTCTACGGGAGCAAGAGAAAATAATTGTATTATTAGCAATTATGTAGAGTACAATATTTGAGTAAATAAACTCACTTTCCATAACCCAAATAAACCAAGTACTTTTATACACACTTGAAAAAATAACTCTCAAGTGTCCAAACTCTCCAATTGCTCACTCTCATAATAATTCTCTAATGCATTATTTCTCTCTGAATTTGGAATTCTCTCAAGCGTGGGATGATCATAAATGAAATTTGGCTTGCTATTTATAGCCAATTATCATGCATGGATTTGATTCTTCTCTAAAAAATATTTAAACATGGCAACCAAAATCAACCATTTTTTTTTCAATTTTAATGGCTTCGGTTCCAACCTTGAAAATAAGCATTTCACTTTTGCTAATTAGTGTGTCACCAACCAATTTGAACACCAAATTGATTGACTTTTCAACAGATAACTTGTGTAATCTTATATTTACCAACAGTAGTCTCAATCAGAAAATAGTTACAAGGAGAAGCACAAAACTTTTCTCCTCTACTTTTGATGTTAATGAGATATCTATCCATACTATAACTACAAACTCAATTTTTGTTCAGATGGTAAAATGGTGAAAGAAATAACTTTCTAAAGCAATACTAGAGTTATTGGCAATAGATCAAATGAACCCATTATCAAATTGTTCTTTGCTACACAAAAGAATGGTAAATGTTTTTTTTTCTCTTTATTCCCACAAAACAGTAGAACGGCTTGAGAGCTTTCCATATAATTGCGAAGTAAATGCTTTGCAAGTGTTCTTCTAAAAATACCCAAATCTGCAATAAGACTAAAACAAAGAGTTTATCTAAGCAATAACTTGAAACATGATGCTGAAAAAGAAAGTCCAACTCACTGGGATCGTTAGTAGTCATCATAGCAGTAACATCGTAGCTAATTGCGTGTTCCACCAACACAACGTATCTTTTGATAATAATCACTATGCATCTTTTGATTATACTCATTACAAGCATAAGAGGCATGTCTCTTGATGTTGCTTAGAAGATAACATGGCTACCCTGATAGTTAGCATGGCCTTGCCCACAAGCCCAGTTCAAGCCATTTCGTAAATTAACATAATCTACATCATCATTTGACACACGAAGACCCGGAAGAATTTCCTAAAATTGACCGAGCCACTAAACTCAAGGGAGACACGAAGGTTCCATTAGTGAAAAAAGAAACCCTCAGGCCTCTTGTCGTCATTGAACAATTCATAAACATATATGTTAATGGGCATATAAGGATGATCGGCATCTCAAACAATGGTTCATATTTCCAATAAAGTTTCATTGAATATATATATATGAAAAATTTCCAATTATTAAAAAAATACCAACGCATGTTTGTACTTCTAGAATGTTACTTTTCAACACATAACTACGATGCGGATTACGAAGATCATGATCATGCCAATGACAATAAGAAATGACAAAGCCAACTAGAAGCTTGGCTTAATAAAAATATTATTTAAGAATATAAGTATTGAAAATGTTTTTCCTAATTTCTTTCTCTTTAGCTCTTTTCGCTTTTTAACGATTAGTTAAGTGTATGATAATTAAGCCAATTTTTTTAATGAATATACACATTTGACCAATTATTGAAAAACAATAAGGGCTACAAGGGAAAAAAATTAGGAGAAGATCTTAGTTCCATAAGTACCATTTTTCTCGAGCCATAACTAAAAACACTCACATAAGCATGCTCCTTTATAACATATAACCAATCTACATTTGGGAGGGCAGAACTTGGTGCAATCACTTTTACGAGAACAAGCAGCTGAAGGCAAGATTGCTTCAAGAACAGTTTGTTCTGGACCTCCCCCACATATGCACTCCCTATTTATACATTTGCCTCTATGATCGTTACAATACTTAGTGCACTCACGATCGTATGAACAACTAGCTAAGGGCAAGATTGTGTCAAGATCAGCCAGATCAGTTGGTCATTCAACGCCTTCTTTTGGAAATTCTTTAAATCGTCTTACTTGCGATAAGCAGATACAGCTGCCGTTATCCACATAGATGCTGCCACCTGGACATTTGCTTAAGCATTCATTGTTTACATGACATTTTGATCTCTGCTTATGACTTGCTGCAATATCTCCTATATCTGTAGCGAGTGATTCACCTGCCAATAGTAATTTTTAGTTATGAATTCAATCTGTTGTAGTATATATATATAAGAGAAAATACAATTTAAAGAAAAAAGGTTAAAAAAGACTAACAAGAAGCGATGACAAAAAGGAAGGTCAAGAAAGCTACACTATATGAAGCCTTTTCCATATTTTATTTTTTTCTCTCGTACCTTTAAAGGTATAAGTTATAATCGAGATCTTATATAATAAGAGGAGAAATATTCTTAAAAACAGATTTTAATTAATGCTTTAAAAGTAATGGGCAATAAATCTGAATACCAGTTACTATTGCCCAGAATCGCTAGTATTCCGAGAATTGAAATATGTGTGTTGAACACTTTATTTATTGCCTTAATATCTTTCTTCTTCTTCTTCTTCTTTTTTTTCATATTTAGTATTATTTGTTTATGGCCACATATTTAGTTTTATAATAAATGATATGAAATTCGATTAAGCGGGATTGTCATATAAATATTGGAAGACTTAACTTAAGCACAAATACATCTTATAAGAAATATATATATATTTTAAAATATTTGAATAGGGAAATAAAGAAGGGTTTTACGAGAATTATAAAGTGCTGTCAATAATCCAACCAAATTTTCTTCAATCCCAACTTTTCGAGTCCAATCTTATTTAAACAAAATTTACCAAAAGTTTAAGTTATTTTCATTATCTCTCTTTATCCATAAGATGGTCTTGGAGTTTGTTATAATTGTGGGAATTTTGTAAAATAATATAAAAACTATAAATTTATCAAAAAAATGAAAAAAATTTGCATGATATGTCTAAATCAAAAAGTTCAAGCTTATATTGGGCTAAGCCCGGCTCGTGAAAGTATTCTCAGGCTGGACAAGGTTTGTCTTTCCTCCTACTTTGAAACTTGAACTCTAAACTATTTTTATTTTTAATATCCACCATTAGATTGTGTAACATCAATGACTCAAACTTTGAATCAAAATTTTAAGGCAAAAGTTTAAGTCGAAATTGCCACTCTTTTTTGTAGGGAAGTAAATGTTTGGGAGGAGAAAGAATAAAAGTTAACATCGTAGGTAATGTGAAGGAAATTTACATGTAAAAGGTAACAACCACGTAAGTTTTAGTTTTTGTAATTTAGAAGGGCTGTTCGATTATTAAAATAAAAGTTTTCAAAAGTGAATTTTGAGAGATACCTTTAGCACAACTCATTTTTTAATACGATCTCATTCATTTGTTTCTATCACACTGTTGAGATTATATTTAACTTATTTTTGGGCTTTAACTTTTTAACAATATGTAATTTAGTGATAAGGCAATCACTTTCAATAATTCAATCAAAGAGTAATATCTACTTTATTCAGGAAACTTAATTCCCGTCATTTGACGAAGAAACAATTTCAAGCATTACTCATATATGCACGTAAGTGCCCTAAATACAGTTCATTAATGTCATCACTTATTGATGGATTTTGAGGGGTATGCAATAACAGGTGTCATTTTCGTTGCAGAAGCTGCCTTTGGGATATTTTAATTGGCAGTCAATATCTCGAGAACAGTACAGTTCATTAGCGGCAGCATCAACATATGGGTTTTGCAAGTGTATACAATAAAAGGAGCCATTTTAGTTGCAAAAGCCACCTTTGGGACGTTTCAATTGGCAGTCAATATCTCGAGAACAATGTAGTTCATTAGTGGTAACATTGGCTATTAAGGTATCCTAGTCGGTGTTTTGTCAACATTTTTATTTTTTTTACCTTTTAGAGATTCCAATTGAGTAAAAGCTACTCTATGAAGGAGCAAAATCCATGTATTTCCTTCCATAAAAACCCTTTTTCCATACTCAGCTTTGAAAAAAATTAACATGGAAATATCCTGACAAAAAAATTAATTAGGTAACAGTTACCTAATTCTTAAAAAAATGTCGAGTAATAGCTTTAATTTTATTTTATTAATTTTTTCAAGCTTGCCTAATTAGCCAACTGATTCAATATTATATGAGAACTGGCCATTAAGAGGCTTTTATTTATCATCCGAAGTTATACGTGAAGGGAAAATAAACTAGGTTTTTCAATTTTTCAATTAAAACCTTTTAGGACCGATCTCATACAACATATAAGAATTAAGTAATCTAGAAATTCATACCTTGATGTTTTGAGAAGATGAACAATTGAGAGTTGTAGATCCGCCTCCAAACGATCTTCCAAGCTATGACTTAAGTTTGATCAACACTGGACGTGTAGGCGTCTGCTTCACCACTCCCAATTGCAACTCGGCTCCTCTTAGATGCCTTCTTTATTTTTCTTAGAATCCCTGGGGTTCTCCTCTTCTTCTCAATTTAAGAGTATAAAGCCCCTTTTATAATATCTTATGAAAAACCCTAGTATGTTAGGATTATGATTTCTATTTAAAATAGAATTCCTCTTTTAACTATCTCTCCACTTACCTAAAAGTGGAAGGAATGTGTAACAAACTAGGAGACCACCTTGTAAAACATTACAAGCCCCCATTTACACTTTAATATAACATACTAGGCCTTAACAAATATTATAATTATAATTTTCATCTAATATGCCAGTTTTTCTTGCTTTTGGGTCCAGTGATGGTGTTGTCAATTAAATGAGCTAACCCGGGGATCATTTGGGAACATACAATAGTGGCTACAATAATTAAATTTGTAATTAAACAAATATAATTATTTAATTCCAATTCTACTCCACTATAAGATTGGAACTGACCTCCATAATTGTATGCTCGAATATAATTCGCCTAAGCCACATTAATTTCTTTACTGCACAATCCTTTGTACCACATCGTTAATTTAAATTGATATCTCAACTGTCCAATTAATTTAATTACATCTTTTTCCTTGATACTTACTAGTTTTCTCTAATGATCATTTTCAACATACTTATTTATGTTGAGACACTCTGGCCAGAGAATTTCTATGATCAAGTACTGAAAACCCATCAAGAGATGTGTCGTACAAATTCTATATTGTTAATCTACAATTTCAATACTTGTAATTGCTCCCACCAAGATACCGGGTAATCTAGACTACATGTGTATGTCATGCCCATTGGTAACTCAAATGAAATAACAACTACAATCATGAAATCATAACTAACTCAAGATTAAGATTACAGTAAATCAATGCCTATGAGATTTAATAAGTCTGACAGTTATTACTAGGTTAATTAAATCTCATATGTGATCCAGTTCAATGTAGACAAACTACATCAATAAATTCATATATGATTAAGACAAATCACTCAATGAATTTATTACAGTCTATACCTAAATAAAGTGCCCAACTTTATTTATCAACTGCGAACTTAACTTATTTAATCATAAGATAACTTGTATTTATGTCTTCTGCGAATCCACATGGTGATCGCATAAATACATATAATATGATTAAATGGACTTTGCTCAAAATATTAATGCAATTCAAAATATCTGAATAAATATTTGAAATATTTTATTAATCAGAAAATCAATATGCTTTAAAGAGCACATAATCCCAACAATACGTGTAGCATCTTTCCCATATCTAACACTCACAAAAGCATACTTTTTCATTACATAATTATTGCACACTCAAGAGGGCAAGACGTGATGCAATCAACGTCACGATTGCAAGTGGCAGAACGTGAGATATCTTCAAGAACAGTCTAATTTACCTCCCCGACTGCACTTACCATCATTTGAACATGAAATTTTTTAGCTGATTGCCTTAGCTTCAACTATTGGCATTGTGAATAATGATTCATAGAATACAACAATGTATAATGTGGCCAAGAAAGCCAACTTAAGAGTAGCCTTCTCCATTTCTTTCAGGTTTATTGGTAAATTGGAATTATTGAATATGCTTTATCGTTTTGGCAACATTTTTATAAGAAATGAGAAGTCTTATATAAGACAAAAATGAAATGGGGATATTTTGTTCATTTGAAATGAAATCTCGATAGACAGAAACTCTCCTAATAAAATCAGCGAGCCATTACAGCCACTATCAATGAGGAGCAAATTAAATCTTCTCAATCATTATGTATAATTCACCCGTGTAATGTTTGTGCATATATATATATATATATATGACATTGTTTCTATGAATAAACATGAGAATAGCCTCCTCCATTTCTTTCATTGAGTCTTATAGATATGACCATATTGATTCTTTTAGACTAGACATATGGGTAAAATTGTAAAAGAATTTTTTTATCATTATTCAGATTTTGATGAGTTTTAAAGTATGAGGGAGAAATGATTAATTTCAAAAAATAAAATGGGATTTTTGATATTTTTTCTTTGTATATAAGAATCATTTATTTTTATGATCCTAATTTAAGATTCCTTTTAACAATAATCATTATGAATCAAAATCAAGATCATTATATTAATGGTGGGTAAATAATCCGATCCGACTCGATCCGAAAAATTCATGTTCAAATAAGATAAAGATGAAGACTCCAATACAATCAGGTGGGACCTAATTAACTAACCAGTCGCCACACACAATTTTACAGTATAAAAATTGTTATATTATTTTAAGAGTATATTTGTATTTATTATAAAGATTTTAAGTAAATCTTTAGGTTAAATAGATTTCACATTATATTCAAAATAATATTTTTTTTTTTTGTGAAACCACCAAGATGGTGGAGGGTTAGGCGGGACCCCTACCTGTAATATGAATTATAAAATAGAAACCAAATACATAAGGAGGGGGACATGAACCAAAACCTCCTCAATAAATGAAAACATACAGACTGTAATCTAGCGTCTGATATGCATGCTCCATATGAAGAATCCCAGATAAGCCGATGAGCAGATCATGGACCGATAAAAATCGATGGCTGAAACGAGATGTGCAAGCCCAGTTGGCCAGAAAATCAGCGGCAGACGCAGCCTCACGAAACACATGCCGAACCACAACTGAATGAGAGGACACCAAAGATCGAACTCGGAGCAAGGGCAGAGTGTAATCCCATCAGACAGAACTGTCCGAGAGGACCCAGGAAACTACAGTAGCCGAATCAGACTCTACCTCTACAACAGAGTAACCCAGCTGGACCGCCAACTCCAAACCCTCACAAACAGCCATAAGCTCAGCATAAAGAATCGGTTGATGGCCAAGGAAAGAGCCAAATCCTACCAAAACCATACCCCGATGATCCTGAAGAACACCCCTTACAACGGAAAACCCTGGATTACCTCTTGAGCACCCATCAACAGTCAGCTTGACCGTATCAAGAGGCGGTCGCATCCAAGCGACAACTCGAATAGGTCGCTGGGGCGAAGCAATCACTCGTAACCCATCCACAAGCTGAGAATCCAACTCTCCCCGCAACTGAGACTGCTTGAAACCAAAAGCAGAGCCAACAAGCCGAATGTCTGACACCACTCGAAAAACAACCGCATACACAAAAAACGAGTGAGAATCAAACTTGAATCCATTCTGTGCCTTCCACACATGCCACAGAATGAAGCAAGGTAAAATAACCCGAAGATGAGAATGAGAAGAAGCACATCTCTGCAAATGGCGAAGCAAAGCATGGGGTGATAGAAAACTGGTCCGCCGCATCCCTAAACAACGATAAGAATACTACCACACCTGGCTAACCCGAGGGCACTCAAGAAATAAGTGCCGAGAAGTCTCAGCAGCCTGCCCACAAAAACACCGCGAAGCCATACAGAATCCGCGCCCACTTAAGGCCTCATCGGTGACCAGAAAACCATGCAACAACTGCCAAAGGAAGAAAGATAATCGGGATGGAATATGGCGTTGCCAAATTATAAAAAAAATCCCATCTCGTTGTCTGGCCCACCGTATTATCTCCCAAGCAGACTGCAGATGATAAGCGCCATCAATAGCAGAATCCCAGTAAAGCTCATCAGGCACGCCAGTAGAAATCGGATACAATACAATTTGCTCAACTACCGACATGGGTAAGGCGGCCAGAAGCTTACCCCTATCCCAAACAGTACCACGCCAATAAAAAGACACTGGTATGGATGAAACGGCACCAGAATTATAAAAATACAAAGGGAATGATCCCAGCCAACAGTTATACCAGAAACTACAAGCACCAACACCCACCAACCAACGAATATGAGGCTCGGCAACATCTCAGATGGAGCAAAGATGCCTCCAGAGGGGAGAAGTTGGGTAACGAAAACGTACCATTCCCGGATGATCTTTGCTGCATTATTTAGTCTTTATGTATGAAGCCCATAATGAGTGCTTCTCCCAGAATTGCCACCAAAGCTTTAGCTAGATCACGAAATGACCTAATACCCAGGCCACCCTCCTCCGGAGGAAAGCACACTTTCGGCCAATGGCACCAATGAATCTTCTGCCTAGGTCCATAGTCACCCCATAAGAAACTTGTGAACATCCGCTCTAACTGTTGAATAACCCCAATTAACGGTCGCATAACATGAAATAAGTGTAAAGGCATAGAGGATAAAACATGTCGAATAAGCACTAGCTTTCTCCCAAAACGATAGCAACCAATTAGCCTAACCAGAAATCCTCTCTCGGACCCTCCGAATCAGATCATCAAAATGAGCAATCTTGACTCTCCCAATAAACACCGGGCAACCAAGATAATAAAAAGGGATTTGCTTCTGCTGGAACCCCGTAACTGTGTGAATAATAGCACCACGTGAAGCGTGAGGCTAGCCTTACTCCCATTCCAAAAAAGAATAATACATCTGTAAAACTCAAATGGGAGATAGGAAGATAACCAGACGAGCAATATCTCAAGGAAAGGTGTGAAGTATACAATTGATCCAGGCCTCTAGATAAAAACTCTGCAGCAATAATGAACAAACAAGGAGATAGCGGATCACCCTGGCGAAGACCACCCTGAGACTGAAAAAACCTATGGCTAACCCCATTAACCAAAATAGAAAACCAAGATCCATAAATAGCCCTTCGAACTAAAGAAATCCACTACTCTGAGAAACCAAAGTATCGCAACATCTGAAGAACAAAGGACCATAACATCCGATCATATGCCTTAGTCATATCCAACTTCAGTACCACGTTACTTCCCCGGGTATGACGACTAAGATCGTGAACAAGCTCTTGAACCAACAACACATTATCATGAATGCTCCTACCAGGTACAAAACCACTCTGGGATGGAGAAATGATACGAGGTAGAACTGGTGTCAATAGCATAATAAGCAATTTAGTTAAGACTTTATTGCTTACGTTACACAAGCTAATTGGCCGAAAATCAGCCTAAAAGACTGGAGAGTCCTTCTTAGGAAGAAGGACCAAGAGAGTACTCTGGAATCCCCGAGGCATAGCAGAGCCCCAAAAATAATCGTGAGCAATGACCAATAAGTCACTAGAAATCACATCCCAAAGATGCTCGGTAGAACCCATCGCAAAACCATCGGGACCCGAGCAATCGCCGTAGTCAATAGAAAAGACCACCCGCTGTAACTCCTCTAAATCAGGCTCCCTACACAGATCCATATCATCTTCAGTAGTGACCAAAGAAAGAATAAAATCAAAATCCGATAACTGAAACTGACTAGGACCTCCCACTAATAGACCCTAAAAATAATCAACCGCAAACTCAGCCATGGCTGTAGGCTCAGTAATCAATGCAGACGATGCGTCTTGGATCCGATCGACATGAAAGAACCGATGCTTCTTCCGAATCATAGCGTGGAAAAACTGGGTATTAGCATCCCCCTCCCTAACCCAACGAACATTCGACTGCTGTCATAAAAAGCTCTCCTTACAAAGTAATGCATGCTGCAGTCGTGCTCGAGCTTCAGAGAAAGCCGCACGGTCGTCAGTTGAACCAGATAGAAATGGCTTTAAACTATTAATATATCATGCATTAAGAAGTATCAAACTTTAAAGTTGTTAAAGGAAATAAGATCGTGATGAATTAATAATTCTAATAGAATTGCCAGGGAAATATAAGCAAAGAAAATGATTTTTATAGGCTAAAACACATTTTCATTGTATATAGGCTAAAAAGCTAGATCATTAGTCTGTCCCAAACATTGGAGGCATAATTACTAACCACATTCAAGATTATACATACGCATGACATTGAAAATACGTGCTACAGAAGAGATGAAGACGAAGATAAAATTCAAGTAAGAAAAATGAAAAAGAAAAACAATGTTGAGATAAAGCAAGATTTGTAAACGGAATGGAAAATACATAAAGAAGACAAGAGAACAAGCCACTATTGAACTATTTTCAATATGTACATTATCTATGACTTCACTGCATTGTAAATTCTTGTTTTAGCTTTCGCATTTACGTGACGTCGTTGATTGCAATACCTATTGCTGCTTTAACTAATAAATGTTGTCAAAGCATTAGAGCCAGAAATGTTGCTGATACTAGTAAATGAATTCTGGAAAGTGGCTGGTTTGTAGCCCCTCCAAAGGGGCTTACAACTCCGAACGCACAGGAGGCACAAACCCCCTCTCCTACTTGAATTAGTGCTGTTCCAAGATATTAGATGTTTGGAGCTACCCATAATAGATAAATAAATAGAATTACGGTTTCTAATTCAGGACAGTTTAATGTAAATAAATTCAAACTCTTACCTTCCCGTATATATACAGGATCTGTAACCTGTAAGAAAGTAACCGATGAAACAGAAATCAGAAAAAATATAAGAAAAATAAATGGAAGGACATGACATGAAAAGCAGATATAAATTGCTCAGTACAAGCAATGCGATCCAGAGACTACAAATTTATTATTCCTATCAGCAAAATCAGAAAATTGTAGCCATGCATTGTATCTAAATATGATTCCGGTCATAAAGGTTAAATAATATTGTGCGCGGAATGCAGAATCAAGTGTGCTAAATAATTATAGAAAATAAATGACACAAGAATTTAACGTGGATCGACGATTATGTTTATGTCTACGGGAGCAAGAGAAAATAATTGTATTATTAGCAATTATGTATAGTACAATATTTGGGTAAATAAACTCACTTCCCATAACCCAAATACACCAGTACTCTTATACACACTTGGAAAAAATAACTCTCAATTGTTCACACTCTCCAATTGCTCACTCTCACAATAATTCTCTAATGAATTATTTCTCTCTGAATTTGAAATTCTCTCAAGCGTGGGATGATCATAAAAGAAATTTGGCTTGCTATTTATAGCCAATTATCAGTTCGAGTGCATGCATTAAAGCCATAAGCAAAGTAAGTAGTAGACCTAACAGCAAATCTAGTGTTAGATCAGTACCCTGCAATCATGCATGGATTTGATTCTTCTTTAAAAAATCTTTAAGCATGGCAACCAAAATCATTTTTTTTTCAATTTTAATGGCTTCGGGGGCAACCTTGAAAATAAGCATTTCATCTTTGCCAATTGTGCGCCATAAACCGATTTGAACACCAAATTGATTGACTTTTCAACAAATAACTTGTTTAATCCTATACTTTTCAACAGCAGTCTCAATCAGAAAGTAGTTACAGGGAGAAGCACAAAACTTTTCTCCTCTACTTTTGATGTTAATGAGATATCTATCCATATTATAACTACAAACTCAATTTTTGCTCAGATGGTAAAATGATGAAAGAAATAACTTTCTAAAGCAATACTAAAGTTATTGGAAATGGATCAAATGAACCCATTATCAAATTGTTCTTTGATACACAAAAGAATGGTAATTTTTTTTTCTCTTTTTTCCCATAAAAAAATAGAACGGCTTGAGAGCTTTACATATAATTGCGAACTAAATGCTTTGCAAGTGTTCTTCTAAAAATAACCAAATTCGGAATAAGATTAGAACAAAAATTTTATCCAAGCAATAACTTGAAACATGGTGATGAAAAAGAAAGTGCAACTCACTAAGATCGTTAGTAGTCTTCATAGCAGTAACATCGAAGCTAATTGTGTGTTCCACCAACATTACGCATCTTCTGATAATAATCACTACCATCTTTTGATTATAATCATTACAAGCATAAGAAGCGTGTCTCTTGATGTTGCTTAAAAGATAACATAGCTACCCTGATAGTTAGCATGGCCTTGCCCATAAGCCCAGTTCAAGCCATTTTGTAAATTATCATAATCTGTATCATCATTTGCCACATAGAAGACCCAGAAGAATTTCCTAAAAATTGACCGGAGCCACTAAACTCAAGGGAGAAATGAAGGTTCCATTAGTGAAAAAAAAAAACCTATTTTTTTGGGAAATGGGTCTCAGGCCTCTTATCGTCATTGAAAAATTCATAAACATATGTGTTAATGGGCATATCAAGCTGACTGGCATCTCAAACAGCGGTTCATATTCCCAGTAAAGTTTCATTAAATATATATATATATATGAAAAATTTCCAATTATTAAAAAAAAATACCAACTCATGTTTGTACTTCTAGAATGTTACTTTTCAATACATAGCCATGATGCGGATTACGAAGATCATGATCATGCCAATGACAATAAGCAATGACAAAGCAAGTTAGAAGCTAGGCTTAACTAAAATATTAATCAAGAATATAAGTACGGACAAAGTGTGTGATAATTAAGTGTGTGATAATTAAGCCAATTTTTTCAATGAATATACACATTAGGAGAAGATCTTAGTTCCATAAGTACCATCTTTCTCGAGCCATAACTAAAAACACTCACATAAGCATGCTCCTTTATAACATATAACCAATCCACATTTGGGAGGGCAGAACTTGGTGCAATCACTTTTACGAGAACAAGCAGCTGAAGGCAAGATTGCTTCAAGAACAGTTTGTTCTGGACCTCCCCCACATATGCACTCCCCATTTATACATTTGCCTCTATGATCTTTACAATACTTAGTGCACTCACGATCATATGAACAACCAGCTAAAGGCAAGATTGCTTCAAGATCAGCCAGATCAGTTGGTCATTCAACGCCTTCTTTTGGAAATTCTTTAAATCGTCTTACTTGCGGTAAGCAGATACAGCTACCGTTATCCACATAGATGCTGCCACCAGGACATTTGCTTAAGCATTCATTGTTTACATGACATTTTGATCTCTGCTTATGACTTGCTGCAATATCTCCTATATCTGTAGCGAGTGATTCACCTGCCAATATTAATATTTAGTTATGAATTCAATCTGTTGTATATATATATATATATATATATAAGAGAAAATACATTTATAAAAAAAATGTTAAAAAAGACTAACAAGAAGCGATGATAAAAAGGAAGGTCAAGAAAGCTACACTACAAGAAGCCTTTTCTATATTTTATTTTTTTCTCTGTCACCTGTAAAGGGTATAAGTTATAATCGAGATCTTATATAATAAGAGGAGAAATATTCTTAAATACAGATTTTAATTAATGCTTTAAAAGCAATGGGCAATAAATCTGAATACCAAATATTATTGCCCGTAACTGCCGCATTCCAAGAATTGAAATATGTGTGTTGAATACTTTATTTATTGTCCTAATATCTTTCTTCTTCTTTTTCTTTCTTCATATTTAGTATTATTTGTTTAAGAGTAATTCCATATATTTAGTTTTTGTCATAAATGATATGAAATCCTATCAGGCGAGATTATCATATAAATATTAGAAGTCTTAACTTAAGCACAAATACATCTTATAAGAAATATATATATATTTTAAAATATTTGAATGGGGAAATAAATAAAGGGATTTTACGAGAATTATAAAGTGCTATCAATAATCCAACTTAATTTTCTTCAATCCCAACTTTTCGAGTGCAATCTTATTAAAACAAAATTTACCAAAAGTTTAAGTTATTTTCATTATCTCTCTTTATCCATAAGATGGAGGTTGGAGTTTGTTATAGATGTGGGAATTTTATAAAATAATAGAAAAACTATAAATTTATCAAAAAAATGAAAAAAATTTGCATGTTATGTCCGAATTAAAAATTTCAAGCTTATATTGGGCTAAGCCCTGCTCATGAAAGTATTCTCAGGCTGGACAAGGTTTGTCTTTCCTCCTACTTTGAAACTTGAACTCTAAACTATTTTTATTTTTAATATCCACCTTAGATTGTGTAAGATCAATGACTCAAACTTTGTATCAAAATTTTAAGGCAAAAGTTTAAGTCGAAATAGCCACTCCTTTTTGTGAAAGGGAAGTAAATGTTTGGGAGGAGAAAGAATAAAATTTAACATCGTAAGCAATGTGAAGGAAATTTACACGTAAAAGGTAACAACCACGTAAGTTTTAGTTTTTGTAATTTAGAAGGGCTGTTCGATTATTAAAATAAAAGTTTTCAAAAGTGAATCTTAGAGAGATACCTGCAGCACAACTCATTTTTTAATACGATCTCATTCATTTGTTTCTATTACATTGTTGAGATTATCTTCAGTCTTATTTTTGGGCTTTAACTTTTTAACAATATGTAATTTAGTAATAAGGCAATCACTTTCAATAATTCAATCAAATAATGATTATCTACTTTATTTAGGAAACTGAATTCCCATCATTTGACAAAGAAACAATTTTCAAGCGTTACTCATACACGCACGTAAGTGCCCTAAATACAGTTCATTAATGGCATCACTTACTGATGGATTTTGCGGGGTATGCAATAACAGGTGTCATTTTCATTGTAGAAGCCGCCTTTGGGAGATTTTAATTGGCAGTCTATCTCGAGAATAGTACAGTTCATCATTAGAAACATCAACATATGGGTTTACCAAGGGTATGCAATAACATGTACCATTTGGATGCGAAAGCCACCTTTCGGACATTTTAATTGGCAGTCAATATCTCGAGAACAATGTAGTTCATTAGTGGTAACATCGATTGTTAATTTTTGGGGGGTTATGCAATAACAGGTGCCATTTTTGTTACAGAAGCCGCCTTTGGGACATTTCAATTGGCAGTCAATGTCTAGAGAGCAGTGTAGCTCATTAGTGACAACATCAACTGCTGATTTTTTGCAGGGTTATACAATAACAGGTGCCATTTTTGTTGCATAAGCCGTCTTGGGGACATTTCAATTGGCAGTCAATATCTCGAGAACAGTGTAGTTCATTAGAGCCAACATCAACGAATGGTTTTTGCAAGGGTATGCAATGACAGGTACCACTTTGGTTGTAGAAACCACCTTTGCGAAATTTTAATTGGCAGTCAATGTCTCGAGAACAATGTAGCTTGATAGTGGCATCATCATCCGTTAGGCCTATCGAGAAAGATGCACCTGCAAATTAAATTATTTTCATTATTTACTCTCTTTTATATTAATTAGGCACATACTAGAACATAATCAAGATACAAGAAACTTACAAGAAAAAATAAAATGAAAATCTTACAAGAAGTAAGAATTAATAAAATCCACACGGTAAAGAAAGCTGCTTGGAGCGAAGAATTCTCCATATTGTGTGAAAACTACTTTAATTTTCTCTACAATGGGTGATGCAAAAAGGAAACTCTTATAAGAGGAAAAAGAGTGATTTTTTAAAAAACTTTTGAACCTCAAATGGAAAGTCTAGCTTTGATCTCTAGTTACTGTGGATTTCTACTACATTTATTTATTTTTTTATAGTTTATTTTATTGCACATAAGTTACTCTCTTAAGGAGCAAAATCCACACGTTTCCTTCTATAGAAACCCTTTTTCCATAATCAGCTTTTAAAAAAATTAACATGGAAATATCCTGACAAAAAAAAATTAATTAGGTAACAGTTACCTAATCTTTAAAAAAATGTAGAGTAACAGATTTAATTTAATTTTATTAATTTTTTCAAGCTTGCCTAATTAGCCTGTTGGTCTGGAATTACAGAATCACGAATACTGTATACATAGCAATGTTAGAAAGAACATAAAGATTTTATATTGGTGTCAGGTAGCCATACCAAATTAGGCTCCACAAAATTTAGGTGCCAGATAAAATTTTATTCATGGTATAAGAACTAAGAGTGTTCGCGGATCTGATTTTGTGAATTGGAAATTTCGAATTATAAATTTTTAATTCAATTCAATTCACAGATTGGTAAAATTCAATTAAAATCTAATCCATACGTCAACGGATCGGATGTGGATTTGACTCAATTCATATCCAAATTTACCATTTTGTGGATTAAAAACTTTTAATTCTGTCTAATCTACGAACTAATTAAATAAAAAATCTACTATAAAATTAAGATAAACTACCAATCTAATTTAAAACTAAATAAGATTTAAATATATTAACTGTTTAAACAAAGTTAGAATAATACATTTAGAGTTTTAAAATATAACACCGAAAGGAAAAAAATCTCAATTGTTAAAATTAATACATAAAAATTAACTAAAATTATAAATTTAAATCAACACAAAAATTGAAACTTGAGAGTCAAAAACCTCCAATTTATATTTTGTATTTTAACTTGAATTAAATAAACATAATTGAAATAAAAAAAATTAACAGAATAATATTTACTAAAATAGTTAATAAATATTTACCCTTATATTCCCATGCCTTTATCAAGTTGAGGAATCATCAACACCACAAATTTAAAATATTGTTAAAATTAATTGTAAAAAGATTATAGGAAAAATTAAACTTGAAAAGAAAGTAAGAAAACGGTTGTACAAGACTCGGTGAAGAAACTAGTCAATTCATCAGCTACTAACAGCCCATGCAAAAAATTCTCAACGTCGATTTGAAACCAATCGTGGCAGCCGATCCCCCCTAAAGCAAGGACGTCGTGCAGTGGCAGGGAAAAAGAGAGGTTTCGTTCAACGGGGGGAAGAAGTTTAGGATTTTGTTTACTAATTGGTCACTTTGTGTTATGTGTCGAGATAAATGCTTTTGTTGGAACCAAGATCAGATATTGAACTGATCTTTGATGCCCAAGATTCCCACCAAATACTCAAGATTAAGCTTCAGCTTTATGTAAAATGTAAACTGGATGTGCAAAACTAAGTGATGGCAGATTAACAGATTCAAAGCATTGAGACTGGAACAATCATCACACAGATTAGACACAAAAAACTTATAGTGGTTCGGTAACTGACCGACCTACATCCACTGTGAGAAAAGAAGCAAGCTTTCACTAAACCGAGCTCAACAAGATACAATGTTCATAAGAGAATGTAATTGAATCAATCCCCACTAATCATGAATTACAT
Source organism: Murraya koenigii (assembly GCA_025617385.1). Taxonomy (NCBI): domain Eukaryota; kingdom Viridiplantae; phylum Streptophyta; class Magnoliopsida; order Sapindales; family Rutaceae; genus Murraya; species Murraya koenigii. The sequence continues at coordinate 17,787,921 of CM046813.1, read as the reverse complement.
GGCCTTTTATACACTGAGAAATCGACCTGCAAAAGAGCTTCACCGGCCAGCTGTATTTCTGAGTTTGCTTCCAACAAACCTAAAAATTTCCCACCAGTTAAAACAGCTATAATAGCCTTTGCAATACCTGTAGAGCACATGTTAGCAAACGATTTGTTCTGTTAAATCGTTTTGCTTAAGTAAGTCACGTGAAAATCACATGACTTGCTTAAGCTATCATCCGACATGTCATCTTCTTCATACAGCTCTTTTGAAACTTTGCAATCGACATGTCACTCAACACTCCTGATATTAACTGACTTGTCAGCTCAAGCCAAAATTCACAGATTGAGCTTCATCTCTAACATTCTCCACCTTGAACTCAATCAGTTACTCCTTGCTCCCTTTTCTCACAACCAGTTATAGGCTAACTCTGATGATGCCAGTTGAGCTCAAGCAGAACTCAAACTTAGCACCAGGCACTGGTTTGGTTAGCATATCAGTAAGATTATGATCAGTATGAACTTTCAGTAACTTAACTGCCCATTTTGACACCTCTGACCTAATAAAATGAAGCTTGATGTTAATGTGCTCTGTTCTTTCATGATGAATCTGATTCTTACTTAAACAAATTACACTTTGACTATCACAGAAAACTATTATATGCTTTTGTTCAAACCCCAACTCAGTCACCAAAACTTTAAGCCAAATAGCTTCCTTGATAGCTTCTGCAGTAGCAGTATACTCTGCTTCAGTTGTTGACAGGGGAACAACATTTTGTAATGTGGCTTTCCAATTGATGGTACAACCATTTAGAGTAAACAAATAGCATGTCAAAGATCTTCTTTTGTCCAGGTCTCTTGCATAATCAGCATCTACAAACCCAGAAACTCTGACTTCACTTTCTGTTTGAGCTCCATATATAAAACCATAGTTAGCTGTACCATTGAGATATCTCAGTATCTAGACAATAACTCTCCAATATTCTTTTCCAGAATTTGACATATATCTGCTCACCACACTTACTGCATAAGCTAAATCAGGCCTGGTTAGAACCATTGCATACATTAAATATTCTACAGCACTAGAGTATGGTGTCTTAGCCATTACAACTTTCTCCTCATCAGTTTTGGGACATTGCTAGCATGAAAGTCTGAAATGAGATGGTAATGGAGTTTGAACTGGTTTTGAATCCCCCATTGCAAACTTCTCAAGTACTCTTCTGATATATTTATGCTGATTTAAATTTAATGTTCCTTTCTACCTGTCTCTGATCAATTCTACACCAATGATCCTTTTTGCTGACCCAAGATCCTTCATTTCAAAAACTTCACTCAGCTGCTGCTTAAGCATTTCTATCCGACTCATATTCTGACATGCTATCAACATATCATCAGCATATAGCATCAGATAAATCTTGCTCTCATCTTTTACATCTTTGAAATACACACAGCAATCAAAATTACTCCTCTAAAAACCATGTTCTATCATGAACTTATCAAATCTCAAGTACCATTACCTTGGAGATTGTTTAAGTCCATACAAAGACGTCTTCAGATGACAAACATGATCAGTCTTTTCTGGATCTTCATAGCTTCAGGTTGAGCCATTATAATCATCTCATCTAACTCACCATGAAGGAAAGCAGTCTTTACATCCATCTGTTCAAGATGCATATTATTCACTACAACAAGTGCCAATATGATTCTTAAGGAGAAGTGTTTAACCTCTGGAGAGAACACTTCTGTAAATTCAATGCCCTCCCTTTGGGTAAAAACTTTAGCTACCAACCTAGCTTTATATCTTTGTGGCTCAACACCAGGAACACCCTCTTTAATTTTATATATCCACTTGCAGCCAACTACTCTCCTGTTATCTAGTCTTTTTATTAGTTTCCAGGTCTGGTTCTTGATCAATGAATGCATTTCCTCATCCATAGCTTTCTTCCATTCTTTAGACTTATCACAATTAACAGCTTCTGAATATGTTTTGGGTTTATCAGTTTTAATCTCATGTGCTGCTGTTAATACAAATGCAATCAAATTTGCATATGCATATCTCTTTGGAGGTCTCATAATTCTTCTTTACTTATCTCTCACCAGCTGATAATCTCTGACTTCTTGATCACCATCAGTTTCTCCTTCTGGTTTAAAAGTCTCTATATCAGACATTGCTTCTAGTTCAACCCTTTGTTTCTGTTTTGTATTATGATTTGATAGCTCCACCTTAACATGAGTCTTGTGTTCTGAATTATTTGGATCAACAGCTGTTTATTTTATCTGAGTTGAATTTAATAGTAACTCAAACTCATTAAACACAACATCTCTGCTTATAATAGCCCTTGGAGGCTTAAGATCAGTGCACCAGAGCTTATAGCCCTTAACCCTATCACGATAGCCAAGAAATATGCACTTTAAAGCTCTAGTTATAGTTTGCCTTGCTTAATGTGTGCATAAGCAGGACAACCAAAAGCCCTCATATTAGAATAATCAGTTGGTTTACCAGACCAAAGCTCAATTGGTGTTCTAAAATTAATTCCAGATGAGGGACTTCTATTCACTATATAACAGGCAGTTGAAAGAGCCTCAGCCCATAGAGCCTTTGATAACTTTGAATGAATAAGCATGGATCTCATCTTATCAATCAAAGTTCTATTCATTCTTTCAACTAAACCATTTTGTTGAGGTGTATATCTCATTGTTTTATGTCTCACAATCCCATTATCAGAACAAAAGTTATCAAATCTTTTGTTACAAAACTCTAAACTATTATCAGTTCTCAACCTTCTAACCATTCTATTAGTTTGGTTTTGAACAAGAGTTTTCCAAGTTTTAAACTGCTCAAATACATCTTCTTTACCTTTCAAGACATATATCCAAACAAACCTTAAAAAGTCGTCTATTAGAGATAAGAAATACTTTACCCCCCAAAGATGCTGTCTGTGCAGGCCCCCACAGATCAACATGAACATAATCTAGAGTCCCTTTTGAAACATGAATTCTAGTACTGAATTTAATTCTTGAAGACTTTCCTAAGATACAATCTTCACAAAACTTTAAGGTATCTATCTTATCCATTTCTAAGACCCCCTGATTTGACAATTCTTTAAGCCTCCTTTCACTCATATGACCAAGCCTCAAGTGCCACAACATAGTCTTTTCCAGATTCTGATTTGAGACTCCAACATCCCCAACCACAGCAGTTCCTTAAAGAACATATAGGTCATTTTTCATGTCTCATTTCATCAATATCATGGATCTTCTCATAATTTTTGAGGTACCAAATTCTAACTTAATTATGCATCCCATATTTTCAAGCATACTAAGTGAGATAAGGGTTTTTTTTTTTTAAGTTCAGGCACATGCCTTACATCCCTTAACTCTCTAATCATGCCATCAAACATTTTTAGCCTAATTATGCCTCTACCCACTACCTTACAGCTAGCATCATTACCCATTACAATAACCCCTTATCACAGGTTTCATATTTATAAACAGATGCTTATTGGGGCACATATGAAAAGAGCAACTAGAATCTAAAACATAATTACCTTTAGTTTGGTCATTGATGGCTATAAGAACACCAGCTGAGTTATAGCCATCAGAATCATGAAATTCTGATGCAACAGCAACATCGCCACTTTTTTCTTTATAATCTGTGTTCCTTGTCTTCCTCTAAGGGCAGTCTTTCTTAAAGTGTCCTTCCTTGTGGCAATAGAAGCACTTAAGATTCTTTGGCTTAGACTTGGACCTTTTTTTCTTTTCTCTATTGTTGACACTTTTCTCTAGCCTTCCTCTTACATTCAGACCCTCTCCATCTCTTGATTCTTTCTTGATTGTTGCTTTAGAACTCAGAGCTTCATTTGCATCTATCATGGTAAGAGATTGTCTCCCATACATGAGTGTATCCACAAGATGTTCATAGGAACTTAGTAAAGAACACAGCAAGATCATGGCTTTATCTTCATCTTCAATCTTTACATTTATGTCTTCCAAATCAAGAATGATCTTATTGAAGGCATCAATGTGATCAGATTTTGAAGATCATTCATTCATCTGTAAAGTATAGAGTTTTTTCTTGGTGGCCAATCTTTTGGCCATAGATTTCTTTGTGTATAGGTCTTCAAGCTTCTTTCATAACCCAGCTGCTGTCTTTTACCCTCCAACTTCTCGGAGTACACCATTACTAAGACTCAATATTATTGCACTGTGACTGTCTAAACATCTGCTAGATCTTCATCAGACACCTTTCATGGCTTCTTGGATGATGAAGATTCATCAAGTGCCTCATCCAATCCTTGATGTACCAACAAGGCTCTCATCTTGAGTCTCCATAGGTGAAAGCCATTCTCGCCTGTAAACTTCTCCATATCAAGTTTTAGTGCAGACATCTTATGATCTAGAGTTTAGTGCTAAGCTCTGATACCAATTTGTTGGAACTAAGATTAGATATTGAACTGATCTTTGATGCCCAAGATTCCCACCAAATACTTAAGATCAAGCTTCAGCTTTATGTAAAATGTAAACTGGATATGCAAAACTAAGTGATGGTAGATTAACAGATTCAAAGAATCAAGACTGGAACAATTATCACACAGATTAAATACAAAAAACTTATAGTAGTTCGGTCACTGACTGACCTACATCCACTGTGAGAAAAGAAGCAAGCTTTCACTAAACCAAGATCAACAAGATATAATGTTCATAAGAGAATGTAACTGAATCAATCCCCAATAATCATGAATTACATGGCCTTTTATACATTGAGAAATCGACCCCCAAAGGAGCTTCACCGGCCAGCTGCATTTCTGAGTTTGTTTCCAACAAACCCAGAAATTTCCTGCTAGTTAAAATAGCCATAACAGCCTTTGCAATACCTGTAGAGCACGTGTCAGCAAATGATTTGTTCTGTTATCCAAGACGCTGTATTTGGCTGCCGTTTTGCTTAAGTAAGTCACGTGAAAATCACATGACTTGTCTAAGCTATCATCCGACATGTCATCTTCTTCATACAGCTCTTTTGAAACTCTGCAACCGATATGTCACTCAACACTCCTGATATTAACCGACTTGTCTGCTCAAACCAAAATTCACAAATTGAGCTTCATCTCTAATATTTTTGTTTCGTTAGGATTTTTTATTTTGTTTTAAAATTTTGCATGTTAAATTTGTAAAAAAAAATAATTTTATATTACTATTGGATAAAATATATTACGGTGTTAATAAATGTATGTAAGTATATTTTTATTTATTTATTTATTAGTAAACATTAATGTCATATTTATAAGTTTTATTTTTTTAATTAAATAAATTTTTTCTGCAGATTTACAAAAGTAAATCTATGCTCAATCTACTGATTGCGTGTGTATTTTTAAATTTTTAATCCAAATCCAATTCACAATCCACAAATCAGGTTTTAACAAATCAGATTATTGCAGACCAGATGGATTGAGCATATCAAATTGGATTCTAAGCACCGCTAATAAGAACAATGATAAGCTTATAAAAGTGTTGAAAAATATAGATTTGATGGATACTCTAACCAATAAAGCCAAGCGTGCATTACAATACTTAATCACTTATAGGAACACTTCCAATAACATAAATCTAGAGCAGTTATGTAAGGAATTATACAGTGACAACAATATAGAGAAAAGACTTGAGGGAATCACTCATATTTATTTTATAATGAAAGAACTAGGCTCCCATCAATGTCTCAATTGAAACTACAATGGAAGGTGCAATAATTTACCAGATTTAGGAATTAGATTGCATTTAACTCATGTTTGGTTGGAACAAATGAAATGAGAAGAGATGAATGAAAAATAGAGAGAGGCCAAGAAAAAAAATAAAAAAAGAGAGGCAATCTCAATTTCGTTGTTTGGTTTGATATGGGCCTCATCTCTTTTTTCTTACAATAATACTATAGATACCAAATTTTTTTATCCTGAATAGTTATATCAAATAATGTGTCATTCATCAATTGGTAGATAAGATAATATAATTAATTTACTTTGATTCATTCAACTAATTAATAAATGTTACATAGTTTAGAATAGTTATTTGGAATAAAAAATTTAAGATATGTAGCATTACTCTTTTTCCTATTCTTTTCCCTCACATCTTTTCATCTCCTATCCTCTCATTTTCTCTTCTTTCATTTCGTTAAACCTAACTATTTTTGTGCTTATTTGGTATGATTTATCTAATGATTATAAATATTTATTTAATCTAATAAGCTCTTTCTAAATTTTTTGTTATTTTTTTATTATTTTATGAGTAGAACTTTTGAAGATTAAATACGTTATTTTATCTCTACTAGCAAAAGATGAAATTTTGGGGTTTTGAGAGTAGATGTTGAATTTTTTTAAAATATTAAAATATCTAAAATACTATTTACTTATCAACAATTTTATACTATTTACATATTCAAGTAATTTAATAATTTTTAATAAAAGCTCTCATTAACAACCAAACAACTATTTTTTTTTTATTGGTGAAAGCACTACTTAATTAAACTCTATTTGTAAAATTATACCAAACTGAGTCTTAATGTCTATACAACGTAGAATTTCCATCTTTATTCTCTTTCCGTAAGGTAAAGAAATTAAATAATAATGCTTTTTTATCTCAATTTATATCTAATTGATATGAAATTCATCTATTGAATAATATATTATTTATTTTACTAGTTATAAAATTTATTATCTCATAAATAAGTGACACTTTATCTACAATTTTTTTTAAAATAACATAGTCTATACAAATTTGATTTTTTTACAATTGTAGAACTTCAGTTAGATTCTTGCTATCATCGTTTTCTTTTTCCCATTTGAAGAGTCTAATTAGGATTTTACAATATATCCTAACTTTGTAAATATATCATTCTTCTTAAAGTGCTTTTATCCATGCATTTCCTTCAATAGAAAATACGTGAATTTCTAGATATTTTAATACAAAAATTTTTAAGAGCGATATACTTACAGTTAGGATACATTGTATCCCCAATGATTCACGTTTGTGAAATAATAATTGACTTTTAATATTTTTATTGATAAGATAATTTCACAATATCAATGAATACATAACACGTAAAATGCCACATTTTAAAGAGAGATTGTTAATCTCTCCCATATTATATTTAATATATACCATTTATTCCATGTTATTTTTATAATAACCAATAACTCTATTGATAACATAAGTTTATAATGTTACACTTACTTTCAAATACACTTTTGTTATATTTATTATAAATTAAATAAAAGACTCTAAGAGTAAGAAGATGCATTTCTAGAACCACTCATTCCATATTCGGCCATCTTCGATTCAAAATTTATCCAAAGTTAGTCTTTACAAAAAAAAAAAATAGTAAAAACATCACCAGGATTGACACTTTCCACAATTGTCAACTATTTCCTCCCCCAACCTAAATGAGACATTGTCCTCAATGTCTTAAAGGAAAGAAGTAGAGTTTAGAAGACATCACATGAACAGTAAAAAAAATTTACAAATGGAGATTTAAATCCAATTTGCACTTCTTACTATTGTTATTGTTATCATCTTAAGTTGACCAATCCAATGCTAAAGTCATGGGTTCTGGCTCTGGTTTGTAAGCTTGTAAAAGATCAAGTAATTCATTAGCAGTAGAAGCACAAATAAAGATTTTTTTAACTGAGGGAGAAATAAGATAATTGTTAATTGTATGGTTAAGAAATATGAACAAGCCATTATAAAAATTATTAACATTTAACAAACCGATAGGTTTCTGATGAATGTTCAAATGGGCCCAAGATGCAAATGTAATTAGTGCCTCCAGAGTTGCAAGATCGCCTGGCAAAAAGATGAAAGCATCGGCATGATCTAACATTTTGGATATTCTTTCTTGCATACCTGAGACAACTAACTCTTCTCCAGTTGATGGGCCAGGTAGACATCCTAGAGGTTTAAGGGTTTTTAGGAGGATTCATAGCACTTGACTTCTTCTAATGAAAGCTATTTCTAAAAAAAATTTGGATAATCCACGGTCACCTCCTCCATATATTAATTGTAAGTTTCTCTCTGCTATGACACAGCCAAGATCTACAGCTGGCTGTCCACAAATTCCCTGTACTTTCCATAGCGAAACCCAGAAAGCACACAAATATTTTTGAATTGTCTACTTGAAGATGCTGCCATTGGAATAATTTTCAAAAATAATTTGTGAAAGTTTAAAATAAAAGCATGTATTTAAAGATAGAGATATTGATAAACAGCTATAAACGGAGTGGGGTACTTATCAAATGATGTGTGAACCTTTGGCTTATATTTCAAAAGTAAACATATAAAGCAAACAGTAAAAAGAAAAAGAAAACAGTAATTACACTATTAAAAGTAATAATGCATAAAATAAAATATTATTAAAAGGAAAATAATATTTACTGGTAGTTGCGACTGTGGCTCACATCTTCCTCTAGTGATATTTACTGGTAGTTGCGACTGTGGCTCACATCTTCCTTTGGTTTTACGTCCAGTAACGGCTTGAACGCCCTCTATGGGTCAAAGATAGGCTTCTCATCCAGTTTTCTTATAAACAGGCAAACAAGGTCTTTTTGAGTTAGATTCCCAATACTAAACTGTGTGTTTTCTTTTTGGAATAGTTTTCAATACCTTTAAATTGAATGTTGTACATATCTGCTTTGATGCGTCTCAAGAGATCATAAGATATCATCTAACGATTCTTTACTCATGCCATCTTTAACAAATTTAATTTTATCTTCACGAGTATCAAAAACCATTCCTAAAGATTTCCAACGTGGGTTCTTACAATTACGTCTTACACAATTACGAGAATTAGAGCCAAGTTGTTTAGCTCTTCTCTTTTTAGCGTATGTACTTTTTTTAAAACCAGGCATGTAAGAAATAAATGAATTAGAAAACTCATCTGCTAATCGGACCTTTGCTTCAATTAACCAATGAACGTCAGAAGGAATGCCGTGGATCATTAACAAACATAGTCGTTCACAGCGAATTTTGTAAATTTTCCTAAGGGCATTCTGAGGGAGAGAAGGAAAACAGTTATGTAGTTTTTGATGTATTTCTTCCATGTTTGGTTTTTGAGGTTTCAGTTATCATGGGAAGATGAAAATACAGACTTAAGAAGTCACAGAGTAGCGTTATCCACCATTTATATGGGAAATTAAATTAAAACACACCAAAGAAACAAATCAACTCTGAAAAATCAATTCAAATGTGAAATAAACAAAATACAATGGAAAGAAAAAAATAAAATAATTGAAACTTACATTCGTCCTCTTATTGTATTAACTTCAAGTTCCAACTGAACGTTATAAATACCTTCCTCCATTTCCCAAAGTTATCTTTCTAGGTCTTCAACATATGACAAAAACTCTGGTGGTTGTTGATCCCATATTGGATGTGATTTACAACTTCGTATCAATCCTGCTAAGTGAAATTTTACACGTAAAAGAGTTTTAAGTTGTTTCAAGAGGATCTTTCTAATTGAGGTATTCATGACATATAATAAGAGAAAACACAATTGTCAAACAAACACGCTTAAGTAAGAAATATTATATGCTTAATAAATATGCAGAGTGAAACTAAACATAATCAAATAATCAAACAATCAAATGATAAAATAATAAAACAAAAAAAGAAATATATATATATATTAGTCACACGTTAAAGATTTAATCAAGATTTGATGGGTCACTCAAATTGATTTCGGTGTCTTCTTTACGTGGTTAGAATTCCATATATGGTTTTAATCTTTGACCATTAACTTTAAATGTGACACCGTTCTTTGGATTCTCAATTTCTACGGCCCTCTATGGATATACATATTTTACAACAAATAGGCCACTCCACCTTGACTTTAATTTCCCTGTAAAAAAGTGAAGACGAGAGTTATATAGCAAAACCTTTTTATCAATTTCAAATATATTTCTAAAAAAATTTTTATCGTGAAAAACTTTGGTTTTTGCTTTAGTAATTCTTGAATTTTCATATGCATCATTTCTCAATTCTTCGAGTTCATTCAATTGTAATTTATGCACATTACCAGCATCATCAAGATTTGAATTAAAAGCTTTAACAGCCTAAAATTATTTATGCTCAAGCTCAACTGGTAAGTGGCAAGGCTTACCATAAACTAACCGATAAGGTGACATTCCTAAAGATGTTTTAAATGCAATGTGGTAAGCCTAAAGTGCATCAATCAATCGAAGAGACCAATCTTTTCGACTTGGGTTAACTGTTTTTTCTAAAATATATTTAATTTCCCTATTTGCTAATTCAACTTTACCATTTGTTTGATGGTGATAAGGAGTAGCTAATTCCATATTTTTTCATTAAAGACTCAAATGGTTTATTACAAAAATGCTTACTTCCATCAGTGATAATAGCTCGAGGGATTCCAAATCTGTTCAAAAGATTTTCTTTTAAAAAGCGAATCACAGTTTTGTGATCATTGTGCCGACAAGAAATAGCTTCAATTTATTTTGAAACATAATCAACAGCAACCAAAATATAAACAAATCCAAATGATGATGGAAAAAAGGCCCATAAAATCAATTCCCCAACAATCAAATATTTCAATGACAAGAATGGGATTTAAAGGCATCATGTTTCGCTTTGAGATGGACCCTAACATTTGACAATTCTTGTACATTTTACAAAATTCATGTGAATCTTTAAATAATGTAGGCCAATAAAATCCACACTGTAATATTTTTGCAGCTGTTTTCTTTGAAGAGAAATGGCCAGCGTAAGCTTCAGAATGAAAAAATTGAATGACACTACTTACCTCATTGTTCGATATGCATCTCTGAAAAATTTGATCAGAACTGTACTTGAATAGGTATGGATCATCCTAGTAAAAACTTTTTACCTCTGTTAAGAATTTTTTCTTATCCTGGGAGTCCAATCAGATGACATTTCACCTGTTACAAGATAATTAACAATGTTAACATACCAAGGCATATTGTGTATAGAAAACAAGAATTCATCAGGGAAAAAATCATTGATAGGTGTTGTATCAATTGAAGACTTGTTTGTAAGTCTTGACAGGTGGTCTGCAACAACATTTTCAGCACCCTTTTTATCCTTGATTGTCAAGTTGAATTCTTGGAGTATCAAAATCCATCGTATTAATCTTAGCTTGGCATCTTGTTTAAACATTAAATATCTAGCAACTGCATGATCAGAATAAACAATAGTAGATGAGCCAATTAAATACGATCGAAATTTATCCAATGCAAGTATTACAGCAAGTAGTTCTTTTTCAGTTGTGGTATAATTCATTTGAGAACTATTTAAAGTTCTACTTGCGTAATAAATAACAAAGGGCTTACCTTCCTTTCTTTGACCCAAAACAGCCCCAACAGCATAATTTCTAGCATCACGCATTAGTTCAAAAGGTAAAGTCCAATCAGGGGATTGCATTATAGGGGCTATTGTTAAAAGATTGATTTTTTTTAAAAAAAGCTTTATGAAAATCTTCGGTCCATTCAAATGGTGTGTCTTTAATCAAGAGGTTACAAAGTGGTTTAGATATAGCACTAAAGTTTTTTTATAAACCTCCTATAAAAACTTGTATGTCCTAAAAAGGATCAAACTTCTCTCACTGTCTTTGGTGATGGTAATTTTGAGATGACTTCAACTTTGGCTTTATCAACTTTAATTCCATTAGAAGAAATGAAATGTCCTAAAACAATTCCAGAAACAGTCATGAAATGGCATTTTTCCTAATTTAAAGCAAGTCCTTTTTCTTTACACCTTTTCAAAACTTTTTCTAAATTATCAAGACAATTATCAAAAGAATTTTCAAACACAGTTAAATCATCTATAAAAACTTCCAACAAATTTTCAACTATGTCATAAAAAATGCCTAACATGCTTTTTTGAAATGATGCAGGAACATTACAGAGTCCAAAAGACATTCTCCTAAATAAAAATGTTCCAAATGGATGTGGTCTTTTATTGGTCTTCTAAGGCTATAGGAATTTGATAATAACTTGATTAGCCATCAAGAAAGCAGTAATAAGGGTGTCCTGCTACTTTCTCAAGAATCTGATATAGAAATGAAAGGGGAAAATGGTCTTTTCTAGTGGCATCATTTAGTTTTCTATAATCAATATACATGCGCTAGCTAGATGGGATGCGTGTTGGGATTAGTTCACTTTTTTCATTTTTTTACAATAGTTACTCCTGATTTCTTTGGTACTACTTGTGTTGGACTTACCTATGTACTATCAGAGATAGGATAGATAATTCCTACATCTAGTAGTTTAAGGACCTCATTTTTTACTACTTCTTTCATGTGAGGATTTAATCTTCTTTGTGGCTGACAAACTGTTTTAGCATTTTCCTCTAAGTGTATTCTATGTGTACAAATTAAAAGATTAATGCCCTTTATATTTTTTAAGGTCCAACCAATAACAGTCTTATGCCTTTTTAAAACAGTGAGTAACTTACCTTCTTGGTTGCTTGTGAGTTAAGAAGAAATTACCACTGGATAAGTATGCTGATCTCTGAGATACGCATACTTTAATTTTTTTGGTAAAGGCTTTAGTTCAAGCTCCGGTGCTTCATTTTCTTTTGTCTTTTTAAGTTGTCTCATGTCTTCAAAGTCCAATTGATTGTTGCCATCTTCGGGTACCTGTGTAGAATCAAGTATAGAACATATATTAGTAGTATCACATTCTAATTCTTTACTTGATTCAAATGAACTAGCAAAACAAATTTCCATAGAATTTGAAAATTTCTCATCCTGAATGTGTTCTTCAATGATTGGTTCAATGAGTTCAAATCCTCAGTCTCATTTTTTTCATCTTCTTTATCATGAGGTTGTTTACACATGTTGAATACATTAAGTTCTAACTTTATATTGCCAAATGATAAATTAATCACTCCATTCCTGCAATTAATCAAAACATTAACAATAGTTAAAAATGGTCGACCTAATATTACAGGAATTTTTTTGTATTCATCAATAATTGGTTCAGTTTCCAAGACAATAAAATCTACAGGATATATGAATTTATCAACTTGAACTAATACATCTTCAATTATCCCTTTTAGTACCTTGATTGACCTATCAGCAAGTAAAAGAGTAGTAGATGTAGGTTTTAACTTACCAAGATTGAGTTGTTGGTACACAGGATATGGAAGTAAATTAACAATAGCTCCAAGATCAAGTAAAGCATGTTCAATTTTATAGTTCCCAATAATAGAAGAAATAGTTCGACAACCAGGATCTTTGTATTTCAAAGCATTATTAGTTGAGAGAATAGAACTTACATGTTCTGCAAGAAATGCCTTCTTTTGTACCTTATGTTTTCTTTTTACAATGCATAAATCTTTCAAAAATTTAGTATAAGATGGTACCTGTTTAATGGCATCTAGCAAAGGAATGTTAACTTTCACTTGCTTGAAGAATTCATTAATCTCTGGGTTGTGGTTTGATTGCTTTGGTTTGATCAATTCTTGAGGGAATGGGGCTACAGGAGGAGAGTTGATTATTTTTTTGTGGACTATTGGTTCATCGGGCACTACTTTACTCTCTAAAATTGAATCCTTACCAATTTCACGAGGATCAATAATGTGTTTTTCGACAACTTTACCACCACGAAGAGTTATAACCGATTTAACTTGGCTCATGTTTTGGTTTTCAGTACTACCCATATGAGGATGTTGACTTTTGGGATTTGGCTCAGATTGAGAAGGAAACTTACCTTTTTCATGAATGGTAAGTGATAAGGTAAGTTTTGAGATGGTTTTGTCAAGTTGGTCAATGTTTGCATAGTTTGATTATTAATTGACTCTTTTTTTTCAATGAATAAATGCAATGTGTCTTCAAGAGTTTTTCTGGGTGGTGGGACATAAGGTGAATAACTTTGAGGATTTTAAAAATTCTAGCATGGTGGAGGTGGTTGTGCATAATTGTCATTCCTCCAATTGAAATTTGGATGGTTTCTTCAACTAGTGTTGTATGTCTGTGAATATGAATTGGGATTCAGCCTTTTTAAATTATCTATGACATTCGCTTGTTCATGCAAACTTTCTTTCAGAGCTGGTAAAGTTGGACAGTTTTGCATGAAATGGTTAGTAGAACTGTAAATATGACATGAAGTATCTTGAACAAATTTAACATAATTATTCTTTTTCAACTCTAATGCTTCAACCTTTCTAGCTAAGGATGCAAATTTGGCTTGAAGGTCATGGTCTTCCCTAAGGTTGTACATGCCTCCACCAGTTGGTGATGGTTGAGTTTTACTAAATGAATCATAAGAACCAACAACATCCCAGTGTTGTTCATTTTTAGCTAATTGATCAAGATAATCTAATGCAACATCAAGATTTTTATCTCTAAACTCACTATTATACATCATTTCAACAATCTGTCTAGTTTGGGATGTTAGTCCCTCATAGAAATATGAGACTAACCTCCATGCTTCAAAACCATGGTGTGGGCAAATGTTAAGTAATTCTTTATACCTATCCCAACACTGGTAAAAACTTTTTCCTTGTTTTTGAGTGAAAGTGGTGATTTGTCTTTTGAAAGAATTTGTTCTATGGGGTGGAAATTTTTTTTTTCAAAAATTGTTATTGTATGTTATTCTATGTTCTTATTGATTCGGATCTGAGGTTTGTAGCCAAGTTTTAGCTTTATCTGTTAGTGAAAAGGGTTGCTTTAATCGAATTATATTCATGCTACAATTTTGATTTGTGTATGTATTACAAACTTCCTCAAAAGCTCTTAAATGCAAGTATGGATTCTCGAATTCTAAACCATGAAATGTTGGTAAAAGTTGCATAATACCTGGTTTAAAATTGAATCGAGATGCTTCAGGAGGAAATACTATACACGAAGGTGCTCCAGTTCTTGTTGGATTCATGTAATCTCAAAGTTCGTGGTTGACTCTGATCGTGTTCATATTACTGAGAATGATTGTCTCCTTGATCAATTTGTGGATTAAGCTGGTTCAAAATGTTTTCACCTTGGATTTCTTCCATGATTGGTGGTGGTGATTGAGATATTCGAATTAACCTACCACTTGAAGTTCGAGACCAACGTCTCATACAATGATGATGATGTGTGTGTGCGAAATTATTTAATGCACAAGCAGATGAAGAAAAAAAATAAATAAAAATTACAATTGAGAAAAATAAAAATAAATAAACTGAAAATTAAATGTGCAACAAATATAAATGTACAAAAGATAAAATTATATAAAATTAAATAACAAAGTAGGCGATTAAACCAACCTTATAAAATAATAAAAAATAAAAATAAATGCGGAATAAAAATTACACAATTTATTATACAAGAAAATTAAATAACTAAAAAAAATAACTGAAAATTAAATAACAAAAAATAAATAACGGAAATTAAATAACAATAAAGGCGGTTAAACCAGCCATAAAAATAAATGCAAAACTTAAATTACAGAAATTTAAAAGTTTAAATCCAAGTCCATGTCCATGACCATTTAGTCCAAATATCCAAATTGAGTCCAAAAGTACAAGTAAGGTCAAGTCATAAGTCCATAAGTCTAAGTTTAATTTAGTTCAGGGTTTTTTTTGGGTTAAAATAAAAATTTTATATGTTTAATAATATTTTTGTAATTTTAGGAGAAAGAAGGGGTTTAATTGAAATTTTATAATAGAACAAAAGATAAAGTGACGGAAAGTGATGACAGAATTTTAAAAAAATAAAAAAAATATATAATAAAATGATACTAAATTTTTGAAATTTTCCAGGCAACAATGCCAAAAACTTGACACGACTTAAAAGTGTTTGATTTACTCCCAAGTATAAGAATGTCTAGTTATAATATAACCCGATGAGTCGGGGGTCGAACCACAGGAAATTTTTAATTTAGTAGTCTATTATTAAATAAAAATTAATAGTAGAAAAATAGATTACCTATGTAAATGGAGCCTTAATTATTGGAATACTGATTATTATTATCTAGGATATAAAACTTTGTAAGGATATGATTTCTCTTTGTTTATTAGTCATCAAATATGTTTTCTTTTTTCAATCAAATAAAAACACATACATTGCGATCGTTTCACAAGTACACTCATATCTAGGATTAATTTATCAAATATATCTATCAAATTATTTGTTAAGTGATTACTTTATAATCATAATTTACTAAATTATTTAAAAATTTTGATTATTTAAAATGCTTTCAAAGTTAGATTTATTTTTCCTTTATATATGTAAATGAGTGATATATGCTATCTGCTATTTTTGCTATGCTGCTGGTTGTGGACTTAAGTGAGACCAAGTCAAGAGGAGTAAATTTCTATTGGTGGTTTATGGCTAAATTGCTGTTGGGGGTTTATGGCTTTAGAATAGAATTGAATAGACTGGAATCGTGGCACATGGTGCTGCATTATCTCGTTATATTTTGGTATTCTTGTTGATGTTGTTTTCTCGCGTCCCTTCAAATAGTATCAAGAACCTTCTGCTCGCGGCTAGTTCGAGCTCGAGCAAGATTGCCTTCCAATTCCAGTTCCTCTATCTTTACCAGAACGGGAATCTCGCGGACTTGTACTCACAGAAAACAGGGTCAGGGGTCGCCGGATGTTGTTCTGGCGAAAACCCTCTGACGCTCAAGTCAGTAATTGGGTTGTTCCTTTTTGTATCCCTCTTAGTTAGAGAGACCGGAAGAATGAAAGGAGTATTTTTGCCTTCCTTTCTGAATAAAGGAATTCCGGAAAAATCAGAGTAGAGCGAAGTAAGAATCAGAAGAACTTGTGTGAATTTTTGTATCCCTCTTACCTGTCCATTCCCTTTTATTCTCCCTTTTTCCCGCCCTTTCTCTCCGAGATCATCCGTTCCCGCGTCAGTGGTGTCTGGGTCCCTCTGACAGCCGGGATTAGGGTAATATTCCCTGGGATGCGCGGCTGTCTCCTTAGCATGGTTCACATGGCCAGATCATAATGTCGGGCGTGTGCGCAAGGAATGATGACACCGTGGGGGCATGTGCCGGCCCTCGGCAATAGTACCGCCACCATACCATGTGGGACCCTGATAAGTCATCGAGAGGTGTACCAGGATTCTGAGACAACGGGTCGGATTGCCCTGAGCCGGGTATTGCGTTCCATGTGTTCTACGGCTGGCGTGGCCCAGCTGTGCTCGAGGACTTGACTGCAGCGAGCAAAAAGGTGAGCTCGGGTATTGACCAGCCTTCGAGATCCTCGTCCTTGTCCAACCTTGACAGGACCTGATGACCTCGAGCAAGCAAGAGAGCTCGGAGCTCGGACGGTTTTGAATTCCTCGACCTTGACCAACTTTGACGTCTAGTGAGATCGTCTTCGTGCCGGCGGTCGGGACTTCTGCTCGAGTTGGATTGACCTCGGGTATTTTATTCGAGCTGGAATGGCCTCGAGGAGACCTGCCCGATATTACCCAAACACCAGTCCCCCAGTTTGTAGTCTTTGGAGCGAAACGAGATAAGACTGGAAACTTATTAGTGATGGGCCGACTTCCCGGCCTTTTCCACTTCCCCACGTTTTCTAGCTGTCTTCCGCTTCCATCGATTCGCATTTAATGCGAGACACGTGGACGGATCCTGGCCGTGCGTTCAAATTTTGAAGGGACGTTACTCGAAAGGTCGCGCCCCTTGATCTATGTGCCGTCTGCTGAAGAGACGCACCTTTCCTTTCTCTTTTAAAAACCCTTGATTTCTTCACTGTACTTCCTATTGCTCATTTTTACTCAAACCCGAAATTTTCTTGCAAGTGCTTCTTCGTCTTCCTCTTCCGTGTCAGAGCGACTTTCAGCCATATAAACCTTTCTCTGTATCCAAGTACAAACCCTTCTTCTTTCTATTCTCGCTGTTTTGTTCTTCCTTCTTCCGGGTTTCCGATTCCAATTGGGTAAATTATACTTTAGGGAAAAATTTCTGATACCCAGCAAGCCCGTAGGATGTTCCCTGAGGAATCTTCCTCTTTTGGTGAAGTAGAGCCCCTTAGTGTAGTTCCAGTGAGGGATTCTAGTTCGGAAGGGGCATTGCCTGTGGCGGAGGCCCAGCCACATCAGGGGTAGAGGGCCAGCTAAAGATCAGAGGGTAGGGGGTACCCCATTGACCAAATGAGGTGTAAAACCACCCATTTAGATTTGAATAGGCTTAGGCATACCTACCATATACCCGATAGTGTGGATTTACGGTTGCCGGGCAAGGGTGATATCCCCAGTCGTCCCCCTCAAGGGTATACTACCTTCCATCTGGAATGCTTCAAATGGGGGGTCAGGCTGCCTCTCCAGCCTTACTTTGCCCGGGTTTTGTCCAAATCCATCTGGCCCCGGGGCAATTGAACCCGAATGGGTGGAGGGTCCTTTCCAGACTTTTTGTGTTGTGGAAATGGTACAATTTGGGTGAACCCTCGGTAGGGGAAATAAAGCACCTTTATCAGCTGAAGTGCAGCCCGAAGGATGCTAGTTGGTACTACCTTACCTCCAATCTGAAGGGTAAAAAGCCCATCACTGATCTCCCTACTTCTGGTGGCAACTGGAAGAGTAAATTCTTCTTTGTTGGGGGGGGAATGGTGGCACGCTGCACCTCTCGCCGAGGGGATCCCTCCGGTTCCATGGTATTTTTGCACTCTAGATTGTTTATCTGTCCAATGAATTCTCATTTTAGTTCTTCTGCTCGTATCTGTTCTCATTCCTTGATTGTTTTTGCAGTTTCTTGGGGTGCTTCTTACAGAATTGGGGAAGAGCTTTGAGCACACGTAAGAACCGCACTTGACAACGCGAGCTCGTGCAGGGAACTGCTTACACCGTAAAATTTTTTGGAGTTCGGTCTGGTGCCAGGGGAAGACATAAGGGGGGTGCTCGAAATAATGCATAGGCGTATAGGGACTTCTGGAGTTGCGAGCACCTCGAAGAGACCCCTAGCCAAAATAGATGCTCCGCCTCCACCTGCTCGAACTTCCCCTTCTGCTCAGCAGGTAGAATGAGCAGAAGAAGGTCCTCCTCGTAGGCGTCCGAGGACTGTAGTTTCAGCTCGCCCTTGACCCGAAAGTGCGCAGGAGCAGGATCTATCTAACCGCGCCGAGCCCTACCTTAGGAACTTTACCGGGGAGATGAACGACAGATTCCTGGATGGGCTGGAGTCCTATGATGCTGACGAGCTGTTTAGTGCTCTCCAGCGCCTCTCCTCCCAAGCTTCAGCTGCTGTGACTAGGCTCAAGGCCAAGACCCAAGACTCTCAGGAGGAACTTCGAGCAGAGATTCAGAGCTTGGAGCAGAGTATTGGGCAGTTGAAAGAGGAGAACACGAGGCTTCAAGAGGAGAACGCAACCTTTGCAGAGAGGACAGCGGTGTCGGACTCTAAGGCTACCCAGTTCCAGCGCGCAACTGAGTACAACGATGGGGTGACCTTTTGCTATGACTGCCTCGTGTATGACTTAGACAAGGTACATCCTGAGGTCGACCTGTCTAAGGTCCAAGCGGGTGTTGCTGAGTACATGCGCATTCACGATGTCCCCATCCAAGGGTCTGAAGCTTCCCTTTTCGAGCCCCAGACTGAACCTAGGGAAGTTGTTCCTCCTTCTGCTGCTGATGCTCCTCCTGCTGCTACTGAAGATGCTCCTCCTCCTGCTGCTGAAGATGCTCCTCCTGCAGCTGCTGATGGTGCCCCTCCCGCTGCTGCCGACGATGCCCCTCCTGCTGCTGACGATGCCCTCCCGCCGACGATGCCCTCGTCGCTTGAACTTTTCTCTCTATTTTATTTTTATTTTTATTTATTCCTTGTACTTGTAATCATTTCAATGAATAAAAAAGCATATATTGGAAAACTCATTTCCGTACCCGTGTGTATATTCTTGTGTTTTATGTGTGGGATTAACTTCATGTGCTCGCTAAGTGGGAATTTTATAAGTGTTGGACTTTCATTTTATTTTATGTCCAAGTTTATTACTACTTGTATCATCTTTATGCATGGCAAAGATTTGCCTTCATTTGGGCTAAAAAGCCTTCTGCCTGTCTCGTGAGCTCGGTCCAGTTGATTCAACGTTTTGCTCGTGCTCTGTAGCTTTTTATTTTGTGAACTCATTCGCTTCGAGCTCGATTTTCGCTCGCATTTTAATTATGTGTAATCTCCTCGTGCTCTTCTTACTCGAGCCTACAATTAGGCTTTGGGACTTCTGGCCTTTACGTTGTCATCATGAGCTTCTGCTGCTCGACCTGCAATTGGCCACGCTTGGCACCGTCCCGCCTAAGGCTTAAGCTTTGGGACTTCGGCCTTAGCATTCTTCATGAGCTTCCTCCACTCGGGCCTGCAATTGGCCTCACTAGGCACCATCCCGCTTAAGACTTAGGCTTTGGGACTTCTGGCCTTAGCGTTCTTCATGAGTTTCTTCTGCTCGGCCTGCAATTGGCCTCGCTAGGCACCGCCCCGCCTAAGACTTAGGCTTTGGGACTTCGGCCTAGCATTCTTCATGAGCTTTTCGCTCGCTCGACTGGCCTCGCTAGCACGCCCGCCTGCCAAGACTTAGGCTTGGACTTTGGCCTAGCGTCCTCGTGAGCTCTTCCGCCGGCCTACAATTGGCCTCGCTAGGCACCGTCCCGCCAAAGACTTAGGCTTTGGGACTTCTGGCATTAGCGTTCTTCACGAGCTTCTTCTGCTCGGGCTGCAATTGGCCACGCTAGGCACCGTCCCGCCTAAGGCTTAGGCTTTGGGACTTCTGACCTTAGCGTTCTTCATGAGCTTCTTCTGCTCGGCCTGCAATTGGCCACGCTAGGCACCGTCCCGCCTAAGGCTTAGGCTTTGGGACTTCTGACCTTAGTGTTCTTCATGAGCTTCTTGGCTTCAACTTGAATTAATTTTACAAATGTTTTTCTTACTCTTACATACATTTGAGTTTTTACACATCCCCATTTTGGGAAGGAATTTTACATTAACACTTACAACACAAGGAAACTTACTGGAAGTATTTCATCAAGAGTTATGCGTTCCACGGCCTCTTGACCTCTCGTCCATCTGGATGGGTTAGCCGGTATGCTCTTGGTCCGGCTATTTGAGTGAGTTGATAAGGACCTTCCCAATTCGCCCCTAATACACCTTGCCTCGGGTCCTTCGTGTTCTGATTGACTCTTCTGAGTACCCAATCACCCACTTGGAATCGGCGAATGTGCACATTTCGGTTGTAATAACGAGCCACTTTTTGTTGGTATTCTACGATCTTAGCAGCGACCCTTTCTCTCTTCTCTTCTAGCAAGTCCAGACCTGCACACATCTGCTCCTTGTTTTGCTCCTCATTGAAGTGTTCCGTCCGGTGCGTCCCCATTCCTATTTCAGCAGGAACAACTGCTTCGTGTCCAAACGCCAAGGAGAATGGGGTCTCACCTGTGGCCGTTCTGTGTGTGGTTCTATAAGCCCACAAGACGCCAGGCAGCTCGTCCACCCAGGCTCCCTTTTGCTTGCCAAGTCTAGTCTTCAGAAGACATTTAATGGTCTTGTTCGCAGCTTCCACTTGTCCATTGGCTTATGGGTGTGAGGGACAGCAAAATTTCAGCTCTATCCTCAGATTTTGGCAGAAGTCTTTGAACTTGCCATTGTCAAACTGTCTCCCATTGTCTGTGACCAATGCATGAGGAATCCTATACCTACAAATCACATTTTTCTAAATGAATTCAATGGGTTTACCTTCTGTGATACTGCTCAGGGCTCCCACTTCGACCTATTTGGTGAAATAATCAAATGCGACTATGGCGTGGGTGGCAGATGCTTTCCCCTTCGGCAGTGGCCCGATCAAGTCAATTCCCCATTGAGCAAACGGCCATGGTGAGCTCATCACTGTAAGGTTCTCTGGAGGCTGAGTCAGGTAATTGGCGAAACTCTGGCAGCTCTTGCAGCTTCTGGTCTTCTCTTGAACATCTTGATGCATGCGGGGCCAAAAGTATCCTTGCCTCAAGGCCTTGAAAGCCAAGGATCTCGCGCCAGAATGATTCCCGTAAATTCTTTCGTGTATCTCTCGGAGGACATAATCAACCTCCTCCTGGTCTAAGCACCGTAGCAAGGGGAGGGTGTATCCCCGTCTATACAAGATGCCGTCGATGAGAGTGTTCCTGGCCGCTTTACACTTCAATTTCCTTGCTTGCTTCTTATCGGCCGGCACTGCCCCTTCCTTGAGGTAAGAAACAATTGGTTCCATCCAGCTGCTGCTCGACGATGAACCCAATACCTCGTCTTCCTGCTCGAGGCTCGAGCAAGTCTTAACTTCCAACGGGATGGACCTTGGTATTTTGGGGTCAGAGGTAGCGGCCATGCGAGCTATCATATCAGCTCGAAAATTCTTCCCCCTCAAGATCTGCTCCACCTCGACTGCTCGGAAGTTATCAATCAGCTGTCTTACCTTCCGAAGATAAGCCTCCATCTTCTCGCCTTTGCTTGAAGCTTCGCTGAGATGGTTGGCCACCAGCCATGAGTCTGTCTGAAGCTTCACCTCTTTTGCTTTTACTACTAAGGCGAGCTTCAATCTAGCAATTACAGCCTCATATTCGGCCTGATTGTTGGTGACTTTAAACTCCAGCTTCACAGCATACTACCTTTCTACCCCTTCAGGACTGAGAAGCACAATTCCTGCTCATGCTCCTTGGTCCCCGTATGACCCATCGACCGTGACTGTCCAAGCATTGGTTGGGACTGAGGAGTTTGGTGGATGCTCGCTCTCCATCTCTCCATTTCTTTCTGCACATTCGACCACGAAGTCAGCTATGGACTGAGCTTTTATAGCAGTTCGGGGTTGGTAGCTGATGTCGAATTCACTGAGTTCCACCGACCATTTCACCGACCATTACTGCACCCCTGATTCCTCCCTTACCAGAACCGAACTCGTTGCCCATTGGGACACAGCTAAGTATAGAAACAATACCTCCCCTGCTCGAGGTGTAGATAGTAATGATGCTTTCAACAAGTATTCTTTCAACTGTTGGAATGCCGCTTCGCATTCTGGCATCCACTTTGTCTTCCTGCCTTTCTTCATTTCTTGGAAGAAGACTCGGCATTTGTCTGTGGCTCGAGATACGAACCTGTTGAGGGATGCCAATTTGCCGGCGGTAAGGCTTTGTATCTCCTTGAGGCTACGGGGGGGACTTCATTTCCACCACTGCCCTTATCTTCTCCAGATTGGCCTCGATCCCTCTGTGACTGACCATGAAGCCTAGGAATTTTCCCGAACTAACCCCAAAGGCACACTTCTCTAGGTTTAGTTTCATCTGGTACTTTCTTAAAAGTGCAAAGGTCTCCTCTAAATGCCTTACATGCTCCTCCGCGACTTTCGACTTGGTGATCATGTCGTCCACATACACCTCCATCGTTCGACCGATTAATGGCTTGAAGACCTTGTTCACCAGCCTCTGGTATGTTGCCCCTGCATTCTTCAGGCCGAAAGGCATGACCTTGTAGCAAAGACAGTCCCCGGTCAGTGATGAAGGTCGTGCATTCCTCGTCTGGATCGGTGCATGGAATCTGGTTATATCCTGAGAATGCATCCATAAAACTAAGCAGCTCGTGCCCTGCCGTACAATCCACCAGTTGGTCTATCTTTGGCAACAGGAAGATATCTTTAGGGCAAGCTTTGTTCACATCCGTAAAGTCCACGTACATTCTCCATTACCCACTTGCTCTCTTCACCAGCACCACATTCGAGATCTATTCTGGTAGGAGACCTCCCTTATGAATCCCGCTTCAGCAGCTTCTCCACCTCGCAGCTGATGGCCTCATATCTCTCTGGTCGACGATCTCCTCTTCCCGCCTCATTGGCTTAGCATCTTTCCAGATTGCCACCTGCGACACGCCACTCCGGGTCAATCCTGTGCATATCCTCATGCGTCCATGCGAACACATCCGCGTGTGCTCGCAGACACTCCACCGATTTTCTTTCAACCACTCGCTAATGCCCGAGCCGATCCGAATTTTCTTCCTGGTCGCTCCGCTCTCACTCAACCTCCTCCGGTCCTCACCAGCTCCCGCCTTCCATTCCTCGACTCCCCGAGTCCAACGAGGTTATCTCGATGGGTTTCTTTGGCTGCCACAACAGTAGCAGCTCCTTTCCACCCTCTGCTGCCTTTTACGACCCCTACAGCCCTATTCACTCGATACTTTAGGGCCAAGTAGTGGGTGGATAGCACGGACTGGCTGACCCTCATGAACGGCCTCCCTAGTATAGGCTGGCTTCATCCACCACCACAAAGTTTAACATCATATTCTTTTCGAAAGGCCTCGAGCCCATGGTTACAGCCAGTTTGATGATTCCCAAAGGTATCAATTTCCCTCCCCCGAATCCTTTCAAGGAAGTGCTCGTCTGCTCGAGGCTCGCACCTGCTATTCCCAACTCCTCAAGTGTGGACTTGAAGAGAATATCCACGGAGCTTCCTGAGTCTACCAGTATCTGGTCAACTTTCTTATTAGCGATGTTTGCTTTCACAACCAGGGCAACCTCATGGGGGTACAGCACCCCCTCCTTGTCTTCCTCCGTCCACATAATGGGCACCTGCCGGACCTTGGCCTTTTTGGCAGCAAGGGTAGTGAATAGGACTTCTCGGCCGGTAGCGGCATATCTGCAATAGTTCTTCCGGGCCCTGTTTGAATTTCCTGCCATTATGGGCCCTCCTGAGATCAACCTTGTAGCCGGTGGTTCCAAGTCTATTTTATAAGCTCGATCATCTTCCTCAGGTTGCTGCTCAGCCACCGGATGTCCTCCTTCAATAAACTCGTCCAAATACCGATTCCTAACTAGATCCTCCACCTGGTTCTTCAAATCACGGCACTGTGATGTGGAATGGTCGTGTTCACCATGGAAACCAGTAGAACCGCCTCTGTCTCGCTTGCCACCGACTTGGCCATCAGGCGCTGGGGCTCAGCAGCCCTCGCTCCTCACCCACTCAAGTATCTCTTCGAGAGATATCTTCAACCTTGTGTATCGCCTGTAAGCTGGGTTCCGCTCCACCATCCAGATCACCCGATCCCTGGGAAACTTCTGCTGGGGTGGCAATGGATGATCCGCTCTATTTTGGTTCACCTCAGTCCGCTGGTGGTCGGTCATGGGATAGGTGGTCGCTATGACGCCTGTACTCTCCGTGATCCCGACTCGAGACCTGCAGGGTGGCAGGGAATCATCCGCGTAGGGAGCTCTCCGGTAGTGGTCAGTATGAGGCAACCCGGTCCCTTGTTGCTTTAAGCTCGCGCTCCTGCACACGACCTCCTTTCTCCTTCTTCTTTGCTCCGCTGCCTCTGCTCACTTCTCACTTTGCAGCCTTTTCCTCTTCGATCACCATATCCATTTTCACCTGCTCATACGCATCTAAATATGAATGGATCGAGGGCTCCACAGATTATACCATGGCCTTCCCATCCCGATCCTGCTCTTCAGTCCTCTCAGCTTGGGATGATTAAACGCGCCAAGATCTAGGACCGATCCGTGGTACCTCTTGACGAACTCCCGAGGGGTTCTCCTTCCTTCGCCTTACTCGACAACCCATCATATCAATTTCGGGGTCACTGCGCTCAAATCGCTTCCGCAAACTCCCTACACATCCTGCTCAAGCTCGAGATTCTTCCCGCAGCAACCTGCATGCACCATTCTCTTGCCCTTCCCTCAAGAGTCGCAGGAAGGCCCCGCACCTCTGGCCGCCAACTGCACCTCGCACTCCTTTCATGTCGTTAAACCGCCTATATGCACTAACGGATCATTTTTTCCTAAAAACTTCAATCCGGAAGTGAAGTCATGTGGATCATAACACCCATGATCTCCATTGAGAGTGGGACTCGTTGTCCAAAGATTATTCTCCAACTTGGGCTCTTTCCGCTTCCCGAGGTCCTTCACAACTCAGGACAACCCACGCACCTCCCTCCAGCCTTTTCCGCACGAGAGGTCGAGGTCGTATCCTGTAAGTGCTCGACGAGACCCTCTTTCCTCCATGTTTGTCTCTTCCCTCACGGTAACAATTGGTGCCCTAGGTCTGGGCTTCATCCCCACATGTTCTCGAATGGGAGCGCTCCCACCACTGGATCTCGTGGACGCCATTACATGCTTTTCTCCGTCCATCCACGAGTTCTGACTGGAGGTCGAGTCTCCATTTGTTTCTCCATCCGATCTATTCTTTCTTGATCTCCCTGCCTCGAGCCTCATTGGCCACTTCCCTCAAAGTCACCGATTCCTCTGGACTCACTCCTCTTCGACTGTTTCCTCTCATCGCTGCGTTGTGAGTCCTGAACGTGTTGGGAAATCAGGCTTTTTAAACTGATACTCATAAACGGCGCCAAAAATGTTGATGCTGTTTTCCCGCGTCCCTTCAAATAGTGTCAAGAACCTTCTGCTCGCGGCTAGTTCGAGCCCGAGCAAGATTGCCTTCCAATTTCAGTTCCTCTATCTTTACCAGAACGGGAATCTCCCGGACCTGTACTCACAGAAAACAGGGTCAGGGGTCGCCGGATGTTGTTCCGGCGAAAACCCTCTCACGTTAAAGTCAGTAATTGGGTTGTTCTTTTTTGTATCCCTCTTAGTTAGAGAGACCAGAAGAATGAAAGGGGTATTTTTGCCATCCTTTCTGAATAATTGAATTCCAGAAAAATCAGAGTAGAGGGAAGCAAGAATCAGAAGAACCTGTGTGAATTTTCAGAACCCCCGCAACTTACTTGTCCATTCCCCTTTATTCTCCATTTTTCCTGCCCTTTCTCTCCGAGATCATCCGTTCCCGCGTCAGTGGTGTTTGGGTCCCTCTGACAGCTGGGATTAGCGTAATATTCCCTGGGGATGCGCGGCTGTCTCCTTAGCATGGTTCACATGGCCAGATCATAATGTCGGGCGTGCGCGCAAGGAATGATGACACCGTGCGGGCATATGCCGGCCCTAGGCATGTGCCGGCCATTGGCAACAGTACCGCCACCATACCATGTGGGACCCTGATCAATCATCGAGAGGTGTACCAGTATCTTGAGAAAACGGGTCGGATTGCCCTGAGCCGGGTATCGCGTTCCATGTGTTCTACAGCTGGCGTGGCCCAGCTGTGCTCGAGGACTTGACTGCAGCGAGCAAAAAGGTGAGCTCGGGTATCTACTAGCCTTCGAGATCCTCGTCCTTGTCTAGCCTTGACAGGACCTGATGACCTCGAGCAAGCAAGAGAGCTCGGAGCTCGGACGGTTTTGAATTCCTCGACCTTGACCAACTTTGACGTCTAGTGAGATCGTCTTCGTGCCGGCGGTCGGGACTTCTTCTCGAGTTGGATTGACCTCGGGGTTTTTTTTTCGAGCTGGAATGGCCTCGAGGAGACCTGCTCGATATTACCCAATCAATTCTTGTTCCATTTTTCTAGTTAGATATTTGTGTTGCAAGCCTTTAAAAGGCTAGCTCTGCATTCAGTAAATGGGTGAAGTCATTTGAATCCAACCCTCTGCACAATGTTTTCCTCTCTAGCTTCTATATTTCCCTCTTCTGAATTTACTCGTATCATTGGTGTTTAGGTAATATCGACCCGGAAGAACTATTGCATATATGCCGCTGTCGGCCGAGAAGCCCTGTTCACTGCCTTCGTTGCAAAAAAGGCCAAGGTCCGGCAGGTGCCCATTATATGGACGGAGGAAGACGAGGAGGGGGTGCTGTACCCCCATGAGGATGCCCTGGTTGTGAAAGCAAACATCGCTAATAAGGAAGTTGACCGGATACTGGTAGACTCGGGAAGCTCGGTGGATATTCTCTTCAAGTCTACACTCGAGGAGTTGGGAATAGCAGGTGCGAGCTTCGAGCAGACGAGCACTTCCTTGAAAGGATTCGGGGGAGGGAAACTGATACCTCTAGGAATCATCAAACTGGCTGTAACCATGGGCTCGAGGCCTTATGAAAAGAATATGATGTTAGACTTTGTGGTGGTAGATGAAGCCAGCCCATATCAGGCGATACTAGGGAGGCCGTTCATGAGGGTCAGCCAGTCCGTGCTATCTACCCACTACTTGGCCCTAAAGTATCGAGTGAATGGGGCTGTAGGGGTCGTAAAAGGCAGCCAGAGGGTGGAAAGGAGCTGCTACGCTGTGGCAGCCAAAGAAACCCTGCAGATAACCTCGTTGGACTCGATGGGGGAGTCAAGGAATGGAAGGCAGGAGCCGGTTGAGGAACTGGAGGAGGTCGAAGTGAGAGCAGACGACCCCGAGAAGAAAATCCGGATTGGCTCGGGCATTAGCGAGCAGTTGAAAGAAAAGCTGGTGGAGTGTCTGCGAGCACACGCGGATGTGTTCGCATGGACGCATGAGGATATGCCTGGGATCGACCCGTAGTGGCGTGTCACAGGTCGGCAATACGGAAAGATGATAAACCAGATGAGGCGTAAGAAGAGATGCGTCAACCAAGAGAGATATGAGGCCATCAATCATGAGGTGGAGAAGTCACTGAAAGCTGGATTCATAAGTGGAGGTCTCCTACCCCGAATAGATCTCGAATGTAGTGCCGGTAAAGAAAGCAAGTTGGAAATGGAGAATGTGCGTGGACATCACGGATGTGAACAAAGCTTGCTCTAAAGATAGCTTCCCGCTGCCAAAGATAGTACTAACCGGTGGATTCTACAATGGGCACGGGTCGCTTAGTTTTATGGATGCATTCTCGTGATATAACCAGATTCCCACGCACCGATCAGACGAGGAATGCACGACCTTCATCACCAACCGTGGACTCATATCACATAAGGTCATGCCCTTCTGACTCGAAGAATGCAGGGCAACATACCGTAGGTCAGTGAACAAGGTCTTCAAGCCATTAATCGGTCGAACGATGGAGGTGTATGTGGACGACATGATCACCAAGTCGAAAGACGTGGAGGAGCATGTAAGGCATTTAGAGGAGACCTTTGCACTTTCAAGAAAGTACCGGATGAAACTAAACCTAGAGAAGTGTTCCTTTGGGGTTAGTTCGGGAAAATTCCTAGGCTTCATGGTCAGTCACAGAGGGATCGAGGCCAATCTGGAGAAGATAAGGGCAGTGGTGGAAATGAAGTCCCCCCGTAGCCTCAAGGAGATACAAAGCCTTACCGGCAAATTGGCATCCCTCAACAAGTTCGTATCTCGAGCCACAGACAAATGCCGAGTCTTCTTCCAGGAAATGAAGAAAGGCAGGAAGACAAAGTGGACGCCAGAATGCAAAGCGGCATTCCAACAGTTGAAAGAATACTTGTTAAAAGCTCCATTACTGTCTACACCTCGAGCAGGGGAGGTATTGTTTCTGTACTTAACTGTGTCCCAATGTGCAACGAGTTAGGTTCTAGTAAGGGAGGAATCAGGGGTGCAGTACCCCGTGTATTACACGAGCAGAGCTTTGCTGGAAGCTGAAACTCGATATCCGCTGATGGAGAAATGGGCACCGCCCTGCAATAACAGAGTCGAAAGTCGAGGCCTTACTTTTAGGCACATTCAGTAACGGCTCTAACAAACCAGCCGCTCAAGCAAACTCTGCACAAGGCACAGACCGCCGAAGGTTGGTGAAATGTTCGGTGGAACTCAGTGAATTCGACATCAGCTACCAACCCCGAACAGCTATAAAAGCTCAGTCCTTAGCTGACTTCGTGGTCGAATGTACAGAAAGAAATGGAGAGATTGAGAGCGAGCATCCACCAAACTCCTCTGCCCCAACCAATGCCTGGACAGTCACGGTAGATGGGTCATGCGAGGACCAAGGAGCAGGAGCAGGAATTGTGCTTCTCACCCGACGGGTAGAAAGGCGAGATCGTGAAGCTAGAGTTTGAAGTCACCAACAATCAGGTCGAATATGAGGCTGTAATTTCTGGATTGAAGCTCGCCTTAATAGTAAAAGCAAAAGAGGTGAAGCTTCAGACAGACTCACAACTGGTGGCCAACCATCTCAACGAAAGCTTCCAAGCGAAAGGCGAGAAGATGGAGGCTTATCTTCGGAAGGTAAGACAGCTGATTGATAACTTCCGAGCAATCGAGGTGGAGCAGATCTCGAGGGGGAAGAATTTTTGAGCTGATATGATAGCTCGCATGGCCGCTACCTCCGACCCCAAAATACCAAGGTCCATCCCATTGGAAGTTAAGACTTGCTCGAGCCTCGAGCAGGAAGACGAGGTATTGAGTTTATCGTCGAGCAGTAGCTGGATGGAACCAATTGTTTCTTACCTCAAGGAAGGGACCGTGCCGGCCGATAAGAAGCAAGCAAGGAAATTGAAGTGTAAAGCGGCCAGGAACACTCTCATCGACGGCATCTTGTATAGACGGGGATACACCCTCCCCTTGCTACGGTGCTTAGACCAGGAGGAGGTTGATTATGTCCTCCGAGAGATACACGAAAGAATTTACGGGAATCATTCTGGCGCGAGATCCTTGGCTTTCAAGGCCTTGAGGCAAGGATACTTTTGGCCCCGCATGCATCAAGATGCTCAAGAGAAGACCAGAAGCTGCAAGAGCTGCTAGAGTTTCACCAATTACCTGACTCAGCCTCCAGAGAACCTTAAAGTGATGAGCTCACAGTGGCCGTTTGCT
Source organism: Murraya koenigii (assembly GCA_025617385.1). Lineage (NCBI taxonomy): Eukaryota > Viridiplantae > Streptophyta > Magnoliopsida > Sapindales > Rutaceae > Murraya > Murraya koenigii. The sequence goes on along the minus strand of CM046813.1, from coordinate 17,757,440 downwards.
CAATGGGGAATTGACTTGATCGGGCCACTACTGAAGGAGAAAGCATCTGCCACCCACGCCATAGTCGCAATCGATTATTTCACCAAATGGATCGAAGTGGGAGCCCTGAGCAGTATCACAGAAGGTAAAATTTGATTTGCAGGTATGGGATTCCTCATGCATTGGTCACAGACAACGGGAGACAGTTTGACAACGGCAAGTTCAGAGACTTCTGCCAAAATCTGGGGATAGAGCTGAAATATTGCTCTCCCTCACACCCACAAGCCAATGGACAAGTGGAGGCCGCGAACAAGACCATAAAACATCTCTTGAAGACCAGACTTGGCGAGCAAAAGGGAACCTGGGTGGACGACCTGCCTGGCGTCTTGTGGGCTTATAGAACCACACATAAAATGGCCACAGGTGAGACCCCATTCTCCTTGGCGGTTGGACATGAAGCAGTTGTTCCTACTGAAATAGGAATGGGGACGCACCGGACGGAACACTTCAATGAGAAGCAAAACAACGAGCAGATGTGTTCAGGTCTGGACTTGCTGGAAGAGAAGAGAGAAAGGGTCGCTGCTAAGATCGCAGAATACCAACAGAAAGTGGCTCGTTATTACAACCGAAATGTGCACATTCGCCGGTTCTAAGTGGGTGATTGGGGACTCAGAAGAGTCAATCAGAACACGAAGGACCCGAGGCAAGGTGTATTAGGGCCGAATTTGGGAAGGTCCTTATCGAGTCACTCAAATAGCCGGACCAAGAGCATACCGGCTAACCCATCCAAATAGACGAGAGGTCAAGAGGCTGCTGAACGCACAACTCATGATGAAATACTTTTAGTAAGTTTCCTTGTGTTGTAAGTGTTAATGTAAAATTCCATCCCAAAATGGGGATGTATAAAAACTTAAATGTATGTAAGAGTAAGAAAAACATTTGTAAAATTAATTCAAGTTGAAGCCAAGAAGCTCATGAAGAACGCTAAGGTCAGAAGTCCCAAAGCCTAAGTCTTAGGCGGGACGGTGCCAAGCGTGGCCAATTGCAGGCCGAGCAGAAGAAGCTCATGAAGAACGCTGAGGTCAGAAGTCCCAAAGCCTAACCCTTAGACGGGACGGTGCCTAGCGTGGCCAATTGTAGGCCGAGCAGAAGAAGCTCATGAAGATTGCTAAGGTCAGAAGTCCCAAAACCTAAGCCTTAGGCGGGACGGTGCCTAGCACGGCCAATTGCAGGCCGAGCAGAAGCAGCTCATGAAGAACGCTAAGGTCAGAAGTCCCAAAGCCTAAGCCTTAGACGGGACGGCGCCTAGAGTGGCCAATTGCAGGCCGAGCAGAAGAAGCTCGTGAAGAACGCTAAGGTCAGAAGTCCCAAAGCCTAAGCCTTAGGCGGCACGGTGCCTAGCGCGGCCAATTGCAGGCCGAGCAGAAGAAGCTCGTGAAGAACGCTAAGGCCAGAAGTCTCAAAGCTTAAGTCTTAGGCGGGACGGTGCCTAGCGAGGCCAATTGCGGTCGAGCGGAAGAAGCTCTCAAGAGCGCTAGGGCCATAAGTCCCAAAGCCTAAGTCTTAGGCGGGATGGTGCCTAGCGAGGCCAGTGCGAGGCTGGCGGAAGAAGCTCACGAAGCAGCTAAGGCCGAAGTCCCAAGCCTAAGTCTTAGCCGGGACGGTGCCAGCGTGGCTAGCTGCAGGCGGAAGAAGCTCATGAAGAGCGAGGTCGAAGTCCCAGCCTAAGCCTTAGGCGAGGCGGTGCCTAGCGTGGCCAGTGTGTAGGCGGAAGAAGCTCATGAAGAGCCGAGGTCGAAGTCCCAAGCCTAAGCCTTAGGCAGAGGCGGTGCCTAGCGTGGCCAATTGTAGGCCGAGCAGAAGAAGCTCATGAAGAACGCGAGGTCGAAGTCCCAAGCCTAAGCCTTAGGCGAGGCGGTGCCTAGCGTGGCCAGTGTAGGTCGAGCGGAAGAAGCTCATGAAGAACGCTAAGGTCGAAGTCCCAAGCCTAAGCCTTAGGCGGGACGGTGCCTAGCGTGACCAGTGCGGTAGGCGGAAGAAGCTCGTGAAGAACGCTAAGGTCGAAGTCCCAAGCCTAAGCCTTAGGCGGGACGGTGCCTAGCGGCCAGTGCTGAGGCGAGAAGAAGCTCGTGAAGAACGCTAAGGTCGAAGTCCCAAACCTAAGCCTTAGGCGGGACGGTGCCTAGCAGCCAGTGCGGTAGGCGAGCGGCTCATGAAGAACGCTAAGGTCGAAGTCCCAAGCCTAAGCCTTAGGCAGGACGGTGCCTAGCGTGGCCAGTGCGGTAGGCGGAAGAAGCTCGTGAAGAACGCTAAGGTCGAAGTCCCAAGCCTAAGCCTTAGGCGGCACGGTGCCTAGCGCGGCCAATTGCAGGCCGAACAAAAGAAGCTCGTGAAGAACGCTAAGGCCGAAGTCTCAAGCTTAAGTCTTAGGCGGGACGGTGCCTAGCGAGGCCAGTGCGGTAGGCGGGAGAAGCTCTGAAGAGCGCTAGGGCCATAAGTCCCAAAGCCTAAGTCTTAGGCGAGATGGTGCCTAGCGAGGCCAGTTGCGAGACTGGCGGAAGAAGCTCACGAAGACGCTAAGGCGGAAGTCCCAAGCCTAAGTCTTAGCTGGGACGGTGCAAGCGTGTAGCTGCAGAGCGGAAGAAGCTCATGAAGAGCGAGGTCGAAGTCCCAAGCCTAAGCCTTAGGCGAGGCAGTGCCTAGCGTGGCCAATTGTAGGCAGCGGAAGAAGCTCATGAAGAGCGAGGTCGAGTCCCAAGCCTAAGCCTTAGGCAGAGGCGGTTGCCTAGCGTGGCCAATTGTGGCAGAGCGGAAGAAGCTCATGAAGCAGCGAGGTCGAAGTCCCAAGCCTAAGCCTTAGGCGAGGCGGTGCCTAGCGTGGCCAATTGTAGGCGGCGGAAGAAGCTCATGAAGACGCTAAGGTCGAAGTCCCAAGCCTAAGCCTTAGGCGGGGCCGGTGCCTAGCGTGACCAGTGCGGTAGAGCGGAAGAAGCTCGTGAAGACGCTAAGGTCGAAGTCCCAAGCCTAAGCCTTAGGCGGGGCCGGTGCCTAGCGTGACCAGTGCAGTAGGCGGAAGAAGCTCGTGAAGAGCGCTAAGGTCGAAGTCCCAAGCCTAAGCCTTAGGCGGGATGGTGCCTAGCGGCCAGTGCGGTAGAGCGGAAGAAGCTCGTGAAGAACGCTAAGGTCGGAAGTCCCAAAACCTAAGCCTTAGGCGGGACGGTTGCCTAGCTGAGCCAGTGCGAGTCAGTGAGCGACTCCACGAAGCGCTAAGGCCGGAAGTCCCAAGCCTAAGTCTTAGCGGGACGGTGCCAAGCGTGGCTAGCTGCGGTCGAGCGGAAGAAGCTCATGAAGAGCGAGGTCGAAGTCCCAAGCCTAAGCCTTAGGCGAGGCAGTTGCCTAGCGTGGCCAATTGTAGGCCGTGCAGAAGAAGCTCATGAAGATTGCTAAGGTCAAAAGTCCCAAAACCTAAGCCTTAGGCGGGACGGTGCCTAGCACTGCCAATTACAGGCCGAGCAGAGGAAGCTCATGAAGAACGCTAAGGTCAGAAGTCCCAAAGCCTAAGCCTTAGACGGGACGGCGCCTAGAGTGGCCAATTGCAGGCCGAGCAGAAGAAGCTCGTGAAGAACGCTAAGGTCAGAAGTCCCAAAGCCTAAGCCTTAGGCGGCACGGTGCCTAGCGCGGCCAATTGCAGGCCGAGCAGAAGAAGCTCGTGAAGAACGCTAAGGTCAGAAGTCCCAAAGCCTAAGCCTTAGGCGGACGGTGCCTAGCGCTGACCAGTGCAGCCGAGCGTAAGAGCTCGTGAAGAATGCTAAGGTCAGAAGTCCCAAAGCCTAAGCCTTAGGCGGCACGGTGCCTAGCGCGGCCAATTGCAGGTCGAACAGAAGAAGCTCGTGAAGAACGCTAAGGCCAGAAGTCTCAAATCTTAAGTCTTAGGTGGGACGGTGCCTAGCGAGGCCAATTGCAGGCCGAGCAGAAGAAGCTCATGAAGAACGCTAGGGCCATAAGTCCCAAAGCCTAAGTCTTAGGCGGGATGGTGCCCAGCGAGGCCAATTGCAGGCCTGAGCAGAAGAAGCTCACGAAGAACGCTAAGGCCAGAAGTCCCAAAGCCTAAGTCTTAGGCGGTACGGTGCCTAGCGAGGCCAATTGCAGGCCCGAGCAGAAGAAGCTCACGAGGAACGCTAAGGCCAGAAGTCCCAAAGCCTAAGTCTTAAGCTGGACGGTGCCTAGTGAGGTGAATTGCAGGCCGAGCAAAAGAAGCTAATGAAGAACGTTAAGGCCAGAAGTCCCAAAGCCTACGTCTTAGGCGGGACGTTGCCTGGCGAGGCCAATTGCAGGCCCGAGCAGAAGAAGCTCATGAAGAACGCTAAGGACAGAAGTCCCAAAGCCTAAATCTTAAGCGGGACGGTGCCTAGTGTGGCCAATTGCAGGCCTGAGCAAAAGAAGCTCATGAAGAATGCTAAGGCCAGAAGTCCCAAAGCCTAAGCCTTAGGCGGGACGGTGCCAAGCGTGGCCAATTGCAGGCCGAGCAGCAGAAGCTCATGATGACAACGTAAAGGCCAGAAGTCCCAAAGCCTAAGCTTTAGACGGGTGGGTGCCGAGCGACAGCCAATTGTAGGATCGAGCAAGAAGAGCGCGAGGAGATTACACATAATTAAAACGCGAGCGAAAATCGAGCTCAAAGCGAATGAGCTCGCAAAATAAAAAGCTACAGAGCACGAGGAAAACGTTGAATCAAGTAGACTGAGCTCACGAGACAGGCAGAAGACTTTTTACCCCAACTCAAGGCAAATCTTTGCCATCCATAAAGATGATACAAACAGTAATAAACTTAGACGTAAAATAAAATGAAAGTCCAACACTTATAAAATTCCCACTTAGCGAGCACATGAAGTCAATCCCACACATAAAACACAAGAATGTACACACGGGTACGGAAATGAGTTGTCCAATATATGCTTTTTTATTCATTGAAATGATTACAAGTACAAGGAATAAATAAAAAAAAAAAGAGAGAGAAAAGTTCAAGCAGCAGGGGCATCGTTAGCAGCATCAGGAGGGGCACCATCAGCAGCAGCAGCAGCAGGAGGAGCATCAGCAGTAGGGGGAGGAACAACTTCCCTAGGTTCAGTCTGGGGCTCGGAAGGTGAAGCTTCAGACCCTTGGATAGGGACATCGTGAATGCGCATGTACTCAGCAACACCCGCTTGGACCTTAGACAGGTCGACCTCGTGATGTACCTTGCCCAAGGCATACACGAGGCAGTCATAGCTGAAGGTCACCCCATCGTTGTACTCGTGTGCGAGCTGGACCTTCAAAGAATCTATCTGCCCTTGGAGATGAGAAGTTTCCCCCTCCATGGCCTTCTTAAAGGAGAAGCTCTGGATGTCCAAGTCCTTCAGAGCCTCGAGCAACTCTTCACGGACGACAGACAGCTCTTTCTTGAACTGGGTAGCCCTAGAGTCCGACACCGCTGTCCTCTCTGCAAAGGTTTCATTCTCCTCTTGAAGCCTCGTGTTCTCCTCTTTCAACTGCCCAATACTCTGCTCCAAGCTCTGAATCTCTGCTCGAAGTTCCTCCTGAGAGTCTTGGGTCTTGGCCTTGAGCCTAGTCACAGCAGCTGAAGCTTGGGAGGAGAGGCGCTGGAGAGCACTAAACAGCTCGTCAGCATCATAGGACTCCAGCCCATCCAGGAATCTGTCGTTCATCTCCCCGGTAAAGTTCCTAAGGTAGGGCTCGGCGAGGTTAGACAGACCCTGCTCCTGCGCACTTTCGGGTCGAGGGCAAGCTGAAACCGCAGTCCTCGGACGCCTGCGAGGAGGACATTCTTCTGCTCATTCTACCTGCTGAGCAGAAGGGGAAGTTCGAGCAGGTGGAGGCGGAGCATCTGTTTTGGCTTGGGGTCCTTTGGAGGTGCTCGCACCTCCAGAAGTCCCTACACGCCTATGCATCATTTCGAGCACTCCCCTCATGTCTTCCCCTGGCATCAGACCGAACTCCAAAAAATTTTGGGGTGTAAGCAGTTCCCTGCACGAGCTCGCGTTGTCAAGTGCAGTTCTTACATGTGCTCGAAGCTCTTCCCCAATTCTGTAAGAAGCACCCCAAGAAACTGCAAAAACAATGAAGGTAGAATAATGAGAACAGATACGAGCAGAAGAACTAAAATGAAAATTCATTGGACAGATAAACAACTTGGAGTGCAAAAATGCCGTAGAACTGGAGGGATCCCCTCGGCAAGAGGTGCAGCGTGCCCCCATTTCCCCCCAACAAAGAAGAATTTGCTCTTCCAGTTGCCACCAGAAGTAGGGAGATCAGTGATGGGCTTTTTACCCTTCAGGCTGGAGGTAAGGTAGTACCAACCAGCATCCTTCGGGCTGCACTTCAGCTGATAAAGGTGCTTTATTTCCCCTACCGAGGGTTCACCCAAATTGTACCATTTCCACAACACAAAAAGTCTGGAAAGGACCCTCCACCCATTCGGGTTCAATTGCCCCAGGGCCAGACGAGATTTGGATAAAACCTGGGCAAAGTAAGGATGGAGAGGTAGCCTGACCCCCCATTTCAAGCATTCCAGATGGAAGGTAGTATACCCTTGAGGGGGACGACTGGGGATATCACCCTTGCCCGGAAACCGTAAATCCACACTATCGGGTATATGGTAGGTATGCCTAAGCCTATTCAAATCTAAATGGGTGGTTTCACACCTCATTTCGTCAATGGGGTACCCCCTACCCTCTGATCTTTAGCTGGCCCTCTACCCCTGATGTGGCTGGGCCTCCGCCACAGGCAATGCCCCTTCCGAACTAGAATCCCTCACTGGAACTACACTAAGGGGCTCTACTTCACTAGAAGAGGAAGATACCTCGGGGGACATCCTACGGGCTTACTGCGTATCAGACATTTTTTCCTAAAGTATAATCTACCCAATTGGAATCGGAAACCCAGAAGAAGGAAGAATAAAACAGCGAGAATAGAAAGAAGAAGGGTTTGTACTTGGATACAGAGAAAGGTTTATATGGCTGAAAGTCGCTCTGACACGGAAGAGGAAGACGAAGAAGCACTTGCAAGAAAATTTCGGGTTTGAGTAAAAATGAGCAATAGGAAGTACAGTGAAGAAATCAAGGGTTTTTAAAAGAGAAAGGAAAGGTGCGTCTCTTCAGCAGACGGCACATAGATCAAGGGGCGCGACCTTTCGAGTAACGTCCCTTCAAAATTTGAACGCACGGCCAGGATCCGTCCACGTGTCTCGCATTAAATGCGAATCGATGGAAGCGGAAGACAGCTAGAAAACGTGGGGAAGTGGAAAAGGCCGGGAAGTCGGCCCATCACTAATAAGTTTCCAGTCTTATCTCGTTTCGCTCCAAAGACTACAAACTGGGGGACTGGTGTTTGGGTAATATCGGGCAGGTCTCCTCGAGGCCATTCCAGCTCGAATAAAATACCCGAGGTCAATCCAACTCGAGCAGAAGTCCCGACCGCCGGCACGAAGACGATCTCACTAGACGTCAAAGTTGGTCAAGGTCGAGGAATTCAAAACCGTCCGAGCTCCGAGCTCTCTTGCTTGCTCGAGGTCATCAGGTCCTGTCAAGGATGGATAAGGACGAGGATCTCGAAGGCTGGTCGATACCCGAGCTCACCTTTTTGCTCGCTGCAGTCAAGTCCTAGAGCACAGCTAGGCCACACCAGCCGTAGAACACATGGAACGCGATACCCGGCTCAAGGCAATCCGACCCATTTTCTCAGAATCCCGGCACACCTCTCGATGACTGATCAGGGTCCCACATGGTATGGTGGCGGTACTGTTGCAGATGGCTGGCACATGCCCCCACGGTGTCATCATTCCTTGCGTGCACGCCCGACATTATGATATGGCCATGTGAACCATGCTAAGGAGACAGCCGCGCATCCCCAGGGAATATTACGCTAATCCCAGCTGTCAGAGGGACCCAAACACCACTGACGCGGGAACGGATGATCTCGGAGAGAAAGGGCAGGAAAAATGGAGAATAAAGGGGAATGGACAAGTAAGTTGCGGGGGTTCTGAAAATTCACACAGGTTCTTCTGATTCTTGCTTCCCTCTACTCTGATTTTTTCGGAATTCTATTATTTAGAAAGGAAGGCAAAAATACCTCTTTCATTCTTCCGGTCTCTCTAACTAAGAGGGATACAAAAAAGAACAACCCAATTACTGACTTAAGCGTCGAAGGGTTTTCGTCGGAACAACATCCGGCGACCCCTGACCCTGTTTTCTGTGAGTACAGGTCGGGGAGATTCCTGTTCTGGTAAAGGTAGAGGAACTGGAATTGGAAGGCAATCTTGCTCGAGCTCGAACTAGCCGCGAGCAGAAGGTTCTTGATACTATTTGAAGGGACGCGGAAAAACAGCATCAACAATTGGTATCAGAGACTGGTTCCTTCCATGGACACTCATGGCAAAACAAATGCTGAATTCAAGAATAAAGTCAGTAAAATCTTAACTCGACATGAATCAAGCTTCGACTACCTCAACAACAGCTTCAATCAAGTTAATGCAACTCTTTAAACAGTTCTTACTGAACTGCAAGCACTCAGTATCAACCCCACTACCAACTTACTACGCCAAAAGTAAACCCTTTCACTCCAGGTTAAACATCACACCCCTGACTAATTCTCGAATCAAATCCACACCCCCAATACTACTCACGACCATAACCAAACCCACATGAAACTAAACTTTCCTACCTTCGAAGGCGATGATCCAATGGGTTTGAATTTCAAAGCAGAATAGTACTTTGAGATTAAAGGAATAGATCCTCAGCAGCATGTTCATCTTGCTTCATTTCATTCAGAAGGGGTTAAATTACAATGGTATTGATGGTTCAAAAAGTTTCGAGGCCCATCCACATAGGTAGAATTCACTCAAGCTATTCTTCATCATTTTGGACTAACGAACTATGATGATCCATCAGAAGCCTTAAGACGTCTTAAACAAGTCACCATTATGGTTGTTTATCAAGAAAAGTTTGAACAGCTTTCTCACCGAGTGGATAATTTGCTTGAAAATCATCTTGTTGGTAGCTTCATTGCAGGGCTCAAAGAAGAAGTGCGATTGGATGTCAGTGTTAAGCAACCACGCACTCTCTTAGATGCTATTAGCGTAGCCTGTTTGATTGAAGAAAGGAATTACTTACAGCGGCGGCCTAGTATCCCCATTCCTCCTGCATCCACTACACTGCCATCTAGATCGCAATCGAATACAACAGCTGGTATCATCGGCCCTCCTCCTATATAGGAAACATAATCGACGACAACTCCCTCTCAAATTCCATTTCGGCACATAACTAAGCAAAAAGCCAAAGCCCATTGCCAAAGGGTTCTTTGCTACTATTGCGACGAAACGTACATACCCGGATACCGTTGCTAGTAACCGCAAATCTTTATGTTAGAAGGCCTTCGACTTTTTCGCTTGAAATTGAGCCTTCCGAGGATGATGTATCTGCTAAACCTTTACTAGAGACATCCCTCCATGCTATGGCAGGAACTACCCACCCACAAACTATTCAAGTCCTCGCAGTTGTGCGGAAGCGCAGGTTGAGCAGATTACCAATTGATGGTAACTGTGACTTCTAGAGATACTTAAATGTGGTGTAAACAATTTCAAAGAAAATTAACACAATAATTTATGTGGTTCGGCGTAAAGCCTACATCCACAGACAAAGACTGGAAGATAATTTTACTAACAAATGAGAATTTATAAATTGGAAAAAACTCACAAAAATCCAATACCCCAATACACCCAAATGAATTCTCCTAGCACTCAAGTGGAAGCTCTCTCAACTCTCTCAATTGCTTCACTTGCAATTGCTCTCAATTGTAGGATGCCTTAATAAATGAAGAACAATAGCTATTTATAGGAATGCATGGTAGCACTATTTCACCAAACCTTTAAAATTGTCAAAGTTTGTTTGGTGATTACCTAATTTTTAGCCAAACTTTAAATAATTTTGGCCAAACTTTGAGCATGTGCTTTGCCAAACTTTGAACAATTTGGCTTTGAACATGTGCTTTTATTTGAATTTTTCAACAATTCTCCACCTCGGTGAAAATTTATCAAAATCTGAGCCGATTGCCAACGAACCATCATTCCCAAAGTGGCTGCATCTTTGTGACTGCCTACGTACCCAAAATTTGTGATTAAGCCAACCGTAGTTCAAAATATTACTGAACTTCCTTGTATATAAAATGATCCTCCAATCTTTACCTTTCTCACTATTTTAAACTTTCAGGATATTGATCAAGTTTAGACAATGCTCAAACTTGATCGTTGTCACCACCTTGGTTAACATATCTCATGGGATTCTCTGCAGTCTTGATTTTTCGAAGAAGAATCTTCCCTCATCAATAATTTCCCGCACAAAGTGAAATCATGACGTCAATATGCTCAGATGCCGCATGATAAACTTGATTCTTTGCTAAGTGAATAGCACTTTGATCGTCACAATACAAGTTAACATGCTCTCGGATCAATCCCAAGTTTTCAAGCAAGCCTTGTAACCAAACAACCTCTTTAATAGCCTCCGTAATTGCCATATACTCGGGCCTCGGTGGTTGGCGATGCAACCATGAGATCGTAGTGTAGACTTCCAACTAATTGGCCTTCTAGCAAGAGTAAATACATATCCGGTGGTTAATCGTCATTTGTCTATATCACCGCATAATCGTAATCAACGTACCCAATCACACCTTGACCAAGTGTGTCATTTCGTTCAAACAGTAAACCAACATCAACGGTTTTCTGAATGTACCGTAGAATCTATTTCACAGCTTGCCAATGTCCTTTACCAGGATTATGCATATATCTGCTCACCATACTAACTGCTTGTAAAATGTCAGGCCTTGTACACACCATTGCATACATCAAGCTACCAACTGTATTTGAATACGGAACTTGCAACATGTATTCTTATTCCTCATCCATTGAAGGAGACAGTTGTGCAGCTTGAAATGAGAAGTCAATGGGGTACTTACAAGTTTTGTCTGATCATTCATGCCAAACTGTTGTAATACCTTCTTCAAATATTGCTTCTGAGACAAGCTGACTTTACCACGAGCTCTATCTCCGCATATCTCCATGCCAAGAATCTTCTTAGCTTCACCTAGATCTTTCATCTCAAATTCTTGATTGAGTTGAGTTTTCAACTTCTCAATCTCATCTTTGTTCTTAGATGCTATTAGCATATCATCGACATACAAGAGTAAATATATGAAAGATTGTTCTTGTAGCTTGCGAAAATACACACAATGATCAAATTTATTTCTTGTGTACCTTTGCCCTTTCATAAACTGATCAAATCGCTTGTACCACTGCCTTGGAGATTATTTCAATCCATAAAGCAACTTTGTCAGTTTTAGAAACCCAATTTTCTTTTCCAGCAACTCTAAATCTATCTGGCTGAGTCATGTAGATTTCTTCTTCCAAATCACCGTGTAAGAATGCAGTTTTCACATCAAGTTGAACTAGCTCAAGATCATATTGCGCAACAATGGCTAGCAAAATATGAATAGACGAATGTTTCACAGCTGGAGAAAATACCTCATTGTAGTCTATTCCTTCTTTCTGAGCATAACTCTTCGCTACCAATCTAGCCTTGTATCAAATTTTATCCTTACGAGGAAATTCGTCCTTTTTTGCATATACCCATTTGCACCCAATTGCCTTTTTGTCTTTAGGCAGTGTAACTAACTCCCAAGTTCTATTTTTTGAAAAGACCGCATTTCTTCATCCATTGCTTGCTTCCATCAGACATTTTCGTGGCTACTTATCGCTTCTCCGTAAGTGGAAGGAACATCACCATCTACAATTGGAAGTGCATAGGCCACCATATCAACAAAGCGAGCAGGTCTACGAATCTCTCTTCGTGGCCTTCTATATGCAATTGAATCTTGTTGCTCTAAAAGTTCCTGAGTCAGAACCTCTTCTTCATCTTCGGTTGATTGAGAATCATCTACCTCTTCAACAATAACTGGATCATTTTTAACCTTTTCAAGCTCCACTCGTCATGCGAGTACTCATCGGTGTTGTCATCCTTTTTTGAATTATTTTGTTTTAACATGACTAATTCATCAAAAGTCACATCTCTGCTGAAAATGATCTTCTTCATATCTAGACACCATAAACGGTATCCTTTTACTCCACCAGTTATACCCATAAACAATGTTTTCTTTGCTCTTGGGTCTAACTTAGATTCCTTTACATGAAAATAAGCAGTGGAACCAAAAACATGTAAAGTATCATAATCAGCAGCAGGTTTACCAGTCCACATTTCCATAGGTGTTTTGCCCTCAATTGCAGCTGATGGCAAACGATTAATCAAATGGCACGCATATACAACAGCCTCAGCCTAAAATTCCTTGCCCAATCCAACATTGGACAACATACACCGAACTTTCTCCAGTATAGTTCGGTTCATGCGTTCTGCCACCTCATTCTGTTGTGGTGTACCTCAAACAGTGAAGTGTCGTACAATGCCCTCATCTCGGCATACTTGTAAAAATGGATCATTCTTGTACTCACCACCATTACCTGAGCGAAGTCTTTTAATCTTTCGACCAGTCTGAGTCTCGACCATCTTCTTTCATTTCAGAAATATACTCAAAACTTCATTTTTGTTCTTCATCAAATACACCCATACTTTTCTTGAATAATCATCAATAAAAGTAACAAAATAGTGCATACCTCCCAAAGAAGCTATTCTAGTAGGACCCCACACATCACTGTAAACATAGTCCAGAATTCCTTTTGTATCATGAATTGCTTAACCAAACTTTACTCTTGTTTGCTTGCCCCGAACACAATGTTCACAAAATTCCAATTTCCAAGAATTTGCACCTTTCAATAAGCCTTGCTTAACTAAAGTCTGCAAAGCTTTTTCACCGGCATGTCCCTAATGCATATGCCACAACTTGGTTGCCTCTGAATCTGCATCCTTTCTCGAAATTGTTGATGTTGATCCAATAACTGTACTCCTTTGGAAATAGTACAAGTTATTTCTTCTTGTGCCTTTCATCATCGTCAGTGCACCAGCTACTACCTTCAAGAATCCATCTCTCATAGTGATTGTAAACCCTTTGGATTCTAGGACTCCTAATGAGATGAGATTTTTCTTTAAACTTGGTACATAGCGAACTTCTGTCAAGACTTGGATTGAGCCATCATGATTCTTCAATTGGATTGAACCTATTCCCATAGTTTTACAAGCATTGTCATTGCCCATAAAAACAACTCTACCATCTAGCTCCTTGAAGTTAGAAAACCACCCCTTATTAGGACACATATGATAAGTACAACCCGAATCCAAAATCTACTCATCTGATTGACATGTCAACGTCATACCAACCAGACTAAATTCTGACTCCTCATCATGCTCGGCTACACATGCATTAGAAATAGCCTTGCCCTTTTGTAACTTAGGACAATTCTTTTTCTAATGCCCTTTCTCGAGACAAAAAGTACATTCATCTTTGCCAAGCCTACCTTTAGAGTTGCCCTTTTTTCCAGGTTTGCGGCTTTGTGAACGACCTCTTGCTATCAATACTTCTGCAACTGTATCTCTGTGATCCTTTTTATCTTTCTTTCTGTTCTCAACATTATACAGTGCACTACATACAGCATCAAATGTGACACTGTCCTTCCCATGAAGCAAAGTGGTAGTGAGATGGTCATATTCATTAGGAAGTGAATTCAACAGCAACAATGCCTTATCATCATCTTCAAATTTCTCATCCAAATTTATCAAATCCGCTAATATTTTATTAAATGAGTTCATATGGTCATTCATCGACATGCCAGGTGCATACGTTAATCGATAGAGCTTCTTTTTCATATAAAGCCTGTTTTCAAGGCTTTTCTTCATATATTTTTCTTCCAATGTCTTCCACAAATTCTTTGCTGATGTCTCTCTTATGATAGAGCACTTCTGATCTTTAGTTAGACATAGGCGAATAGTACCACATGCCTGTCTATTGATTTTTGTCCACTCCTTATCATCCATCCTTTCAGGCTTTTCTTCTAGAGTGAGATTCAGCTCTTGCTGACATAAGACATCCAACACCTCACATTGCCACATACCAAAATTATTGGTACCATCAAATTTCTCCACTTCAAACCTTGCATTAGTCCTAGTAGTCCTTGCTGACGAAGACGACGACCATGCTTCTGCCATCTTTCTCAACCTTAAATAATCAGTGCCTTCGATAACTATTCACACTTGAAAAATAGTCTCTATGATGTTTATTTTGCATGAATAAATGCACCAAAAAAGTTTCCAGGAGAATGGAGGGGTCACAATGGTCCCACTTAAAACCCAGACTCCTTAGACTCTTATCGTCTTGTTGACAGAACTTTCCTAGATATGCAAAAATATGCACTACTTACAATAGATTGTTCTCTAAGTACAAATGGTTGTATCTCGTACTGTATTTGTGAATAGTATTATATACGTGAACAGTATCGTATACCCCAAGTACGAACCTTCGGCTCTGATACCAATTGTTGTGCGGAAGCACAGGTTGAGCAGATTACCAATTGATGGTAACTGTGAGTTCTAGAGATACTTAAATGTGGTGTAAACAATTCAAAGAAAATTGACACAATAATTTACGTGATTCGACGTAAAGCCTACATCCACGGGCAAAGACTAGAAGATAATTTTACTAACAAATGAGAATTTACAAATTGGGAAAAACTCACAAAAACCCAATATCCCAATACACCCAAATGAATTCTCCTAGCACTCAAGTGGAAGCTCTCTCAACTCTCTCAATTGCTTCACTTGCAATTGCTCTCAATTGTGTGATACCTTAACAAATAAAGAACAATAGTTATTTATAAGAATGTATGGTAGCACTATTTTACCAAACCTTTAAAATTGTCAAAGTTTGTTTGATGATTACCTAATTTTTAGCCAAACTTTGAATAATTTGACTTTGAACAATTTTGGCCAAACTTTGAACATGTGCTTTAATTTAAATTTTTCAACACTCGGTAAGTTAAAGAACAAGGACTTTACAATGCTCATCGATGGCGGCAGCACTCATAATTTCTCGACCAGTCTATTGTAACTAAATGTGGACTTCCAATGGTTCGAGACAAAACACTTCAAGTGATGGTTAGGAGTAGAGAGAAAGTTGACTGTTCTGGTCACTGCCTTGCGCTCACTTTGATGATCCAAGATCACCTAATCCAGGCTAATTTTTTTGTGCTACCAGTGGCTGCTTATTAAGCTGTGCTTAGGGTCCAGTGGTGGGAGATTTTGGGGCCCATCTAGATAAACTACGGACAACTCACAATGATGTTTCAACAAAATAGAAAGGTCTGCACCTTTCAGGGCCTTCAACAATCTGACATGGTTTCTTTGACTACTAAGGAATTATTTCATGTATCTGGTAGGAGTTTCTTCTTACAAATGGTCCCTACACATTACTCCTATAAACTAACCCTCAGATCCATCTGACCTTGAATCTCTCCCCAATGAGCTCTCTCATGTTTTCTCTGCTCCAACATCCGTACTTCCGCCAAGGACACATGATCACTAAATAATGCTTCAACTAAATCAAGAGCCAATCAGTGTACGTCCGTACCGATACCTTTATTACCAGAAGGCTAAAATTGAATGGATGGTGCATGAATTTTTTCACTCTGGCTTGATTCATCTAGTATGAGTCCCTTCTCTTCTCTTGTTTTGTTGGTAAAAAAAATAGATTGCACGTGGAGATTTTTTGTTGATTATCGTGCTCTCAATAACATCAAAGTAAAAAATAAATATCAAATACTTGTAATCGATGAGTTGCATGGGGCGAAATACTTCTCTAAATTAGATCTCTGATTTGGGTATCATCAAATAAGAGTTCGAGAGGAAGATATTCATAAAACGATTTTTTTGTACATATGCAAGCCACTATGAATTCGTGGTCATGTCATTTGGTCTTACAAATGCTCCGTCTCCCTTTCAAAGTATCATGAATGACTTGTTTCGGCCTCATCTCTGAAAGTTTGTTTTAGTGTTCTTTGATAACATCTTGGTGTATAGTCGAACTTGGACTGAGCATTTACAACATCTTTGCAGTGTACTGGTAATATTGTAACATAACACTTTATTTGCTAAAAAATCAAAATGTCATTTTGGGTTTTACAGGTTGATTATTTGGGCCACCTTATTTCCTTAGAAAGTGTTCGAGTCGATCTTGCCAAAATAAAAGCTATTATGGACTGGCCAGTTCCTCTTTCCAATCGGAGAGTTCGGGATTTCCTTGGCTTGGCTGGGTATTATAGGAAACCTATTCGTGGGTTTGGCGAACTTGTTGCTCCACTGACACGCTTGTTGAAAAAAGAAGGATTACATTGGTCCCACGAAGCAGCCACTGCTTTCACATAGTTTAAGCACGCCCTTACTTCTCTTCTAGTACTGCGTCTTACTGATTTTACACAACCTTTTGTAATCGAAAGTGATGCAAGTGGTAAGGGAATCGATGCTATATTGACACAACAAAACTAACCAATAGCTTTCTTTAGTGAAGCGCTCAAAGGGTCGACTTTGGCATTATTAACATATAAGAAAGAAATACTAGCCATTGTTAAGGCAATTTAGAAATGGCGACCCTACCTTTTGGGCAAACCTTTCATCATTCGAACAGACCAAAGGAGCCTAAATATCTGCTTAAGCAACGCATTACCACTCCAGCTCAGACACGATGGTTATCGAAGCTTTTGTGTTTAGATTACACCATCCAGCATAAGCGGGGTAAAAAGAATCAGGGAGCTGATGCTTTATCTCGCATTACAGAGTTTCATTGCTTTACAATTTCTTTGCTCGTTGTTGAGTGGAGATCTACACTTCAACAAGAAGTTTCTCAAGCTCCCTTTTATATCAAGTTGTCTAGTTCTAACCAATCGTAATATCTCAAAAGAGTAGGCGTTTGGGTCAAAAAAAGGAAGCTTCTATTGAGTCATACTTCTACTTTACTCCCTATAATTTTATCACAAGGACACTCCTCACCAATGGGTGGTCATTTTGGTTATCAGAAGGCGCTCAGCAAACTAAAAATAAATTTTACTTGGCCTGGAATGCAAATATCAATCAAGGGATATATACGCAGCTGTGATACTGGTCAACGATGTAAGACAGAATGTCTACAACCTGCTGAGCTACTTCAAACTTTACCGGTGCCAGAAAGAATTTGGGCTCCCATCTCCATAGATTTTATAGATGGTTTGCCTCCATACCAAGGCCATACTGTTATCATGTTGATCGATTGACAAAATACAGCCACTTCATTCCCTTAAAGCATCCTTATACAGCTTTGACATTAGTTCGAGAAATTATTCGCTTATATAGTGTACCGACCTTCATTATCAATGATCGAGACCGTGTTTTTATTAGTTCGCTTTGGAAGACTTTATTTCAGCTACAAGCCAACAGTCTACCAATGAGCTCTAGCTATCATCCACAGACAGATGGTCAAATCGATGTCGTTAGTCGAATTTTGGAGCAGTATCTACGGTGTTTTGCTTGTGACAAGCCAAAAAAATGGATTGAATGGCTGCCGTGGCCTGAGTACTGCTATAATACAGCCACTCACTCCTCCATTAAAGTGTCTCTGTTCGAGGTTGTTTACGGTGTGCCCCCACCCACATTAATGTCATACGTTCCTGGTACTCCTATGGTCTAAGCAATGGATGATTTCTTGCGTTCTCGAGAGGAAATATTGTGGGACTTACATTACAATCTTACCTTGGCTCATGACCGAATGAAATCACAAGCAGACAAAGATCGTCGTGACATCGTTTATGAAGTTGGTCACTGTATATCTTAAGTTATAGCCATATCGCCAACGTTCAGTGGTTTTTAGTGGCTCTCTTAATTTAGCACCTAGATTTTATGGTCCTTAAAAAATTCTTGCTCAGATGGGTCCTGTCGCTTACTAGTTGCAGCTGCCTGCTGGGTCTTAAGTTCATGACATATTCCATATAAGTCTTTTGAAGAAATGAGTCGGTTCCATTCCCTTTTCTTCTACTTTGCCTCCTTTAAGCCATGACTCTACCATTCTTCCACAATCTGAAGTTATCTTGGATACTCGCACTGTTCAAAAAGGCAAATATCGTCCCTAAACTAATATTATGAAATAGCTTGGTGCCCCGAAAGAAAATGCTACCCAGGAGAAATAGCATTTTAGGGGGATAGACTAATATATTCTATCTACAATTTTTGCTCTACTGCTTGTGGTGGTGGACTTAAGTGAGACCAAGTCAAGAGGAGTAAATTACTGTTGGAGGTTTATGGCTTTAGAATGGAACTAAATAAAGTATACTGGAATAGTGTCACTTAGTGCTGCATTATCTCCTTATATTTTGGTATTCTTGTTTCATTTTTCTAGCAAGATATTTGTGTTGTAAGCCTTTAAAAGGCTAGCTTAAATTCAATAAAGGGGTGAAGTCATTTAGAATCCAACCCCCTGCAAACTCTTTTCCTCTCTAGGTTATGTATTTCCTTCTTCTAAATTTACTCATATCAATCAAATTCATCTTTGGTCAAACTTGGAAATAAATTTTGAACCGTTGGCTCATTATTGAGGTCAAATATTCAAGTCTTCCCTCATGTGTTGAGAGAGTCGATTTTGTTGTGCGGAAGCGCAGGTTGAGCAGATTACCAATTGATGGTAACTGTGACTTCTGGAGAAACTTAAATGTGGTGTAAACAATTTCAAAGAAAATTAACACAATAATTTACGTGGTTCGGCGTAAAGCCTATATCCACGGGCAAAGACTGGAAGATAATTTTACTAACAAATGAGAATTTATAAATTGGGAAAAACTCATAAAAACCTAATACCCTAATACACCAAAATGAATTCTCCTAGCACTCAAGTGGAAGCTCTCTCAACTCTCTCAATTGATTCACTTGCAATTGCTCTCAATTGTGGGATACCTTAACAAATGAAGAATAATAACTATTTATAGGAATGCATGGTAGCACTATTTCACCAAACCTTTAAAATTATCAAAGTTTGTTTGGTGATTACCTAATTTTTAGCCAAACTTTGAACAATTTAGCTTTGAACAATTTTGGCCGAACTTTGAACATGTGCTTTGATTTAAATTTTTCAACAGATTTTGCCTTTCGAAATATACTTATGGAGTTTTGGCCTAGGGTTCAACAAAGATGATCCTAACGGATCACTATGAATTAATCTTGAAAATCTCTAGGTGATGCTCTTGAAATGCCTTCTCAATTACTATGATTTAGGCAAATATTGTTATGTATATCCTAAATGGGCTAAGATACTCTCTTAATTTTTTTCTTTCCTAATCTTTCTTATTTTTTAATGATGGGTTAAATGTGTATATTTATTGGAAAAAAATTGACTTAATTATCATATACTTGATCAATAATTGAAAAACTAAGAGAATTATGAGGAAAAAATTAGAAGATAATCTTTGTCCATTGTAAATATGACATGTATAATAATCAATGATATGCAATAAATGCGTACTCATCAAAAACATATGTGCCTTTGGAGTTTTGGATTGAATGGATTGAATAAAAATAATGTTGCATAAAATGTTACGTATATATGGCAATTAGGAATCACGTAAATATGACATGTATAATAATCAGTGGTATGCAATAAATGTGTACTTGTAAAAAAACATCTCTGTCTTTGGAGTTTAGGATTGAAATGAACGAATAAAAATTTAAGGGAAAAAAATTGAAGTGAATATCATAGAAGATAATGGTCTTCAATATCCAACGTGTACAGATACAGCAATTATAACAAAGACTAACTGCCACTTCATCAAATATAGACTTGATAAAATGATGAAGTTCTGCTATAGGCTTATTGACCTTACGAGACATGGAGAGTCGTTCTTTAAAGCCTGATATATTATATAATATGAGATGAAGTGGGAGTCAGACTAATCCAAGCATTCTTCTTACAGTTAAATTTAATCTTCTAGTCCCTAGGAAAAGGAAAATGAAAAAGAATTTCACATTCTTCCTTTCATGAATGGAGGATTAGAAAAAGCTTGAAAATAAAAGGATCAAATATGGTTAATTTTCAAAATGCAATAAATAATATAGAAAAATGTTATTATTGTTTCAGAATATGCCAAAAAAACAAAGAGAGAAAAATGAAAAAAGATTTGCGAAAGAGGTTCGTTTAGATGAATATTATTACAATTTTCATTAGTTAGGTCGTTTACATAATTATTATTTATTCCATGATAAATTTTATTTCATGATAACTTACTAGCACATGCCAACATAACTTATTACATGACAACAAATCATGAATTATGCAATTGCAAAGTCGAATTTCAGGCATTACAACCTTATAGTCATAGTCTATGATTACAATGTTTTCTTTTGCAATTCGGGGACATAGGCTTATTTGATATTGAGGTGATGTAGCTTAAAAGTTGGTAAAAAAATCGTAACTATGAAATAAAAGTTAATAATATATAGTAAATATAACTTTTACATGATAATTTTGACCAAAAAGTTAAAAATAATATAGATTTTTTATTTGACAAAAAAGGTAAAAATAATATAGATTTTTTATCGTACAAATGGTGGATTAATCAACTTAGATACTAAATCGCAAAAGTTAGTGTTTACCAAATACTTCAGTACTATAACTTTTAATCTATAGATATCCAACCTTAATACCAAATAGAGCCATAATTTGGTGCAGTCACCATTGGTTTATGCAATAAGCGGTGACTACGATGACTTCAACAATAGCAGCTATGTTGCATCTACAAAAATTGTGGATGCAACGAGGAGGGGCCGACTTTGTACACCCAAGATCTTTGCAATCTTGATCACTTGAACATGGGAAAAATAACCGCTTCTTCCCCTATCGATAGCATACTTGAAAGTAAAAAGCTTGTCTCACAAAAAAATAAATAAATGAAAACACAGTAAGCTAATTTTATTTAGGGTGGGGCTATTTGTACTCTAATTATTACTTTAAACATTTTATTGCTTTGCATATTCATAAATTAAGTATAAAAAATTAAGTTTTATTTTGTACACTCTTTGAAATTTTAAAAATATCCTTATTTAAACTTTTTAAGTTACTTAACTTTATTTTCTTAAAGCCCTAATAAAACTATTTAGCACACTAATTTTAAGAGATTTAATATATGCTTGCAACAATATAATTAATCAAGTTGTAAACAAATGATTTAACATAATTTGGTTATTAATTTTTTCCTTATTTATGTTCAATATTAAATCAGCACCCAAAATAACTTGCAATGAAAACATAATAATAAAAAAAATCTTTAAATACTAAGAAAATGAAAAAGAATGAAAAGAAAAACACAAAGAGATGAAGATGAAGGGACAAAGAAAAAAAGAAAATATATACATTTTACATCACTTGTGAGTTTCATTTTATTTTCTAAAAATAAAAAATACTTCAAAAAATTGATTTTTTTTATTGCTCATCCAAATATTAACGTTTTTAGGGTTTAAGATATGAGAATTATGAATTGATATTGAGTGTGTTATATAGTTGTTCAAAGTAATTATATAATATTAACTTACAATAAATTATTCTTAGTAGTAATTCACATGATGGGTTTTCTTGATAATATAAATTTTTATTAAAATTAGAGCATTCAATGTAATTTTTTTAGTGCAATTAGTCCTATCCTTTAATTTAATGTATCAAATAAGATTAAGTACTATGTTGTCTATGAGACTAATTAAGTGTGAGAATGCTAACTAATTACAAGATAAAATGAACAAAAACTCGTATAAGAATAAGGAACATCAGTCAAACCAAAACCTTTTATGCAAATCACACCAAATGTTTTTATAGTTCTAGCAAGCATCTCAGAGTTCTACAAAATAATGAAAATTGGCATGCAAGATATTCTTAGAAATGGTTTTGTTGAGAAAATTATTTAATTAATATTTTCTATCACATCAATAAAAATAACAACTTAAAAAATGGAAGTATAGAACTATAAGATAAATTTTTATTGTCTGTTTCTCGTACAAAATGCAAAAATAAAAAAATAAATAAGTCACTTAAGAATCATACTCTCCAAACAAAAAAAATTATGTCCTTAAGAATAAAGGCAGTAGAAATCATGCTCCTGAAGGAGCATGAATTATGACCCTCAAGAGGAAAGCATGAATTATTACCCCTACAAAGAGAGCAGAAATCATGCTCCTTAAGGAGTATGAATTATGTGTTAGAATAATTAAATTCTTTATGGTGAAATCCATTACCTAAAACCTAATAACATTAATGTTTTATCATTGAGAATCAATAATTAAATATGTGGAAGCGTACTTGCATCCATAACGCTAAACAATCCTTTAAAGTTGTGTAGTTGGACTTTCATATCAACACGTATATCCTAGAGAGTCCTTTAGTTTCTCTGTGTACTCTTTCTGATGATGGGATATCAGAAAGAATATAATAGATTTGATATGTGTGACCTGGGGATCATAACCACTTATATAGACAACCTTTCATTTTGTCACTAGATATTCCTAATTCTGCCCATTATAGAATTAGAATACCATTAGGTTTCTACACATTAAAGGTCCACACCCTGTTAGATACATTAAAGTTCAAATTACCGAAAACTTAATTAGATCACTTTTAATTGGACTTAACCTTATGTGAAAGTCTACAATGCATAACTATTTACATATAAGCCCAACGTTAAATTAAAGATATAACAATATTGGATAAAATATCCAATAATCTCCCACTTGGGCCATATGTGAAACCTTATAATTATGCTTTGCAAAAATTAACCATATGAGCTCAATCTTACTGTTACTTTCAAAAAGTATCTATAACCAATCCGTTCTATTAATTATATTAACATAGGATTAAAGCGGTATTTGTTACAACTATCGTAACTCGACCCATCAATGGTCAATAAGCACAATATAATTGAATGACATGGATTATGATATGGATGTGTAGCATAGAAATTGCATGCAATGTGATTTTAATATGCCAATATTTAACAGGTCCTCCTTAAACTTTAGTGAGATCAAACCTTACCAAAATCAGAGTGTGAATAAACCAAAACTTTATTTCTATAGAAAATAACCTTAAATATCCATAAACTGAAATAACTAAATAATTTTTATATCATAAGAGCATCTAAAATTACAAATTCTCACTAAAAACTGAATATCCTTAAATGACAAGACATCCATATGAGTAGTGTGCCCATAAAACATTTTGGGTAGGAATTCCTTAATAAGTAGATCCAAAATCATGGAGTTTGTGCCAATATGCTCTATAGACAACTGTCCATTTTGAACTCTTTCCACAACCATATCCCATGATTGGATGCCTCATAACATACTATGAACTCTACTGCTATCGTGGAAGAGGTTATAAGAGACTATTTAGCACTATTCCAGGAAGCAGCACCTCCAGCTAGCATGTAAACATAGCCCATTATGGACTTCATATAGTCTTGGTATCCAAAAAAATCAGAGTCAGTATACCTAATGATCTCAAGCTAATCTAACCTATGATACGTGAGCATGTAGTCTTTTATTCTCTGTAAATACCGCAAGACTCATTTGGTTGCCTTCTAATAGTCTACTCATGGATTACTTAAATATTTTCCTAACATCCCATACCGTACGCAATATCCGGTCACGTACAAGCCGCATACATTAAACCTCCTAGTGCTAACACATAAGGAATCTTCTGCATATTTTTTTTCTCAAAATCATTCTTAGGGAACTGATTAAGACTAAACTTGTCTCTCTTAACCACAAAGATATCACTTGGTTTACAATCTTGCATACCATATCTCTTGAAAACCTTTTTGATATAGCTCTTTTGTGATAATTTAAGAATACATTGGGTGCGATCCTAGTGTATCTTTGTACCTAATATAAAAGATGTGTCACCAAGATCTTTCATCTTGAAATTCTTAGCTAGAAATCTCTTGTGTCGTGCAATAAGCCTATATCGTTGCTAGCAAGTAAAATGTCATCGACATATAAAACTAGAAAAAAATATACTTACTCCCATAGAACTTATGGTAGATGCAATGATCGACCAAATTCATCTCAAAACCAAATAAGATGATCATTTGATGAAAGTTAAAATACTATTGTCGAGATGTTTGCGTGAGCTCATAGATGGATTTATTAAGTTTGCAAACTATATTTCTTGGGGCTGCTGACACAAAATATTCTGGCTGCACTATATAAATCTTTTCATCAATGTTACAATTGAGAAACACTGTCCTCACACCTATCTGATGTAACTCAAGATTGAAATGCGCCACCAATCTCATTATAATCCTGAAAGAGTCTTTCGAAGAAACCGGAGAGACAGTCTCTTTGTACCCCTCCACATCGCCTTTCAAAGTCCTCTTAAATTTAAATATCTATTTGCAACCAATAGGTTTCGTACCTTCTGGTAATGGGAAAAGATCTTATACGTCATTATCCTTCATAGACTTTATTTTCTCATTCATGGCATCAATCCATTTATGAGAATTAGAACTTTCAATGGCTTGATAGAAATTGATTGGATCATCTTCCATTACTCCAATGTCTACCTTATGTTCTTGAAGAAATACAATATAGTCATCTGGCACTGCACTTCTCATTTCTCCAGTAGATCTTCTTAATGGCATAGGTTCTTGAGGTGGTAGAGTTTGTTCTTCAGGAACAATATTTGGAATTTGTTCTTCTAGAATAATATTTGGTATGGGGGGTTCTCCAATATTGTCTTGATCTATTGTGTTTTGAACAAAGCCAGGAACGTAACCCTAATTAATACCAATGACACCTATAGAAATATTAATATATTGCTCTTCAAAGATAAAGTCTCTAACTGTATCTCTCCTCGCAAATATTAGGCCTATAAGGCCTTACCTCAGTTGAACATCCCCAAATATGCAAATGTTTTAGATTAGGCTTCTTGCCCGTTCAAAGTTCATAAGGGGTTTTAGTAGTTGCTTTTGTTGGAACCCTATTAAGGATATATACTGCAATCATAAGTGCTCCTCTTCAGAGTGATTCAGGTAAAGTAGAATAACAAATCATACTCCTCACCATATCTTTAAGCGGTCTGTTTCGTCTTGCAGTAATACTATTCATAATGGATGAGCCAGGCATAGTATATTGTGGGATGATACTGCATTTCTCTAGGAGCTTAGTAAATAATACTGGACGTTGTTCACCGGAACCATCATATCTATTATAGTACTTACCACCATGATCAGATCTAACGCTTTTGATTCTTTTGTTGAGTTGATTTTTCAACTTCAGCCTTAAAATTTTTGAACATATTCGAGGACTGAGATTTGTCATGAAGGAGAAATATGTAAACATACCTAGAAAAATCGATGAACATCATAAAATATTGTTGACCATTCCAAGCAGTTATAAAGAATGACCCACAAATGTCTGTATGTATAAATTCTAAAAAGTCCAAAGTACTGTTAGCTTCAAATCTCCTTTTATTGGTTTGTTTCCCCTTGATATAGCTAACACAAATATCAATATCTGTAAAATCTAAGGGGTCAATAATTTGGTCTGACACAAGTCTTTCTATTCTCCGTCTGGAGTTATGACTCAATCTCTTATTCCATAATGCAATAAAATTCTCATTGGTTAATTTTCTTTTTATATCTCGTGTACTTAATTGCAGTGATTAATTAAATGAAGCAATCGTATCAATTAAATAAAGATTATTATTGCTTGATAAAAAACCAAAGCTAACCAATTTTTGAATTTTTTCATTTTCAAATGAACAAGAATAACCAGATTTGTCCAAAGCAAAAATAAAAATAAAATTTTGTCTAAAAGATGGAATAATAAATGTTTTATAAGGATCCAAATAAAATCCAGTCTTTAATAATAATCTAAATTTGCCTATTGCTTCAACTTCAACTGTCTTGTTATCACCTACATAGATGTATCTTTTACTATCACTTGGCTTTCAGTAATTCAGGCAATCCTGCATAGACACACTGATGTAAGTAGTTATACCAAAACCTATCCACTATGTGTCTATGCACCAAAATTAAATTAACCTCAAACTAAACCAAATTAAGAAGTATACTATACGTGATAATTGTTGCAATAATTCTTCTTATGTCTTTTAGCTTTACAAAAGAAACAACTAGTACCTTTCAAATTACCTCGTTTCTTTTGTTATTTCTTTCAGATACATTATTTGCAGCTTTCTTATCATTCTTCCTCTTTTTGCCCTTATCTTTACCCTTAGAGGTAAATGCTAGGTGAGTACTTTTTGCCTCATCTTTTTTTTTTTTTTTGAGCCTATCCTCTTCTTGAACAAAGTGTGACATGAACTTATTTAAAGACCAAGTCTCTTTCTGACAATTATAGCTCACCTTAAACTGGTTAAACTGTAGTGGTAATGATATTAAAACTAAATGCACTTGCAAGTCCATAGAGAGTTCAAGCTTAAGTGCTCTTAGCTTAGAAGCAATATGAGACGTCTCCATAAGGTATTCCCTAATATTGTCTTTCCCTATATACCTCATTGAAATTAAAGCGTACCTCTTTCAGCCTTTTCGTTCTTGAAAAAGCACTTTTCAATATCCATAAGGAACTCTTTAGCAATAGTTATCTTATAAGATATTGAGCCCCGAATGCTTTTAGAATGGGCTTTTCCACTATAATCATACAGATGCAATTTAATTTCTCCTACCTATCTAAATCCTTCTTGTTATCAGAAGTACTTGCATTCGTAAGAGCCAGTGGAAATCAACCCTCAACGTAAGGTCGAGATCCATAACTACTAGAATTATTAAGAGGTTCTCTTACCATGACTTGAAGTTTGAGCTATTTAGCATAGGAATAGAATTGATATTAGTAGTAATATTAGCAGAAGTCATAACTGAATCTAGAGAACAATAAACAAACAAAACAAGCTCTCATTAGTCATAAAAAAAATAAATTCAAACAAAGGTAAGCCTCAGCTCAAAATATGGGGCACTTCATTAATATTTTATCTTTGGACAAAATATTAACTTTTAAGTGATATCTTAGTTCAGTAATCAAACGCTGATAATAAAGAACATGTCAAACAATAAACTTTCCTTTGGGCTGATTTATTATTCACATGTAAAAATTAAATAATCATCACGTATTTATTACCACAGATGCACATGCAACTCTATCAAATATCGATCTTTCTTTGGGCCGATCGATATTTACAGAAATTATATGTACACAAACCATTTATATTCTAAAATAAATTAATTTCCGCAAGAGAGGTCATTTTGATGACACGTTGCTTAAATTAATTTATTTTAAAATATATATTACCATACCAGTATTTAAATTTAAAATTATACCAAAAAATTATCTAAAAATTTAAAATATTTTAAAATCTTAGTCAACAATCAACAATTGACCGTTGACCTTTGACCAATCAATAGTTGACGGATTCGGTCAACTATTGACTGGGTCGAGGCTGGACCGAACCAATCTTACCCAAATCGAGTTGGATAAGATCAGGTTGACCCAACTTAGAACAAACCCTAATTTTTTTTTAATATTCCCTTTATTTTTCATGGGTTAAATCTTAACTATAAAGTTTAATTCATTAAGCTTAATTTTTAATGGACCTACAACTAAATTGCATTAAGCCCAAAGAAATTTAAGACTTAAATGAAAAACTTCTTAACTTATTGTATCAAAAAACCTTTTTTTTTTTTAATAAAACTTAGGGACCTTCATGACATAAGCCATGAAACCCTTATTTTCTTCTTTTCTTTGCTGCTATCATTACTCATTACTCAGCAACCTTTGTGCCAGCAAATGCCATGGCCATGAAACTACAATAGCCACATCTTGCTGGCCACAAAACTTAAACCAAACTTCTTGTTTTAAATGGGTCATTTTATGATACCGTGATCAAAATTACGACATTAATACTACAATTCAACATAAATTATGTAAATGAAATATAAAACTTATAATTTTAACATAAAACTTGTGAATTAACATTAATAGAAATTAAACATAAAAATTAAAATAAATTATTAATATAAAAGTTACTGCAAAAAAATTTCATAATTATAAAATAAAAATTTATTATAATGTTTATTACCTACTATATTTATTATTTTTTATTTAAACTAAAAAATATTAGTTTTGTATTTATATAATACATGTGATATTTTATTAAGGATGAAATTTATTCTCAAAATTAAATTTGAAAAAAATATATAATTTTGTTATCTTTCATAATTGTTGTAAGATAAGGTTATTTTCCATATTTCTACATTTTTTCAACAACTCTAAATGATTTATATGTACAAGTAAAAAATTTAAAACTATATGAAGAATGCATACGACTCAAAATAAGATATAATTTTATTAATATATTATATATGTATCTAATAATATAAGAATATTTTTTATTTTATTTTTGCTTGATCCACATCAAGATAAATAATTGTCTTAATTAACTTGTGCAATAAATACATATTATTATAGAAAATAGAAAAACAAAGTATACAAAAGTCATAGAATAAATATAGAATTTATTTGTTTAGGATAATTTTTTGTTTAATTAATGAGTAATTTTTTCTTTGTTTAATTAAGAACATATTTTTTGTAAATAAATAAAATATTTTAAAAAATTGTGTACAAAATTTTTTAATTTTTTAAATAATTAATAATCCTGTATGAATTTACTGGTTTTACTTTCCATTTACTAATTTTGTGTATAATTTATAATAGTTATGTTTATTACGGTATTAATGTCATAATTTCCATGACGGCATTATAGTATTTTTCATTTTATATATATATTTTTTGCTCAATTCTCAATTGTATTAAATTGAGAATTTCCAAAGATTTAATAATTTAAATCTATATTTGTGTTCTTAAATTCAATAATACATGAATTATTAAATTCAAAAAAACCCAAAAATTTAATCTTTAAATCAAATATAAATTGAATTCTCAATGATTCAATATTGATACAACTTGTTAGAATAATTACATTCTTTATAGTGAAATCCATCACCTAAAACCCAAGAACATTCATGTTATACCACCAAGAATCAATAATTAAATATACGGAAGCGTACTTAAATCCATATCTCTGAATAATTCTTTAGGGTTGTGTAGTTGGCCTTCCAGATCAACACATATGTCCTAGAGAGTCCTTTAATTTCTCTGTGCACTCTTTCTAATGATGGGATATCAAAGAGAATAGAATAGATTTGATATGTGTGACCTGGGGACCATAACCACTTATATAGACAACCTTTCCTATTGTCTCTCGGCATTCTTAATTCTACCCATCATAAAATTAGAATACCATTAGGTTTTTATACATTAAAGGTCCACACCCTATTAGATACATTAAAGCCCAAATTACCAAAAACTTAATTAGATCACTTTTAATTAGGCTTAACCTTATATGACAGTCTGCAACACATAACTATCCACATATAAGCCCAATGTTGGATTAAGGATCTAACAATATTGGTTAAAATATCTAACTGGATGACCTTCAAGAAGGGAGAAACAATTATGCTCTCGAGGGAGCAAGAAACATGAATTATGACCCTCAAAAGAAGAGCAGGAATTATGCTTTTTAGGGAGCAGGAAGCATGAATTATGACCATCAAGAGAAAAGCAAGAATTATAACCTTCAAGAGAAAAGCAGCACTCATGCTCCTCGGAGAGCAAGGCTTATGACCCCAAGAGGAGAGTAGCGCTCATGTTCCTCAGGAAGCAAGTGAAAAGCAAGAATTATAACCTAAGGGGGCAATAGCCATGCTCCTCATGAAGTAGAATTTTGGCTCGCCAATTGACGAAACCAGAGTTCACACATCTAATAATTAGGGTTAATTAAAATTTAAATAATAAAATTTAAATTATAAAATATTAAATATTAGCATAAATAACAAATATCAAAATATTTATACAAATATATCATGAAACTCTCGGGTTTAGTTAAAAATATTAATTTTAGTATCTATATTGATTTTATTTATTTTATTATTGATTTGAAAGTAACTTTTTTTTTTTACTATACTATTGTGAACATTGACGAAAATAATTATGTTGATAATTTATATTTTATAACGTGACTTTTATAATAGATTAGTATTAATGTAAGATATATTGTCAAACTCTATTTTTCTTTAATTTTTTATTTTAATATAATTAAATTAAATTCAGAAACTAAAAATATATTAGTTATTTGAGAAACAGAAATTCCCTTAAGTATTTCTAATGGGGATAGAAATAAAATAAAAACGTATGCAAGATATCAAGAACAGATATGGAGACACTAGTCCCCTCCCCTCCCCTCCCCTCCCCATTGCCATCCTTATAAATGAACAATGATGAAAATACTTTTTTATGCTAAAACTCAAAGTAAGATCAAAGCCTTGACTATTATGCATGGGCTTTGCTTGATTAAAAAGCCCAAACAATGTCTGTGTCTTTACTTTTGCTAGCTTAAAAAATTAGACAAGCACAAATAAATTTCAAGTAAAAAAATAAAAAAAATAAAAATGCAATTGAAAACTAAGAATGTTAAGAACTAAGGAGTGAATAGACGAGCACATTAAGAACCAAAGTTACTCAAACATGAACTTAAGATATTTTATTCTCTAAGCCTGCCATTGAAGCTATAGGGAACGCTCGAGCTTCTCCTCAACTAGAATTGATTTCATTTGAAAAAAAATAAATAAATAGTGAAGAAGACAATCACATGATCATTGCTCTCCCTCTCAATCTCCAATCACTTTTTTATTAGACTAATATTTATCCAATCTAGCCATTTACATTTTCACATCTCCATTGTTCCACTTCTCGATTGAGTGAATGTAATTATCTCACTTTTACCTTGTTCGATCTCTCAATTTTGCAATTGATTTCTTTGTTTTTTCAAATTAATTTAGGGTTAGGTTCAAGCTAGCTTTAGCTTAGGTTATGGTTTTCGTCATAGTTAGAGATCTCTTCACCTTGCTTAACAGTCAATAATTGTAATAGATTTACACTTTAAAATAATTGTTTGAGAAGAAATATGGGTGCTAATGTGGGCTAATAACTCAGTGATAAGTGACAAGAAAAGTCAGTTAATAGAGATCAATTCATTTGACTGGATGGTAGGATAGCACACAAGGATTAAAAGCTAAGCTCCTAGAGGAAAAAGACAATTTTAGTAAATATTCCCAACATCAAGGGTATTATTAGAATCAAAATTTTGGTGGTTAGACTCAACACGTGAACAGTGCACACCATCATGAGAGAAAACAAAATATCTTCCTTTTTGGCTAAACATAAGGAACAAATGAGAGGAGAGATTCCTAGGAAGGGCAATGAGACACTGCCAGCTCTGTTCTCCTCGGTAATGGTCCACAACCCAGCAGGATCACTAGCTGGAGAGGTTGCCATATGTATAAAGCAAAGGGGGAAAATGGTGGCTAAAGGTTTCTTTGTTCCCTTTGCTTGGGCATGTCACTATATTGGGACCATAAACATAATTACCCAAATAACCTCACATGAGGAAGGTCTACTAGTGAAAATTTACCAGCTATCTAAAATTACCAAAATACCTTTAGGAACGCTCCTATATAAAACTCAAGGTTTCCTCAAAAAATGGTAACTTCTTCCTCGCTCAAAAAACAGTTTCATATTCTTTTTCCTAAGAGCAAAAATACATTGTTAAAGCTGCAAGGCTCCTTGAACCTTGAGACCACCATTTTATTATCCAAAAAATTACTTGAGAGAAGGATAGCTCCTTCATTTTGCACTATCTAACCCTTGGGAGATTTTTCTACATCTAATTTCTAGTGGGGCTGCTTCATCTTTTTCTTCTTCCATTTATAGTGTTTCTCCTTCATTTTTATACCTCTATAGAAGATCTTGGCACATCATCTCTCAAATAAAGTTTTCCCTTAGTCTTCTCTTAGAAAACTCTCTAATCTCCATAATACCTACGTTTCTCTCATGTAATTATTCACCAAAAATAACCTTTATTAAGGTTTTATTGATAATAAAGGGAAAATTATGTAATACTTCACATACATAGTGGATTAGAGATGATTACTCCCATGGATGTAGGCTAAAAGGGCCGAACCAAGTAGAATTTTTTGTATTCTTTATCGTTTATACTTATTTTCTTCTTATTATGATGGTTTTGTTACCCGAATCATGTTTTTTTTATGAGTTTACCTAAGATATACAAGGAGCCTCGAATAAGCTCTTTAGAGCTATCCTCAGATTTATCAGAGCTATTCACTGAGTTCTCATGAGCTCTTCATGTCAACTCTCTAAATTAATTCTACATAATTCTTCAAATTATTCTAAACTTAGAACATCTCAATTCACCTCTCATATCACCTCAGCTCACCTACCAAATCACCTCTGCTATTCCTCTTGCCCGAACAGTAGAAAAACATACCTAAACCCAAATTTAGCCCATTCTCCCCCAAAAATATAAATTTTATATGTTCAAATCCATCGCAGTTAGTCATCTTTTCACCTTGCTTAGCAGTTAATGATTAAGAAAGGTTTACTCTTAAAAATAATTATGTTAAAATTTATAGTGTTCAAATTAAATTGTCTCTCCTGAACAAGAATTCTTGGCTAAAATGTGAACAAACAATCAATAAAATGTGTCTTTTGGTGATCATTTGATTTTTATTTTCATTCATTCAACTATATACATGAAACAACTAAATTTCAGTCACAAGAACTACGTATCATTAATAGTTATAAAATAAATTCCATAAAAGCAGTGAAAATACTAAAAGTGACTAATAAATCACTCACATTTTGGAAAAGGGGCATTGGGAGCAGAAATGACTTTAAGATTAGGAGACATTTAAGAAAATGTCTTACTTATCATCAAGGCTTTGAGTAATTAATAAAGCATAGATTTATATATATAGTGTCATTAGTTGCATTTCCATTTTCCAACTAAATTTATTTAAGTTCCTCTTGCTTTGGAGCAAATGTAATTGGTGGCATGCATAGATTTATATATATTAGTGGATTTCATCTTATATAGTACTTAAGTGAAGTCTTCAACTTCAAGCTATAATAGCTATATCATCAGAGCCATTGTTGTCTTTCCACTCAAAGTATGTGCATGTTTTTTCTTGACTTGCTTGTCTGCTTTGGATTATTATTTAAATGGACTTTGTATTAATGTTTTAAAAAAATTGATTTTAAAATTTGCAACGCCATATCTGCAAGACTACAATCTTAAACCTATAATTTCCACCTACTATATAACAGTGTTGGGCCTGAGATCGTGTAAAGTCATCCTACAAACCAACAAGATATTTTGATTTTTGATAAAACGCATTAAGATTGGCCTTACCGTAAATATTGTTGGAGAAATTTAATAGTTTTATGATTATTAAATCGCATAAAGGTTGATCTTCGTGGGCCATAAAGATGTTAAAAGAAGCATTGAAATTTTTTAGATTTATTTTTGTTTAATGTTTGCAATTTTAAAATCTGGGATAACCTTTCAGTTAATCTGGAATAGTACGAACCATGTAACATGACATAAGTTTCCCACTCTTAAGTGATTTTAGCAAGGATTATCAGGAATTATAGACGTTGATGATTATTCTGTTTTATAAAGTCTTACTCTATGGTTTTATTTACTTTTTTTTTTTTGTATTCTTTTTCCCCATTGATTCTCATCATTTCTCAGCATCCAGGTTGCAAAATAAGCTTCTGACATGGTATTGGCAGATGAATGATTTTAGTACAATTGTTTCTGCTGTTGGTGAAGGCAGATCCATTTACAACAACATGAAGGCTTTAGGATGTTGCATCTTCCTTTTCCCTTTTCCTAAGTAGTCCCCTCAAATTATTAATTGTTTTTGTGTTTCAACAGTACTAGAAATTTTTATTGATTTGTGGCTGTTATATTCTTTGGAAAATATTATTGAACATAATGAAAATAACTAGATTATTAAAATAATAAAAATTCACTTTCTCTGGAAAATAATGGCGACATCATGTTTTCTTTTCGGAATAACCAAATCAGCTCTTTATCCATGTGCTTTATACACGAATTGTTCTTGATGTGTTCAGAATAACTAAGTTTATTTTATGCTTATGTTTTACTTATATATAGAAAGCAAGCACAAGGAACAAGAGGAACCGAACTAAGTCCAAACTTATTCATACTATAGGTTCAATCCCAATGGCTAAGCATAGAAAAGAAATGGTAAGAGAAAATGTTTGACTTTGGGCATAACAAATGTGGTGTAATATTTATTTATTATGATCTTATTGAATTTCAATTCTTTACTATAACAATAAATAGGGAATGAATTTAGTCCACTTGATTTATTCAAGTTGTTTCATGTAAGGAAGAATGAGATATGGGCAAGTAACAAGACAAAGGAAATGCATGTGTGTATTTGATATTAAGTTTTCAGAAGATTCCTAATTTATTTGCATGATTTCATTACTATATGCACTCACACAAACTTATGTATTTATTATTAGAAACAATTGAAACAATGGGATCAATTGTCATAGATCAAGGCTTGCCGGTGGATGGATGAAAAATATATCAAGAAGTGACAAGAGAACCAACACATTGTCGTGGTGTTGATTGGGGAGCAGGCAACAAAGTCAAGGATGTGTATGGTTCTCCAAGTCAAGGAAGTAACAAGCATTAGGGATGGCAATAGGGTAGGTATTTTGTAGGGGTGTCAATACTCATAATTAGTTGGATAATAAGCATTATCGTCATCAACACGTACCTATTCAGACCTTGAACGAGTACAAGTTGGGGATTCTTCATTAAAAAATATAGATACTCGTCCCCTTCACTTATCCCTTATATCCCCTTTTAATCTAATGATTAGTAACTTTAACTTTAATTAATATATTAATAAATTAAAATAATAAATATATTTAAATAAAAGAAAAATATGAAAACTGGTAATAGTTAAATAATAATGTGATAAGATGACTAATATAGTTTAGAACACAAAATCCTATTAATTTAGAAAAAAAATTTTAAGTACATAAATGATTAAAAAATTTAGGTTCATGCAATCCTATTTCCATAAAAAAAAAAAAAGTAATTGTTACTATAAAAATGTGGACATCTTTAGTTATTTTGGAAAGAAATTCAGTCATTATGGATCGAACCAAGTTTTAACTACTTTTCTACTCAATATGACAATATCAAAATTGGCATCTTATTAAATCTTATAAAGATAGTTAGAATTGAAATATCCACCTTTGTTATCGCTTAGGGCTTCAAAATATTTCACAATTCAATATTTAAAACCGCTAACGTTTAGTTATTCACGTTTTAATCTTTTATGATTTTAATATTTAGATTTAGTTGTTAATTAATAATTTTAACTTTAAAAATTAATAAATAATAAATAATCAAATGAATTTATGAGCGGGTATAGTTTTCATTATTTAATACGAGTACCCAACCCATCCAATTAATAGGTATAAATATTATACCCATACTCGATTTTTTTATAAAAAAAGAAAAAAGAAAAAAATCTCTGATACCCAACTCTAATATAATGGGCCCCTGCAAGCCTCTGTAGAGATTTTTTGCCATCCTTAGTTGTCATTGCTCTATTTGTTGATGAATTTTGGGTAAGAAAATGATCTCAAGTAATTATGGATTAATTTATAATATAGGTGGATGAGGGAATGGTGATTATATTTTTTAAAAAATGAAGATATGCATATATATAGAGTTGTTTTTTATTATGCTGTTTTAAGTTTATTCTCATTAGTCTCGGCTTCTTTATTATACTATTGCAATAGTTTATGTTTTTAATAATAATTATTATTAAAATTTCTTCTTTTACATAAGATATTGTCTTAACGAAAGACGATAATGATGGAGAAAAGAATGATGAGGTTAAG
The DNA here is from genome assembly GCA_025617385.1 of Murraya koenigii. NCBI lineage: Eukaryota > Viridiplantae > Streptophyta > Magnoliopsida > Sapindales > Rutaceae > Murraya > Murraya koenigii. Next base: position 17,721,534 of record CM046813.1, on the reverse strand, counting down.
GCAAATGATTCAGAAAATGAAAAAATTGTTTTAGAGGATGATTGAACATATTTTAGATATAATGATATCATTTTGTATATACATTTAGGATACCTTTTATGTAAAATATATTATAAAATTGATATTTTGTTGTAATTTTGAATGGTGAATGTGATTTTATGAATTTTTGAAATTAATGAAGTTGCATTTAGTATACTTTGTATATTATTATTATGTTTGTTACGTTACTTTCGTAATATAGATATTTCAACAATAAAATAAAAAACTCATGAAATGATATTATTAAATAAAATAAAGAGGTCATTAAACAACAAGATAAATATATTTCCAGTGATCTTTTATTTTTGATAAGAAGTTATAGATGAAATAAAAATGACTAGATTTATCCTATTTTATTTCTAAGGGCATTTAATTTTATTTTCAACAACAATGCCCTCAGTAAAAAATTTTTTGCTGATGACTCATCGGAAATTCAACATTTCCAATAAGACTTAATATACGATAGTTAGCGGCATGTCTCATTCAAAAATAAGTTTCTTCGAGAGTCTTTGTGTATTCCCAAAGGTATTTTCCCTCATAAATAACCTTTTTTTTTCTTGTGGTGCATAATCATTCAATCTGCTATATAAACCTATTCCAACAAGGAAATGATCGATATATAGACAATCAAAAGAAGTATTTGTTGGAATTCCACAATTTTGATCTTATTTCACTTGTCAAGAAATTTAGCATGTATTGAAAATATTATGCCAAATTCATCACTCCCATCTTGCTTTAGATATCTTGCGCTTCCTTAAAGCATTTTATAGTTCAATCTTCTTCAAACAGAAAAAACAAACAAAATGAACCACTACTAATATGCAAAGACCCACAAAGATTTGGAAACTTAAGAAATCAACTTGAGTCCTATTTGGTAGAGATAAAACAAGAAAATGAACAAATGGTATTTGAATAGCGGATGCTCAAGACACATGATCATTGAATATTCTTAGCTCTCAAGCTTTATCAAATTGAAAATGATGGAGGTGTATTTTTGGAGATAACTTAAAAGAAAAAATCATCGGAGTATGCAATGTTGGTAAAAGTTCCTCTACTATTATTGAGAATGTATGTTTGATTAATAATTTAAATCATAACTTACTTAGTATTAATCAATTTTGTGCAAATGCAACAATATTTTTTTTAATTGTCACCCACTTGATTATTTTTAAAAAATGTATCACAGTTTTAAAATTTCTCAAAACAAGTGTCACGTAGGGGTAATTAACCCTTTTTTTTTTATGTAGGAGTGTAAATTGTTTATATTTATAAACTTAAAAGATTTTAAATCTAGAATTTTTATACTTATGTCCTTGAAAGTGTTATATATACTTAGACGCTTAAATAAGTATATATTTATGATGTTATTTGTATAGTAGTATTATATATTATAAATATTTATAAGGTAAATATTTGATAGATAATTTATGAAAAATAATTTTAATATTATTATTTTTACAATTTAAATAGTATTTGTAAATTAAAAAGAAATTGTTGTCTATAATAATAAAAGAATTTGCCTAAAATTCAAACTTAATATATGTTAGATATTAGGGTTGGCAAAAATTCGGGCCGGGTCCAGGTTGAAAACTCGAGTACGCTAAATCCAGACCGGATTTTTTTCTGGGCTTTTTAATCATGGATTTTATATATATAATTTAAATTTTTATATTTATAAATATATTTATATTTATTTTATAATTTTTAAATTTATTTTAATAAAATTAAACATGAAATATGAACTTTAAATATTTAAATATTTAAATATATTGAATAAATGTACAAAAAAATATAATTATTTAAAATAAAATATTTTTTATAATATATTTTTTATAAAATCTGGGTTCCAGGCCAGGTTCTGGTTTCTCAAGTGATACCCAGCCTGTTTCAGAAATTAGTCCAGGCCGGGTAATACTCGGCCTGCATCACCCAAATCTGGGCACAACAGGTATTTTTACCACCCCTATTAGATATTTAATACCAAATAAAAGTTGAGATCAATCGAAATTCTAGTATGACATCTAAACTATGTTATATTTAATGTAAAAATCATTTTGATTAGGGAAAAAAAAAGGTTATTAAGTTTTACATAATTGGTAGAAAATAATACATTTTAATGAGAGTGTTTGTAAGAAAAAAAAAAGATAGATTGTCAATTTTTTGTCCTACTAAAATCAATATATACGATTTATTGCTTTACAATTTTATATTATCTAGAACTGTGGCACAAAAAAAAAAAATTTAAAGGAAAGAAGGATAAATGAGTTATTTTCTTTATAATTTATCTTGTGAATATAAAATTATATTTATTATAAGAAAAAGGCTAACAAAAAGGTATTAAAAAATTATATTATTAATTTTTTATTCATACCGAAACAAATATTTTCTTATTTTTAGTACCAAAATTTTTTCATTTTAATTTTTATTGATCTTATTTATTTAATTTATAAATTAAAATATTAGAAAATAAGGGTAATATTATAAAAATGTGTTGCTTGGGGGATTATTGACTAATATGAAAATTGTAGGAGTAAATGGTACATAATAATTTTAATAGAAGAAAACTGATAATTTTTTTAAAAAAATTGATTTTTTATTCAAATATTTTATTAGATAAAAATTATGAAATTTTAATTTTTCTATTCAAATGAAAATATCATGCAATAAGATTTCAAATATAAAAGAAAACTAACATTTAGTTCTGATAATATTATTTTATAAAATCTTTACTGTATTTGAATACCTGTCTCTCTCTCTCTATTATTCATTACAACAGATCACTCTTACACGCAAATCACAGTTACTATTCAATTATCCTAAAGAATAATTTACTTCAAAAATTAGTTTTGTAATTGTTGATGCTGTTTTTCTGCGTGCCCTCAAATAGTATCGAAACTTTCTACTCGCGGCGAGCTCGAGCTTGAGCAGGTCTGCTTTCCAATTTAGATTCCTCCGTCTTTACCGGAACGGAAGTCTCCCGGACCTGTACTCACAGAAAATAGGGTCAGGGGTCGCCAGGTGTTATTCCAGCGAAAACCCTCCGACGATCAAGTCAGCAATCGGGTTGTTCTTTTTGTATCCCTCTTAGTTAGAGAGACCGGAAGAATGGAAGGGGTATTTTTGCCCTCCTTTCATAATAATAAATCTTCCGGAAAAATTAAAGTGGATAAAGGGAAGAAGAAGAAGAAGAATCTGTGCAAAATTTCGGAACCCCCGCAACTTACCCGTCTGTTTCCTTTTATTCTCCATTTTTCCCGCCCTTTCTCTCCGAGACCATCCGTTCCCGCGTCGGTGGTGTCTGGGTCCCTCTGACAGTTGGGATTAGCGTGATATTCCCTAGGGATGCGCGACTGTCTGGTGGGTAAGGTTCACATGGCCAGATCATAATGTTGGGCGTGTGCGTAAGGAATGATGACACTGTGGGGGCATGTGCCGGCCATCGGTAACAGTAACGACACCATGCCGCGTGGGGCATTGATCAGGTATCGAAAGCTATGCCGAGTCTCTGGAGGAACGGGTCGGACTGTCCCGAACCGGCTGTATCTGGGTCCTGCATTTCCACTATGCTATGACTGGCGTGATTAAGTTGTGCTCGGAGGACTTGAAGACCTCGAGCAGAAAAGTGAGCTCGGGTCTCGACCAGCCTTTGAGCTCCTCAACCTTGACCATCTTTGACGGGTCGAGCCTTGAAGACTTCGAGCAAGTAAAAGGGCTCGGGGCTCGACCCGTCCTGGACTTCTCGACCCTGACTAGCTTTGACGCCTAGTAAGGCCGTCTTCATACCAGCGGTCAGGTCTTCTGCTCGAGCTGGATTGACCTTGGAACATTTTATTCGAGCTGGAGTAGACTCGAGGGGACCTACCCGATATTACCCAAACAGTAATATTAAAATTTAAAAAATATAAATATTGGGAATAATTATCCGGGTTAAAACCAATTTTCATAGCTTCCCACAAACTCTTTGTACTTGTATTTCCCAGACTGGGCCATCTGATATAATATTTTTTTTCTTAAAAAATGTAATTAAAAATGTAAAATAATTTATAATATAAATTATAACATCCAAGGGCATTTTTATTCACCTGTCACATCGTCATTAGATAAATATACCTTCTTAAATGAAAGCCCGCCAAAACTAACCACCCTCTCTCTCGCTCTCAGCTTCACTTACAACAGATTTAACAGAACCCACTCTCGCGCTCTCTCTCACAATTCACAATTCAATACCATAAAAATGGCAACCCACAATATTCTGATGACGAAGATCCTCTTCACTCTCACAATCCTCCTCTCTTTTCCGGCCATCCCGGCCGGAATCCCCACGGGCGACCTCGACGCAGTCCTACCCCTCCTCCGCGCCAACAGCCACACTCTCTTCGCCAATGCCATCTCAACCTCCGACCTTCTCTTCGATCTCCTTGCACTCCCTTCCTTAACCCTCTTCGCCCCCACAGACCCCTCGCTCTTCGCCATAGACATGACCCAAACGCCGCCGTTTTACCTCTCCACTCTCCGCCTCCACGCCCTTCCTCTCCGCCTCTCTTGGACCGATCTTCTCCATCTGACGTCCCCCTCAAACAACAACTCCTCTCCTCTCCCAACTCTCCTTCCCTCAAGTGATCTGCATGTGACCCGAGGCGACTTCGGTGCTCTCCTCGTTGGCGGAGTCCAGGTCGTCATGCCCGGCTTGTACTACAGCAGTTACGTCGCAGTTCATGGCTTAGCTGGCATTCTCACTTTTCGCTATCCGATTAATAGTAATCACTCAAACGGCACCGTTTTGTTTGGTCCGCTTAATCACACCGCCACCTCTCCTCCGCTGCCGTTAATTCCAAGAATTCAAACAAATCCTTCTCCTGTTAATCGCACCATTGTTTCTCCATCGCCGTTGCCAATACCAGCTTCGTCTCCAGTTCTTGTTCCGGCACCAGGACCTGAAGGTCTTCATGGCTATACCCCAGCGGAATCGCCGGAAGGTCATCATGTTTTGACGGGGAAGCCAATTAAGCACAAGAAGGCTAAGCACAACAAGCACCGTACGAATTCTTCCTCTGGTAATGAATGCGTTCCAGTTTCTCCAGTGGCGAAATTTCCAAGAACTCCAACTAACAGCAAGAACCGTACAGATTCTTCTCCCGTTAACCAATACGAAGTTGTTTGTCCGTCGTCGACAATTCCGGCTTCCTCCTCTCCTATTGATCGCACGGTTGTTGTCTCGCCTCCAGCTCTCGCTCCGTCACGAGGATCTGCTGGTCCTTTCGTTTACTCTCCGGCGGAATCGGCGAAAGATCAAGATGTTTTGATTCAGGATTCACCATCGCCGGCGTCGATGACTACTGATTTGAATAGATCCCGGAAGACCAGTGAGATTTTTGTTGGTGGAGAAATATGCGCCGTTGGATGAAGAAAATGCTTGAAATCTGGAAGGCCACGTCAGCATTATGTGGATTGTATGCTTTGCACATGCACTTTGCTCAACTGATCATATTCACCTGCAGAAGGACACGTGTTGAACTTGAACGGTGTCGTTTGGTTTGGGTTATTTTATTTCCTGTTTTGTTTGCTATTTTGGAATAATTGTAAATTGAACGCGTTGATTCCTTTGAGACATCGAGTTTGTTGACAGATTATTTTCCAGCGTTAATAATGAAATATTATTTTCTTCTTTTGTTTTATTTTTTTTTAAATTTTTTCGAGAAGCAATTAGAACAGAAGTCCAATTTAATAAACATAATAAGATTAAAACGACAAATAAATTTAGCATTTCAAAACTTCAGTCGATTATATTTCTAACTCCACCAAAATATGAATGGTGTTCAATTTTTAGTAACTACATTCCTATACAATGGCATCGAAGTTCGAAGAGATCCCCCATTTATCATAATTGAAGTACTAAATATTTTTGTTGATAAGTTAACATACCAAAGTAGAAACGAAGTGGTCAGGTATCTGCATGACATAAGATAAGAGTAATGCTACGCATAAATTATAGGAGTCAGTCATCAGCATCGTACATCTCTGCATCTCCATTTGCCCCTGATCGGCATCTCCTGTATTAGCATAATGCATAGTTTCATCATCATGGGGTACATGCCCATCCACCGGCTGGACATTATCCGTCCTGTCATTCTTCCTCAAAGACTCCAAATTTTCATCACTTAAAAAACGAAGCATAGGACTTCGACACCTGCAAGAGAAATTTCATCACTTCAGACCTGTGATTTGTGACAGTTATTATCTCCTGCAAATTTTATGTTTTAGGAAGATGATGTACATTAAGATCTCATTTTCTTTGGACACAAGTGTCAATGATAAAGATTTCAGTATCAATGGTTGATTTATTATTTAATTTTATGTGAATGTAATTTGATTACTAATGAAAATGCCAAGAAAAAGTAAAGATAACATTCACCGCTTCTTCTCGGCACTTTCCACTAGGTTATTCCAATGCGTGTCTTTCCTCAAAGTTGATTGCATCATTCTCTAATTATCATTATGCTTTTTTAGGGATTTAAATTTGTAATAAAGATAAATAAATAGTAAAATTCAGTGTATGACTTATGTGCATTTGCTTTGGTGGACTGGTGATGCATTTTCCTTTTAAAATTTAGACTTAGAAAACAGATTATAACCTACTTTTTAGTTTTACTAATGAATTTCCATGCATCTAGCGTTGGTGATATGCTAATAGCCGAAATAAGTTTTTGCTTAAATAACATATATTTTTTTTATCCTCAGGGATTCGTGATGAAAATATCTGTTCGTATACTCCAAAGATTGTGCGGATTGGTCTTAAAGCACATCATTCTGTCAACTCAGTTGCCATAGATCACCTTGTATGTATCTGGTAGCATTCAAATAATACTGCTTTATCACTATTTTAATTTGTTGTTAATTTTGTTTGTGATGACTCGGTGGAACATTCAAACCTTTTGCAGGTGGAACAAAAACGTGATGACACTGCTGCTGATAAACAGAAGCATGGAGCCACAAGAAAAGATAGAGATAGTATTCGTTCTGCTATTCGGAATGAGGCTGTCATTGTATGTTATTTAAGCCTTATGTTAAAATTCAATTTCAATGTCATATTCTCCATTGTTAACTTTTGTTTTGTTGGCAGGTCTGCTCTACCCTTAGCTTCAGTGGTTCAGCACTACTCAGTAAATTTGTTGATGCAGTTTTTCCCGCGTGCCTTCGAACAGTACTCTGAACAGTGCCTCGATCCTTCAAACAGTGCCTCGAACTTTCAACCAGCTCGAGACTATCTACAGTATTCTAAGCTCGCGATTAGCTCGAGCTCGAGCAGGACTGTCTCCTTCTTCCTGTTCCGCTGTCTTTTCTGGAACGGCTATCTCCCGGACCTGTACTCACGGAAACCAAGGTCAAGGGTCGCCGGGCGTGTTCCGGCGAAAACTCTCCGACGTTCAAGTCAGTATTCGGGTTGTTCTTTTTGGTATCTCCCTTAGTGAGGGAGACCGGAAAGATGAAAGGGATATTTTTTCGCCCTCCCTTTTGAATAAATATGGTGCTCTCAGAGAATTTAGACGAGAAATCAGAATAGGAAGAACCTGTATAAGCTTACGGATTCTTCGTGAATCAGAATTTCCAACCCTTGTAACGTACTCCTTCGTTTCCTTTTATACTCCATTTTTCCCGCTCTTCCCCTTTCCAGGCTGTCCACTCCCACGTTAGTGGTATCTGGGTCCCTTTGACGACCGGGATTGGTGTAATATTCCCGGGATGCGCTGATCGTCCCTTAACCCGATTCACGTGGCCATATCACTATGTCGGGCATGTGCTGCTGGGAATGATGACACCTTGAGGCATGTGCCTGACCATCGACAATGATCACCACCATGTCATGTGGGGCCACGGTCGGACATTAAAGGTGTGCCGAGATTCCGAGAAAACGGGCTCGGCCGCCTGGGCCGGGTCTTGTCCGATTGTACTCGTGGACTTAACCTCTGCGAGCGGGAAAGGTGTGCTTCGGCTCTCGACCTTGACCATCTTTGACCTGGGGAGACGACCTCGAGCAGGCAAAGGAGTGCTCAGCTCTCGACCTTGACCATCTTTGACCTCAGGAGACGACCTCGAGCAGGCGATGGAGTGCTCAGCTCTCGACTTTGACCAGCTTTGACCTGGAGAGCTGCTCGGGCCAGGCTGTCCTCGGAGTGTTTTATTCGAGTTGGAAGGGCTTCGAGGGGGCCTGACCGATATTACCCAAATACCAGAGAGGGCCTGCCCGATATTACCCAAACAAAATTGAATCATGGTTTTGACGTTGTTATAATAGATGAAGCTGCCCAAGCTGTAACTGCCGATAATTTCACCTACTCTTATCTACAATTGATATTTAGTATGCAATTATCTGAATAATGTTGTCTTGGAAATTGAGATGTCTGTAGGTGGCCTTGGCTTTTCATCAACTTAAATTGTACAGCCTTACAACTAAATATTATCTGTGACCTGTGTTTCAAAATTAATAGAAGAATATATTGTAGAATCACATAGCTCTATGGCATAGTGAATAAAGTTATGCAAATTGTCTGACACATGAGGAAGCTTTTATCTAATGCTTGACTTCTCAATTGATTATGATGGCAGCATTTGAAAAGCTGCCAACAGTAGAGTTTAAAGGTTTAATATATAAAGCACGGCAATCACTGGTAAACATTTTCTCTACATACTAACAACATAAACTTTCCATCAGGTCCTTTTATATGTTTTTATGGAGTGCAATAAGGAAGGCATGCATTTGTTCTCTTTTGTGTTTAGAGTCCTACATTCATTTAGTTTCTCAGTTTATCACCGTCTTGCATTGTCAGGTGGAACCCGCAACTCTTGTTCCTTTGGCAACTGGATGCAAATAAGTATTTCTGGTATGTTTATGACGATTATTCTTGTTTTGTATTTCTCAATCATTACCAGCAGACAATTACTCATCTTGCTAAACATGTGATTCCTTCATCTGAATCTGTAGTCAAATATTTCTCCTTTATTGGCACATACAATGGTCAATCTGCTGATTGTTGTTCACATTTCTATATTTATACCACTGCATGTATCATTGATTTTACGCTGTAGCTAATCTTATTAATTCTGTGAATTTTTCCCCCTATTTAGGTCGGCGATCCCGTTCAACTTCCAGCCACTGTTATTTCTCCTGTTGCTGAGCACTTGGGGTAAAATACTATTTTTTTTTAATGAAATTGCTTTATTGATTTGTAGCCAATTTTTAGAATGCAACTAGTGTTGGTCTCATGTTTCTTTATTGAAGGTACGGCACGAGTTTGTTCAAAAGACTTCAAAAGGCTGGTTATCCAGTAAAGATGCTCAAGACGCAGTACAGAATGCATCCAGTGGTTAGTTTAGAAAATGCATAATTGGTCTTTGTTAAGATTGATTCATATTGTGACAATAAATTTTATAAAAATTTCAACTGAGTTGTGAAAACCATTATTGACTCTCTTAAGGATTTCAATAAGCCTACACCAAATTGTAGGACTAAGCAGATCCGAATTTATTGGGTTCTGAACAGCATAGACCTTGTAATCTAACCTAAGCTATGCCTTCAGTGGTAACATTACAGCTTCAAGGTTTTATCTGAGCAAATTCAAAATTTATATTGTTATTACTTCTGTCGCTCTCTCTCTCCCGCCCCTCTGTTTCCTTTTATTTCATACTCCCACTGTCCTTTTTTGGTTCACTGAGATATACTAAAGACTTAGTAGCTGGTTTGAATTGAAACCACTCATCTCCTGTTCTGGAGCATATTTTTATAATAGATATATGGCTTTTTCGATGTGGCATCTTCCAAACCCAACCAACTCAGTACTCTTGATTGATAATAAATATCCCTGAATAGTTACTGTTTTGTTTATTTGTCCAAATATATTTATGAATTGTTGATGCAGTTTCCCGCGTGCCTTCAAACAGTGCATCAAACCTTCTGCTCGCAACTAGTTCGAGCTCGAGCAGGAATGTCTCCTTCGTCCTATTCCACTGTCTTTTCTAGAACGGAGATCTCTCGGGCCTGTATTAATTCTTGGAATCCCTCCTGAATGAATTTTTCTAACCCTTGTAACGTACCCGTTCATTTCCTTTTATACTCCATTTTTCCCGCTCTTTCTCTCCAAGAGCATCCATTCCCGCATCAGTGGTATCTGGGTCCCTCTGACAGCTGGGATTGGCGTAATATTCCCTGGGGATGAGCGGCTGTCTCCTTAACCCGGTTTACGTGGCCAGATCACCATATCGGGCATGTGCGCTAGGAATGATGACACCGTGGGGGCATGTGCCGGCCATCGGCAATAGTATCACCACTATACCATGTGAGGCCCTGATCAGACATCTAAAGGTGTGCTAGGATTCTGAGAAAACGGGTCGGGCTGCCTTGGGCCGGGTCTTACATTCCATTTGTCCTATGGTTAGTGCAGCCCAGTTGTGCTCGAGAACTTAACTGCAGCGAGCAGGATGGAGAGCTCGGGCCCCAATCAATCTTCGAATTCTCCGTCTTGTCCACCTCGGCCGGTCCTGACGACCTCGAGCAGGTGAGAGAGCTCGGAGCTCAGACCGCTCTGAATTCCTCGACTTTGACCAGCTTTGACGTCTAGCAAGATTGTCTTCGAGCCAGTGGTCGAGACCTCTGCTCGAGCTGGGTTGACCTCGGGGTGTTTTATTCGAGCTAAAAGGGCCTCGAGGAGACCTGCCCGATATTACCCAAACACCAGTCCCCCAGTTTCTAGTCTTTTGAGTGAAGTGAAATAAGACTGGAAACTTATTAATGATGGGCCGACTTCCCGGCCTTTTACGCTTCCCCACGTTCCCCAGTTGTCTCTCACTTCCATCATTTCGCATTTAATGCGGGACACGTGGGTAGATCTCAGCCATGCGTTTAAAATTCGAAGGGACGTTACCCGAAAGGTCGTGTCCCTCGAAATGCACGCCGCCAGTCAAAGAGACGGGTCCTCCTGTTTAAAAGCCCCCAACTTCTTCACTGTTCCCTCTATTTGCCCACTTTCGTTTAAACTCAAAATTAATCTGTAAGTGCTTCTTTATCTTCCTCTTCCGAGTTAAGGCAATTTCCGGTGGTGTAAAACTCTTTTTGTGTTCAGGTACACACCCTTTTTCCCTCTCTTCTCACCGGTTCCGTTCCTCCTTCTTCTTGGTCTCTGATTTCATCTGGGTAGATTGACTTCTAGGGAAAATGTCTGGTACCCTTAGGATATTGCCGAAGGATTCGTCCTCCTCTAGTGAAGCACAACCCCTTAGTGTAATTCCCGTGAGGGATTCTAGTTCATAAGGGGAATTGCCCCCCAGCCGCGCCGAGGGGAAAGGGCCAGTCAAAGGTCTGAGAGTGGGGAATACCCCATCGACCGTATGAGGTGTGAGACGACCCCTTTAGATTTAGATAGGCTTAGGAGCACTTACCACATACCCGAGAGTGTGGATTTAAGGTTGCCTGGCAGGGGTGAGATCCCCAGCCGTCCCCCCCAAGGTTACACGACCTTCCACTTAGAATGTTTCAAATGGGGGGTTAGGCTGCCTCTCCAGCCTTACTTTGTCCTGGTTTTGTCCAAGTTCCGTCTGGCCCCGGGGTAATTGAACCCGAATGGGTGGAGGGTCCTTTCCGGACTCTTCGTTTTGTGGAAACGTTGCGACCTGGGTGAACCCTCGGTAGGGGAAATCAGACACCTTTACCAGTTGAAGTACAGCCCGAAGGACGCTGGTTGGTATTATCTTACCTCCAGCCAGAAGGGTAAAAAGCCCATTACTGATCTCCCAACCTCTGGTGGCAACTGGAAGAGCAAATTCTTCTTCGTTGGGGGAGAATGGGGGCGAGCTACACCTTTCAGCAAGGGGGTTCCTCCAGTTCCTCGGCATTTTTGCACTCCAGGTCGTTTATTCTGCCCCGTGAGTTTTTTGCTTTACTTTTAGTTTTCCTGCTTACATCTGTTCTTATTATCTTGTCTTGGTTGTTTCCACAGCCTCCTGGGGTGCTTCTTATTCAATTGGGGGACAGCTTCGAGCAAACGTGCAGACCGCACTTACAAAAGCGAGCTCGTGTAGGGAGCTGCTGACACCCCAAAATTTTTTGAAATCCAACTTAATTCCAAGTGAAGACATGTCTGGGGTCTGTGAGATGCTGCACCGGCGCGTGGGAACAGCCGAAGGTGAGGGGACTTCAAAAAGAACTCGAGCAGAAAGGGATGCACCTCCTCCTCCTGCTCGGACGAGCAGAAGTTGGTCCCCAGCGCAGACGAGCGAGGACCACGGCTCCAGCTCGCCCTCGAGCCGGTGATGTACAAGAGCAGGATCAGACTGACCGCAGAGAGCCTTACCTGAGGACCTTCGACGAGGAGCTGGACGATAGGTTCCTTGATGGGCTGGATGGATTTGACGCTGATGGGCTGTTCAGTGCTGCCCAGCGCCTCTCTTTTCGTGCCTCAGCAGCTGTGGCCAGGAGCAAGGGCAAAGCTCAAGAATTTCAGGAGGAACTTCAAGCAAGGATTCGGAGCTTAGAGCAGACCGTCGGGGAGCGAATGAGGATAATACAAAGCTCCAGGAGGAAAATGCACCTTTGCAGAGAGGACAGCGGTGGCTGACTCTAAGGTTTCTCAATTTGAGAGGGAGCTGTCCGACATCCGCAAGGAGCTAGTCGAGGCTCGGAAGGATTTGGGAACCCAAAGATCCTCCTATGAGAAGACCCTGGAGGGGGAAACTTCTCGTCTCCAAGGGCAAATAGACTCCTTGAAGGTCCAGCTCACAATCGAGTATAACAACGAGGCGGACTTCAGCTATGACTGCCTCGTGTATACCTTGGGCAAGGCACATCCTGAGTTCGACATATCTGAGATCCAGGAGGGTGTTTCCGAGTACATACGCATACACGACGACCCTACCCAAGAGTCTGGAACTTCCTCTGCTGCTACTGGAGATGTTCCTCCTTCTTCTGCTGATGCTCCTCCTGCTGCTGCTGAAGATGTTCCTCCTCCTCCAGCTGATGCTCCTGCTACTGCTGCTGGAGATGTTCCTCCTCCTCCAGCTGACGCTCCTCCTGCTGCTTCTCCTACTGCTGTTTCTGCTCCTGATGCCCCACCTGCTGCTACTGACAACATCTCTCCTGCTGTCTAAACTTAGGCTCTTTCTCTTTTTTTTTTTATATTTCTTGTACTTGTAATCATTCCAATAAATAAATAATACGCATTTGAATAACAATCATATGTGCAAGCTTGTGTTTCACACTTATGAGATTATCTTCGTGTGCTAGGTTAAGAAGAATTATTTATAAGTGTTGGGCTCTTCTTTTGTTTTCTGCCCAAGTATAATGTTGTTTAACTCGTGCATGTTTAGAGTTTTGCTTTGACTTGGGCTGAAAGTCTTATTTTTATCTTGTGAGCTCATTCTACTTGGCTCAGCATTTTGCTCATGGTCTGTGACCCTTATTTGGTGAGCCTGTTTACCTCGAGCTCGGTCATTGCTCGAGTTTAAACTATGTAACCTCCTCACACTTTTCTTCCTCGAGCCTACAATTGGCTCCTGCTAGACACTTCCCGCCTAGGGCTTAGGCTTTGGGACTTTTGGCCTTAGCATTTTTCATGAGCTTCCTCTGTTTGTAATTAGCCTCGCTAGGCACCGTCCTGCCTAGGACTTAGGCTTTGGGACTTCTGGCCTTTGCGTTCTTCGTGAGTTACTTCTGCTTGTAATTAGCCTCGCTAAGCACCGTCTCGCCTAGAACTTAGGCTTTGGGAATTCTGGCCTTTGTGTTCTTCGTGAGCTGCTTCTGTTTGGGCCTGCAATTGACCCAAGCGTCTTCTGCTCGAGCCTGCAATTGACCCAAGCTTCTTCTGCTCGGGCCTGCAATTGACCCAAGCTTCTTCTTGTGTTTCTTCTGCTCAGGCCTGCAATTAACCCAAGCTTGGCACCGTCCCGCCTAAGACTTAGGCTTTGGGACTTCCGCCAAGGAGTTCTTCTTGAACTTCGCTCGGGCTCGCAATCGACCCAAGCTTCTTCCGCTCGGGCTCGTAATCGACCCAAGCTTCTTCTTGTGTTTCTTCTGCTCGGGCCTGCAATTGACCTAAACTTGGCACCGTCCCGCCTAAGACTTAGACTTTGGGACTTTTGGCCAAGGAGTTCTTCTTGAACTTCTGCTCGGGTCTGCAATTGACCCAAGCTTCTTCCTGCCGGGCCTACAATCGACCCGAGCTTCTTCTTGTGTTACTCGCTCGGGCCCGCATTGACCCAAGCTTGGCACCGTCCCGCCTAAGACTTAGGTTTTGGGACTTCTGGCCAAGGAATTCTTCTTGAACTTCTGCTCGGGCCTGCAATTGACCCAAGCTTCTTCTGCCCGGGCCTGCAATTGACCCAAGCTTCTTCTTCGCTTCTTCCGCCAGCCCGCAATCGACCCAAGCTTCTTCGTGTTTCTTCCGCTCGAGCCCGCACTGACCCAAGCTTAGCACCGTCCCGCCTAAGACTTAGGCTTTGGGACTTCTGGCCAAGGAGTTCTTCTTGAACTTCTGCTCGGGCCTGCAATTGACCCAAGCTTCTTCTGCTCGGGCCTGTAATTGACCCAAGCTTCTTCTTGTGTTTCTTCTGCTCGGGCCTGCAATTGACCTAAACTTGGCACCGTCCCGCCTAAGACTTAGGCTTTGAGACTTTTGGCCAAAGAGTTCTTCTTGAACTTCTGCTCGGGCCTGCAATTGACCCAAGCTTCTTCTGCTCGGGCGTGCAATTGACCCAGGCTTCTTCTTGTGTTACTTCCGCCGGCCCGCACTGACCTAAGCTTGGCACCGTCCCGCCTAAGACTTAGGCTTTGGGACTTCGGCCAAGGAGTTCTTCTTGAACTTCGCTCCGGCATGCAATCGACCCAAGCTTCTTCTGCTCGGGCCTGCAATTGACCCAAGCTTCTTCTTCTGTTTCTTCTGCTCAGGCCTGTAATTGACCCAAGCTTGGCACCGTCCCGCCTAAGACTTAGGCTTTGGGACTTCTGGCCAATGAGTTCTTCTTAAACTTCTGCTCGGGCCTGTAATTGACCCAAGCTTCTTCTGCTCGGGCCTGTAATTGACCCAAGCTTCTTCTTGTGTTTATTCTGCTCGGGCCTTCAATTGACCCAAGCTTGGCACCGTCCCGCCTAAGACTTAGGCTTTGGGACTTTTGGCCAAGGAGTTCTTCTTGAACTTCCGCTCGCACCTGCAATCGACCCGAGCTTCTTCTTGTGTTACTTATGCTCGGCCTCGCACTGACCCAAGCTTGGCACCGTCCCGCCTAGGACTTAGGCTTTGGGACTTCTAGCCAAGGAGTTCTTCTTGAACTTCTGCTCGGGCCTGCAATTGACCCAAGCGTCTTCTTTTGTTTCTGGTCTTCAACTTGAGCTTATATTATAAATGTTTTTTCTCTTTCTTATATACATTTATGTTTTTACACATCCCATTTTGGGGAAGGAATCTTACATTAAGACTCATAATACATGGAAACTTACTGGAAGTACTTCACCAAGAGTCGTGCATTCCACGGCCTCTTGACTTCTCGTCCATCCGGATGAGCTAGCCTAGATGCTCCTCGGTCCTACTAATTGAGTGACTCGGTAAGTGGCCTTCCCAATTTGGTCCTAGCACACCTTGTCTTGGGTCCTTCGTGCTCTGGTTGACTTTTCTCGAGACTCAATCACCCACTCGAACCCGCGAATGTGCACATTTCGGTTGTAATAACGAGCTACCTCTGCTGATATTCCGCGATCTTAGCAATGACCCTTCTCTCTTCTCTTCCAAAGAAGTCCGCACTGCACACATCCGCTCGTTGTTTTGCCCCTTATCAAGTGCTCCGTCCGATGTGTCCCCATTCCTATTTCAATGGAACCATTGCTTCGTGCCCAAACGCCAGGAGAACGGGTCTCCAGGGCCATTGCTGCGTGGTTCAGAAGCCCACAAGACACCGTGCAGCTCGTCCACCCGAGCACCTTTGCTCGCCCAGTCTTGTTTTCGTGAGGCGCTTTATGGTTTTATTCACGACTCTACTTGCCCATTGGCCTGCGAGTGTGAGGGAGAGCAAAACTTCAACTCTATCCCCAGATTTCGGCAGAAATCTCAGAATATGCCGTTGTCAAACTATCTTCTATTGTCTGTGACCAATGCATGAGGAATCCCATACCGCAAATCACATTCTTCCAAATGAAGTCGGTGGTTTTACCTTCCGTGATGCCGCTCAAGGCTCCCACTCGACCCATTTGGTGAAATAATCAATCACGACTATGGCATGGGTGGCGGATGCTTTCCTTCTAAGAAGTGGTCCGATCAAATCAATTCCCCATCGAGCAAACGGCCATGGCGAACTCATCACCGTAAGGTTCTCCTGAGGTCGAGTTAGGTAGTTGGCAAAGCTCCGGCAACTCTTGCAGCTTCTTGTCTTCTCCTGAGCATCTCGATGCACGCGGGCCAAAGTATCCTTGCCTCAAGGCCTTGAAAGCCAAGGACCTCGCGCCAGAATGATTTCCACAGATTCCCTCGTGTATCTCTCGGATGACATAATCAACCTCCTCTTGGTCTAAGCACCGCAGCAAGAGGAGAGTGTAACCCCGTCTATATAAGACCCCTTCGATGAGAGTGTACCTGGCTGCTTTGCACCTCAACTTCTTTCCCTGCTTCTTATCAGCCGGATTGTCCCTTCCTTGAGGTAAGAAACGATCGGCTCCATCCAGGTGTTGCTCGTCGATAAGCTCATCACCTTGTCCTCCTGCTCGATGCTCGAGCAGGTCTTCATTTCCAAAGGGATAGACTTTGGTAACTTGGGATCCGATACAGCTGCCAAGTTAGCTATCATATCAGCTCGAAAATTCTTCTCCCTTGGGATTTGTTCCACCTCGATAGCTCGGAAACTCCCCATTAGCTGCTTCACCTTCCGGAGGTAGGCTCCATTTTCTCCCCTTCGCTCGAAAGCTCTCGCCGAGGTGGTTTGTTACTACCGTGAGTCCGCTCAAGCTTTACCTCCTCCGCTTTTACTACTGAGGCGAGCTTCAATCCCACTATTACAGCTTCGTACTCAGCCTGATTGTTGGTAACTTCGAACTCTAATTTCACAGCGTATTGCATCTCTGCCCCTTCAAGACTTAGGAGCACAACTCCTGCTCCTGCTCCCTGATTTCTACAGGATCCATCTACTGTGACTATCCATGTGTTGGTCGAGGCCCTGGAACCTCGTGAGGCTCGCCTCCGCCTCCTCAATCCCTCGCTGCACTCGACCACGAAGTCAGCTAAAGACCGTGCTTTTATGGCTGTTCGGGGCTCGTAATTAATGTCGAACTCGCTTAGCTCCACTGACCATTTTACCAGTCTTCCAGAAGTCTCAGGCTTGTACAAAGTTTGCCTGAGGGGCTGGTTTGTTAGGACCACTATTGAATGTGCCTGAAAATAAGGCCTCAGCTTTCGGGCTGCTGTGACTAGGGCCAGTGCCCACTTTTCCATTAGTGGATACCGGGTCTCAGCTTCTAGCAAAGCTCTGCTCGTGTAATAAATAGAGTACTGTACCCCTGACTCCTCCCTTACCATAACTGAGCTCGTTGCCCATTGGGACACAGCTAAGTATAGAAACAGGACTCTCCCGCTCGAGGTGTCGACAAGAATCTGAGCTTTCAACAGATATTCTTTCGACTGCTAGAACACCGCCGCATTCCGTCAGTCCACTTTGTCTTCCCGCCTTTCTTCATTTCCCGAAGAAGACTCGAGATTTATCCGTGGTTCGAGATACGAACCCGCTGAGGGATGCCAGCCTTGGCCGGACTTTGTATCTCCTCGAGGCTACGAGGGACCTCATTTCCACCAATCGCTCTTATCTTCTCCTGGATTGGCCTCGATTCCCCGTGACTCGACCATGAAGCCTAAGAATTTTCCCGAACCCACTCCAAAAGCACATTTCTCCGGGTTTATCTTCATCCCAGTACTTTCTTAAGAGTGCGAAGGTCTCCTCTAGATGCCTTACATGCTCCTCCGCGATCTTTAGACTTGGTGATCATGTCATCCACATATACCTCCATCGTCCGACCGATCAATGGCTTGAAGACCTTGTTCACTAGCCTCTAATACGTTGCCTCTGCATTCTTTAAACCGAAAGACATGACTTTGTAGCAAGATGACACCTCGATTAGTGATGAAGGTCGTGCACCCTCGTCCGATCGGTGCATGGAATTTGGTTATATCCCGAGAATGCATCCATGAAACTAAGCGACCGATGCCCTACCGTAGAATCCACCAGTTGGTCTATCTTTGGTAGTGAAAGCCCGGTTGACGCATCTCCTTTCTCGCCTTATTGGCTTAGCATCTCTCCGTATTGCCAGCCTATGACACGCCACTTCTGGGTCAATCCCAGGCATATCCTCGTGCGTCCATGCGAACACATCTGCGTGTGCTCGCAGACACTCCACCAATTTTTCCTTCAACGGCTCGCTAAGGCCCAAGCCGATTCGGATTTTCTTCTCGGGGTCGTCTACTCTCACCCCGACCTCCTCCAACTTCTCAGCCGGCTCTTGCCTTCCATTCCTTGATTCCCCTCGAGTCCAACGAGGTTATCCGCATGGTTTCTTTGGCCGCTACAACAGAAGCAACTCCTCGCCACCCTCCGGTCGCTTTCACGACCCCTACAGACTCCATTTACTCGATACTTTAGGGCTAAGTAATGGGTGGATAGCACGTACTGGCTGATCCTCATAAACGACCTCCCTAGAATTGCCTGGTATGGGCTGGCTTCATCTACCACCATGAAATCCAGCATCATGTTCTTCTCAAAAGGCCTCGAGCCCATGATTACTGCCAGCTTGATGATTCCCAGAGGTATTAGTTTTCCTCCCCCGAATCCTTTCAAGAAAGTGCTTGTCTGCTCGAGGCTCGCGCCTGTTATTCCCAAATCCTCGAGTGTGGATTTAAAGAAAATATCCACCGAGCTTCCCGAGTCAACCAGTATTCGGTCAACTTCCTTGTTTGCTACGTTGGCTTTTACTACCAGGGCATCCTCGTGAGAGTACAACACCCCCTCCTCGTCTTCATCCGTCCACATAATTGGCACTTGCCGAACCTTTGCCTTTTTGGCAGCGGGGGCAGTGAACAGGACTTCTACGGCTAGCATGCATATCTCGCAGTAGTTTTTCCGAACCCTATTTGAACTTCCCCGCCATCGTGGGCCCTCCTGAGATTACCCTCGTGGACTGGTGGTTCCATGTTTATTTCGTAAGTCTTGGCCATCTTCCTCGGATCGCTGCTCAACCACCGGATGCCCTCCTTCAACAAACTCATCCAAGTACCGATTCCTAACCGAATCCTCCACTGGTTTTCAAATCACCAGACCGTGATGTGGAGTGGCCGTGGTCACCATGGAAACAGCAGAACCGCCTTGTTCCACTTGCCACCGACTTGGCCACTCGGCATCGGAGGGCTCAGCAGTCCTCGCTCCTCGACCACTCAAGTATCTCTTCAGAGACACCTTCAACCTCAGATATCGCTCGTAAGCGGGGCTTTACTCTACCACCTGTATCGCCCGATCCCTTAGGAAACTTCTTGGTGGAGGAGGCAATGGACGATCGGCTCTGTTGTGGCTCACCTCAGGTCTACTTGGTGGCTGGAGATCTGCGAGGTGGCAGGGGAACCATCCGTGGTGGGGGAGCTCTCTGGTAAGGGTTGTACGGGGCAACACGGTCCCTTGCTGCCTTTGGAGCTTGTGTCCCTCGGGCAGGACCTCCTTTCTCCTTCCTCTTTGCTCCATTGCCCTACTCATTCCTCAGTTTGGCAGCTTTTTCCTCTTCAATTACCATATCCAGTTTTACCTGCTCATACGCATCCGAATATGAACGGATCGAAGGACTCCGCAGATTATACCATAGTCTCCCCATCCGAATCCCATCCTTCAATCCTCTCAGGGCTTGGGGATGGTTAAACGCGCCAAGATCTAGAACCGATCTATGGTATCTTTTGACAAACTCCCAGAGAGACTCTCCCTCCCTCTGCCTTACTTCTGACAGCTCCATCATGTCATCCTCAGGGGTCACCGCGCCCCCGAAATTGCTCCGCAAACTCCCTACACATCTGTTCAAAACTCAAGATGCTTCCCCGTGGGAGTTTGCAGTACCATTCTCTTGCTCTTCCCTGCATAGTGAGTGGGAAGGCCCGGTACCTCTGAACTGCCGACAATCCTTGCACCCCTGTCATGTCATTGAACCGTTCTATGTGCACCAATAGATCACTTTTCCCTGAGAACTTCAGATCTGGGAAGCGGAAGTCACGTGGGATCGTGACACCCATGATCTCCGCGGAGAGTGGGGATTCGTTATCCAGCATTATTCTCCAACCTGGGCTCTTTCCATTTCCTCGGAGGTCCTCCACAACTTGTGTCAATCTGCGGACCTCTCCCTCCGCACGAGAGGTTGGGGCTGTATCCTGCAAGTGTTGACGAGACCCTCTTTCCTCCATGTTTGTTCCCTCCCTCACTGCAGCGTTTGGTGCCCTAGGTCTCTGGGCTTCATCTCCCACGTTTTCCCGAACGGGAGCGTTCCCACGGCTGGACTCCGGAACATCATTACACGCTTTCCTCTGTCCCTCCCTGAATTCTTGTAATAGGGAGGTCAGAGTCTCCATCTGTTTCTCCATCCGATCCATTCTTTCCTGGATCTCCCTATTCTGCGCCTCATTAGCCACTTCTCTCAAAGTTACTGATTCTTCTGGACTTACTCCTCTTCGGCTGTTTCCCCTCATCGTTGCGTTGTGTATCCTGAACGTATTAGGAAATCAGGTTTTTTGTACCGATCCCCACAGACGGAGCCAAAAGATGTTGATGCAGTTTCCCGCGTGCCTTCAAACAGTGCCTCGAACCTTCTGCTCGCAACTAGTCCTGTTCCACTGTCTTTTCCAGAACGGAGATCTCCCGAGCCTGTATCAATTCTTGGAATCCCCTCTGAATGAATTTTTCCAACCCCTGTAACGTACCCGTTCATTTCCTTTTATACTCCATTTTTCCCGCTCTTTCTCTCCAAGAGCATCCATTCCCGCATTAGTGGCATCTGGGTTCCTCTGACAGCTGGGATTGGCGTAATATTCCCTGGGGATGCGCGGCTGTCTCCTTAACCCGGTTCACGTGGCCAGATCACCATGTCGGGCATGTGCGCTAGGAATGATGACACCGTGGGGGCATGTGCCGGCCATCGGCAATAGTATCACCACCATACCATGTGGGGCCCTGATCAGACATCTAAAGGTGTGCCAGGATTCTGAGAAAATGGGTCGGGCTGCCTTGGGCCGGGTCTTACATTCCATTTGTCCTATGGTTAGCGCAGCCCAGTTGTGCTCGAGAACTTAACTGCAGCGAGCAGGATGGAGAGCTCGGGCCTCGATCAATCTTCGAGTTCTCCGTCTTGTCCAGCCTCGGCCGGTCCTGACGACCTCGAGCAGGTGAGAGAGCTCGGAGCTCGGACCGCTCTGAATTCCTCGACCTTGACCAGCTTTGACGTCTAGCAAGATTGTCTTCGAGCCAGTGGTCGGGACTTCTGCTCGAGCTGGGTTGACCTCGGGGTGTTTTATTCGAGCTAAAAGGGCCTCGAGGAGACCTGCCCGATATTACCCAAACATGAATTAGATAAGAAGCTTTCCTTCCAGTGAGTTTTATGATGAGTCATTGGAAGATGGGTCTGATGTTGAAGATTATACTACTCGCGACTGGCACAAGTATCGTTGCTTTGGACCATTTTCCTTCTTTGATATACATGAATGGAATGAGTCTCAGCCCGCTGGAAGTGGATCATGGATAAATATTGATGAGGTTGATTTTGTCCTCCTCCTCTTTCATAAATTGGTTAGCAGGTATCCAGAGCTGAAGTCAAGTTCTCAGTTGGCAATTAAATCCCCCTATAGACATCAAGTGAAACAATTCCAAGAACGATTTAAGGAAACTTTTCGAGTGGAGTCACAAAAAGTAGTGGATATAACTACTGTTGATGGCTGCCAGGTAATGTGGCTATTCTTCTCTTCTTTAAAAACCATCCTTATCTGATTCCTTTTCTCTTTGTGAAATGTACTTTCTAAATCAACATTTGATTTCTGCACTGAGATGGTCATGTTTAGCTATGCATACTTCGTGCACATGCACACCGCATGCATGTGTGTTTCTGAGAGAGAGCGGCAGCTGAACTACTGGCCCTTGTTTCTCACAGCTGAACTAGAGGCCCTTGTTTCTCTTTTAAGTTCTGGATTTTTCTGCCATCGCATGGAAATGATTTAAATTATTTGTTTTGACTTCTTTTCTTCCTAAAAGGCCAGAATTTCAAATTCTACCCATCTGGCCTTGCTTTATTTTCTGGGATTCTGCATGTTAATTTTCTGGTATGTCTGTTTGGCTATGCATCCAGATTGTGAAATTTAATCCCCCAAAAAAAAATTGTCCATTTTTTCAGGGGCGGGAGAAGGATGCTGCAATTTTCTCCTGCGTTCGGGCAAGTGATAAGAAAAGCATAGGGTTTCTTGCAGATTATCGGCGGATGAATGTTGGGATTACCAGGGCAAAGTCTTCTATACTGGTAGGCATTATAGTAACTAAAATCAAGTTGTTTTAGGACTTGGCTTTTGACAAATTATGGAGTTGACTGTTTCTCATATGAGCGAATGTTCGGTTCTTTACTTAGGTGGTAGGGTGTGCATCAACTTTGAGGAAAGACACGCATTGGAATAACCTAGTGGAAAGTGCCGAGAACAAGCGGGATTGTGTATTCAGGGTGAATGTTATCTTTACTTTTTCTTACTTTTTCTTGGCATTTTCATTAGTAATCAAATTACATTCACATAAAATTAAATAATAAATCAACCATTGATACTGAAATCTTCATCATTGACACTTGTTTCCAAAGAAAATGAGATCTTAATGTACATCATTTTTCTGAAACATAAAATTTGCAGGAGATAATAACTGTCACAAATCAGAGGTCTAAAGTGATGAAATTCCTCTTGCAGGTGTCGAAGCCCTATACTTCGTTTTTCAGTGATGAAAATTTGGAGTCTTTGAGGAAGAATGCTAGGACGGATAATGTCCAGCCGGTGGATGGGCATGTACCCCATGACGATGAAACTATGCATTATGCGAATACAGGAGATGCCGATCAGGGGCAAGCAGATGATAACGACAATGCAGATGGAGATGCAGAGATGTACGATGCTGATGACTGACTCCAGTAATTTAGACGTAGCACTACTCTTGTTTTATGTCATGCAGATGCCTGACCACTTCGCTTCTTCTTTGGTCTGTTAACTTATCAACAAAAATATTTAGTGCTTCAATTATGATAAATGAGAGATCTCTTTGAACTTCGATGCCATTCTACGGGAATGTAGTTACTAAAAATTGAACACCATTCATATTTTGGTGGAGTTAGAAATATAATCGACTGAAGTTTTGAAATACTAAATTTATTTGTCGTTTTAATCTTATTATGTTTATTCAATTGGGCTTCTCTTTTAATTGCCTCTTGAAAAAATTAAAACAAAAGTAAAACAAAAGAAGAAAATAATATTTCATTATTAAGGCTGGAAAATAATATGTCAACAAACTCGATGTCTCGATGGAATCAACGCGTTCAATTTACAATTATTCCAAAATAGAAAACTCCAAAATAGCAAACAAAACAGGAAAGAAAATAACCCAAACCAAACGACACCGTTCAAGTTCAACACGTGTCCGTCTGCGGGTGAATATGATCAGTTGAGTAAAGTGCATGTGCAAAGCATACAATCCACATAATGCTGACGTGGCCTTCCAGATTTCAAGCATTTTCTTCATCCAACGGCGCATATTTCTCCACCAACAAAAATCTCACTGATCTTCCGGGATCTATTCAAATCAGCAGTCATCGGCGCCGGCGATGGTGAATCCTGCATCAAAACATCTTGATCTTTTGCCGATTCCGCCGGAGAGTAAATGAAAGGACCAGCAGATTCTCGTGACGGAGCGAGAGCTGGAGGCGAGACAACAACCGTGCGATTAATAGGAGAGGAGGAAGCCGGAATTATCGACGACGGAGAAACAACTTCGTATTGGTTAACGGGAGAAGAATCTTTACGGTTCTTGCTGTTAGTTGGAGTTCTTGGAAATTTCGCCACTGGAGAAACTGGAACGCATTCATTAACAGAGGAAGAATTCGTACGGTGCTTGTTGTGCTTAGCCTTCTTGTGCTTAATTGGCTTCCCCGTCAAAACATGATGACCTTCCGGCGATTCCGCTGGGGTATAGCCATGAAGACCTTCAGGTCCTGGTGCCGGAACAAGAACTGGAGACGAAGCTGGTATTGGCAACGGCGATGGAGAAACAATGGTGCGATTAACAGGAGAAGGATTTGTTTGAATTCTTGGAATTAACGGCAGCGGAGGAGAGGTGGCGGTGTGATTAAGCGGACCAAACAAAACGGTGCCGTTTGAGTGATTACTATTAATCGGATAGCGAAAAGTGAGAATGCCAGCTAAGCCATGAACAGCGACGTAACTGCTGTAGTACAAGCCGGGCATGACGACCTGGACTCCGCCAACGAGGAGAGCACCGAAGTCGCCTCGGGTCACATGCAGATCACTTGAGGGAAGGAGAGTTGGGAGAGGAGAGGAGTTGTTGTTTGAGGGGGACGTCAGATGGAGAAGATCGGTCCAAGAGAGGCGGAGAGGAAGGGCGTGGAGGCGGAGAGTGGAGAGGTAAAACGGCGGCGTTTGGGTCATGTCTATGGCGAAGAGCGAGGGGTCTGTGGGGGCGAAGAGGGTTAAGGAAGGGAGTGCAAGGAGATCGAAGAGAAGGTCGGAGGTTGAGATGGCATTGGCGAAGAGAGTGTGGCTGTTGGCGCGGAGGAGGAGTAGGACTGCGTCGAGGTCGCCCGTGGGGATTCCGGCCGGGATGGCCGGAAAAGAGAGGAGGATTGTGAGAGTGAAGAGGATCTTCGTCATCAGAATATTGTGGGTTGCCATTTTTATGGTATTGAATTGTGAATTGTGAGAGAGAGCGCGAGAGTGGGTTCTGTTAAATCTGTTGTAAGTGAAGCTGAGAGCGAGAGAGACGGTGGTTAGTTTTGGCGGGCTTTCATTTAAGAAGGTATATTTATCTAATGACGATGTGACTGGTGAATAAAAATGCCCTTGGATGTTATAATTTATATTATAAATCATTTTACATTTTTAATTACATTTTTTAAGAAAAAAAATATTATATCAGATGGCCCAGTCTGGGAAATACAAGTACAAAGAGGTTGTGGGAAGCTATGAAAATTGGTTTTAACCAGGATAATTATTCTCAATATTTATATTTTTTAAATTTTAATATTACTGTTTGGGTAATTTCGAGTAGGTCCCCTCGAGTCTACTCCAGCTTGAATAAAATGTCCCAAGGTCAATCCAGCTCGAGCAGAAGACCTGACCGCTGGCATGAAGACGGCCTTACTAGGCGTCAAAGCTAGTCAGGGTCGAGAAGTCCAGAACGGGTCGAGCCCCGAGCGCTCGAAGTCTTCAAGGCTCGACCCGTCAAAGATGGTCAAGGTTGAGGAGCTCAAAGGCTGGTCGAGACCCGAGCTCACTTTTCTGCTCGAGGTCTTCAAGTCCTCCGAGCACAACTTAATCACGCCAGTCATAGCATAAAGGAAATGCAGGACTTATAAATCATATTTTACATTTTTTAAGAAAAAAATATTATATCAGATGGCCCAGTCTGGGAAATACAGGTACAAAGAGTTTGTGGAAAACTATGAAAATTGGTTTTAACCGAGATAATTATTCCCAACATTTAAATTTTTTAAATTTCAATATTACAAAACTAATTTTTAAAGCAAATTATTCTTTAGGATAATTGAATAGTAACTGTGATTTGCGTGTAAGAGTGATCTGTTGTAACGAATAATAGAGAGAGAGAGACAGGTATTCAAATGCAGTAAAAATTTTATAAAATAATATTATCAGGACTAAATGTTAGTTTTCTTTTATATTTGAAATCTTATTGTATGATATTTTTATTTGAATAGAAAAATTAAAATTTCATAAATTTTATCTAATAAAACATTTAATGAAAAATTAATTTTTTTAAAAAAAATTATCAGTTTTCCTCTATTAAAATTATTGTGTATCATTTACTCCTACAATTTTCATATTAGTCAATAATCCCCAAGCAACATATTTTTATAATATTACCCTTATTTTCTAATATTTTAATTTATAAATTAAATAAATAAGATCAATAAAAATTAAAATGAAAAAATTTTGGTACTAAAAATAAGAAAATATTTGTTTCGGTATGAATAAAAAATTAATAATATAATTTTTTAATACCTTTTTGTTAGCCTTTTTCTTATAATAAATATAATTTTATATTCACAAGATAAATTATAAAGAAAATAACTCATTTATCCTTCTTTCCTTTATTTTATTTTTTTTTTTGTGCCACAGTTCTAGATAATATAAAAATTATAAAGAGATAAGTCGAATATATTGATTTTAGTAGAACGAAAAATTGATAATCTCTCTTTTTTTTTCTAACAAACACCCTCATTAAATGTATTATTTTCTACCAATTATGTAATAACCTTTTTTTTTCCCTTAATCAAAATGATATTTACATTAAATATAATATAATTTAGATGTCATACTAGAATTTCTCTTCATCTCAACTTTTATTTGGTATTTCATATCTAATAAGGGTGATAAAAATACCCGTTCGGCCCGGACCCAGGTGATGAGGACCGAGTATTACTCGGCCTGGACTAATCTTCGGACCGTGTCTGGGTATCACTTAAGAAACCCGGAACCTGGCCTGGAACACAGAATTTATAAAAAAATATTAGAAAAATATTTTATTTTAAATAATTACATTTTTTATACATTTATTCAATATATTTAAAATTTTAAATATTTAAAATTCATATTTCATGTTAAAATAAATTTAAAAATTATAAAATAAATAAAAATATATTTATAAATATAAAAATTAAAATTTTATATATATAAAATCCAGGCTTAAAAAGCCCAGAAAAAAAAAATCAAACCCGAATTTAGCATACAAGGGTTTTCAACCCAGTCCCAGCCCGAATTTTTGCCAATCCTAATATCTAACATATATTCAGTTTTAATTTTAGGCAAATTCTTTTATTATTATAGACAACAATTTTTTTTAATGTACAAATACTATTTAAATTGTAAAAATAATGTTATTAAAATTATTTTTCATAAATTATCTATCAAATTTTCATAAATTTTCTGAATCGTTTGCCTCAACCTCATCATTCTTATCTCCATCATCATCTTCTTTCGTCAAGACAATATCATGTGTAAAAGAATGAATTTTAATAATTATTATTAAAAAAAATAAACTATTACAATCATATAATAAAGAAACCGAGACTAATGAGAATAAACTAAAAACAACACTGGCCTAAGTTGGGATCTAAAGATTTTATTATTTAATTAAAATTATTGATTTATTGAACATTTATTTATCAAAGTTCTACTATATTGAAAAACATTTATTTTTCATTAGAATAACATATATATCGTGTGATATAGATTTTCAATTACAATAATATATAGCATATCATTTTCTTACATTTTATTGTTATAATTTAGAAGCGTTAGGTATATCATGTATCTCCATATCCAAATTAATTATATTACTAGCGTGCGTTACATTATTTATAAAAATGGTATATAATATTGTGCAGCTGTCAGCTGAACATAATTTAAATAAAAGTTTAAATAAAGCCTAATAAGGTTCATTTGTTTTTTTGTCAAAAATCTAAATAGATGTAAATTAGTGTGAATTCTGAATATAGCTAAATATCTGAAATAAATGACATTTTTTTTTTATTTGAATCTCTTATAATAAGTATTAAGTTTTTTTTTTAAACTTAAAAAGTCTTAAAACAAATGCTTTTAAATATGTGCCTTTACAAATTTTAAATGTTAAATAAATAATAAACATTTAAAGGAATATAAATAGGATAGTATTTTATTATAACATAAATTATGCTCCAGCATATTCAAATGAATGCAACCCTTTAATATTCTAAATTAGAGCATTTTAATTAATTTTATTATAGTTTATGATATATTATATGAAAAATATTAAAAAAATGTTAAAGATAAACAACGCAAATTTGAATAATATAAAAGAATAAATGATGGAACTATTTGAATCCACGGACAAGATTTAAAAGTATTGATTACTCCTAAGTACAAACTCCAAAGTAGAGCATTTTAATTAATTTTATTGTAGTTTATGATATATCATTATTATTAGCAATAACTTTCTCTACACAGAGAGGATTAAATTAATCAAAAGTGACATGTATAAATTCTTCAACAACCAAGGCTATTTTATTATGCACTCTATAAGCTTTGTTTGAATTTGAATATCTAAGAATGATGCCAACATTAGATTTTAGATCAAATTTGGCTAAAGTATTTTTATTTAAAACAAAGCATTTGCATCCAAAAACTTTGAAATAACCAATACTAGGTTTTCTATTTTTTTAAAGCTCATAGGAAATTTTAATGAGAAATTATCTAATTAACATGCGATTTAAAACATAGCATGCAATGTTAATGGCTTTAACCTAAAAATATTTTGGTAAAGAAATTTCATTCAACATAGTCCTAACAATTTCTTGAATAAACATATTCTTTCTCTCAACAACTCCATTTTGTTGTGGAGTCATTGGAGATGAAAATATATGTTCGATGCCAAAAATTTTGCAAAAGTTTTCAAATGCATGATTTTTAAATTCTCTACTATGATTACTTCTAATGCTAGAAATAGTACAAAAAAATTTAAAAGCATCAAAGGCATTATCCTTATTTACTAAGAACAATACCAAAGTATATCTAGAAAAATCATCAACCATAACAAAGGTATAGTATTTTCCATTAAGGCTTGCATATTTAGATGGTCCAAATAAATCAATATGGAGAAGTTGAAAGGTTTTTGAGGTTGAGATATGATTTTTATCTTTGAATGAGTTTTTGACTTGTTTTCCGAATTGGCATGCATTACATACTTTATTCTTTTGAAAACTAAGTTTTGGAAGATCTTTAACTAAATTATTTTTAGAAATTTTTGAAATCAAATCCATGATTCCATGACCTAGTCTTTTATGCCACAACCAACTATCATCATGCACTGTTGAAAAATATTTACATGAGATAATGCATTATCTATATCAATGGTATACACATTTATGCATCTTTTTCTAACAAAAAGAGTTTTACCATCACATGCATCTCAATAACACAGTTTGATTTGTTTAAAAAAAAAATCTTGTAGCCTTTGTCACAAAATTGATTAATACCAAGTAAGTTATGATTTAAATTATTAATCAAACATACATTTTCAATAATAGTAGAGGAACTTTTACCAACATTGCATACTCCGATGATTTTTTTTTAATTTTTTTTAAAGTTATCTCCAAAAGATACATCTCCATCATTTTCAATTTGGTAAAGCTTGAGAGTTAAGAATATTCACTGATCATGTGTCTTGAGCATCGCTATTCAAATACCGTTTGTTCATTTTCTTGTTTTATCTCTACCAAATAGGACTCAAGTTAAGTTCTTAAGTTTCCAAGTCTTTTTTAGTCTTTCCATATTAGTAGTGGTTCCTTTTGTTCATTTCTTCTGTTTGAAGAAGATTGAACTATAAAATGCTTTAAGGAAGCACAAGATATCTAAAGCAAGATGGGAGTGATGAATTTGGCATAATATTTTCAATACATGCTAAATTTCTTGACAAGTGAAATAAGATCAAAATTGTGGAATTCCAACAAATACTTCTTTTGATGGTCTATATATCATCATTTCCTTGTTGGAATAGGTTTATATAGCAGATTGAATGATTATGCACCACAATAAAAAAGGTTATTTATGAGGGAAAATACCTTTGGGAATACACAAAGACTCTCGAAGAAACTTATTTTTGAATGAGACATGCCACTAACTATCGCATATTAAGTCTTATTGGAAATGTTGAATTTCTGATGAGTCATCAGCAAAAAAATTTTTATTACTGAGGGCATTGTTGTTGAAAATAAAATTAAATGCCCTTAGAAATAAAATAGGATAAATCTAGTCATTTTTATTTCATCTATAACTTCCTATCAAAAATAAAAGATCACTGGAAATGTATTTATCTTGTTGTTTAATGACCTCTTTATTTTATTTAATAATATCATTTCATGAGCTTTTTATTTTATTGTTGAAATATCTATATTACGAAAGTAACGTAACAAACATAATAATAATATACAAAGTATACTAAATGTAACTTCATTAATTTCAAAAATTCATAAAATCACATTCACCATTCAAAATTACAACAAAATATCAATTTTATAATATATTTTACGTAAAAGGTATCCTAAATGTATATACAAAATGATATCATTATATCTTAAATATGTTCAATCATCCTCTAAAACAACTTCTTCATTTTCTGAATCGTTTGCCTCAACCTCATCATTCTTATCTCCATCATCATCTTCTTTCGTCAAGACAATATCCTGTGTAAAAGAAGAAATTTTAATAATTATTATTACAAAAAACATAAACTATTACAATCATATAATAAAGAAACCGAGACTAATGAGAATAAACTAAAAACAGCATAATAAAAAACAATTCTATATATATGCATATCTCTATTTTTTAAAAAAAATATAATCATCATTCCCTCATCCACCTATATTATAAACTAGTCCATAATTACTTTAGATAATTTCGTTACCCAAAATTCATCAAAAAATAGAGCAATGACAACTAAGGATGGCAAACAATCTCTACGGGTACAGAGGCTTGCAAGGGCCCATTATATTATAGTTGGGTATAAGAGATTTTTTTTCTTTTTTTTTTTTAATAAAAAAATTGAGTACGGGTATAATTATTTATACCTATTAATTGGACGAGTCGGGTACTCGTATTAAATAATAAAAACCATACCTGCTCATAAATTCATTTATTAATTTTTAAAAGTTAAAATTATTAATTAACAATTAAATCTAAATATTAAAATTCTAAAAGATTGAAACGTGAATAACTAAACGTTAACGGTTTTAAATATTGAATTGTGAAATATTTTGAAGCCCTAAGGGATAGAAAGGTGGATATTTTAATTCTAACCATCTTTATAAGATTTACTAAGATGCCAATTTTGATTTTGTCGTATTGAGTAGAAAAGTAGTTAAAACATGGTTCGATCCATAATGACTGAATTTCTTTCCAAAATAACTAAAGATATCCACATTCTTATAGTAACAATTACTATTTTTTTTTTTATGGAAGTAGGATTGCATGAACCTAAATTTTTTAATCATTTATGTACTTAGGATTTTTTTTCTAAATTAATAGGATTTTGTGTTCTAAATTTATTAGTCATCTTATCACATTATTATTTAACTATTAGCAGTTTTCATATTTTTCTTTTATGTAAATATATTTATTATTTTAATTTATTAATATATTAATTAAAGTTAAAGTTACTAATCATTAGATTAAAAGGGGGTATAGGAGATAAGTAAAGGGGACGAGCATCTATAATTTTTAATGAGGAATCCCCAACCTCTACTCGTTCAAGGTCTGAATGGGCACATGTTGATGACAATGATGCTTATTATCCAACTGGTATAAGTATAGGTATTGACACCGCTACAAAATACCTGCCCTATTGCCATCTATAATGACAACTAACCAATCAACTTTAATTTTCATGAGACATCAAAACATAGTGCATACCCATTCACATAATCTATTAATAAAATTTAAATAAGCAACATATACCTTCAGAGGTGATTCTTGTGCACTTGACTTTCGAAGCAAGCTTCACTATTTTTTGACCTTCTTCACTTCTTTATCTAAATCTTTTTTATTTCCAAACCAGTACATTAATGCTTGTTACTTCCTTGACTTGGAGAACCATACACATCCTTGACTTTGTTGCCTGCTCCCCAATCAGCACCACGGCAATGTGTTGGTTCTCCTTTCACTTCTTGATATATTTTCCATCCATCCACAGGCAAGCCTTGATCTATGACAATTGATCCCATTGTTTCAATTGTTTCTAATAATAAATACATAAGTTTGTGTGAGTGCATATAGTAATGAAATCATGCAAATAAATTAGGAATATTTTAAAAACTTAATATCAAATACACACATGCATTTCCTTTGTCTTGTTACTTACCCATATCTCATTCTTCCCTACATGAAACAACTTGAATAAATCAAGTGGACTAAATTCAGTCCCTATTTATTGTTATAGTAAAGAATTGAAATTCAATAAGATCATAATAAATAAATATTACACCACATTTGTTATGACCAAAGTCAAACATTTTCTCTTACCATTTTTTTTCTATGCTTAGCCATTGGGATTGAACCTATAGTATGAATAAGTTTGGACTTAGTTCGGTTCCTCTTGTTCCTTGTGCTTATTTTCTATATATAAGTAAAACATAAGCATAAAATAAACTTAGTTATTCTGAACCCATCAAGAACATTTCTTGTATAAAGCACATGGATAAAGAGATGATTTGGTTATTCTAAAAAGAAAACATGATGTCGCCATTATTTTCCTGAGAAAGTACAATTTTATTATTTTAATAATCTAGTTATTTTCATTATGTTCAATATTATTTTCCAAAGAATACAACAGCCACAAATCAATAAAAATTTCTAGTACAATTGAAACACAAAAATAATTAATAATTTAAGGGGACTACTTAGGAAAAGGGAAAAGGAAGATGCAACATCCTGATAAAAGTCTTTATGTTGTTGTAAATGGATTTGCCTTCACCAACAACAGAAACAATTGTACTAAAATCATTCATCTGCCAATACCATGTCAGAAGCTTCCTTTGCAACCTGGATGCAGAGAAATGACGAGAATCAATGGGGAAAAAGAATACGAAAAAAAAAATCAAACCATAGAGTAAGACTTTATAAAACAGAATAATCATCAACGTCCATCATTCCTGATAAGTCCTTGCTAAAATCACTTTAGAGTGGGCAACTTATGTCATGTTACATGGTTCTTACCATTCCAAATTAACTGAAAGGTTATCCCAGATTTTAAAATTGCAAACGTTAAACAAAAATAAATCCAAAAAATTTCAATGCTTCTTTTCACATCTTTAGGGCCCACGAAGATCAACCTTTATGCGATTTAATAATCATAAAACTATTAAATTTCTCCAACAATATTTATGGCTCACCAAGGCCAATCTTAATGCGTTTTATCAAAAATTAAAATATCTTGTTGGTTTGTAGAACAACTTTACACGATCTCAGGCCCAACATTGTTATATAGCAGGTGGAAATTATAGGTTTAAGATTGCAGTCTTGCAGATATGGCGTTGCAAACTTTAAAATCAATTTTTTTAGCTTGATGTTGAAGACTTCACTTAAGTACTATATAAGATGAAATCCACTAATATATATAAATCTATGCATGCCACCAATTACATTTGCTCCAAAGCAAGAGGAACTTAAATAAATTTAGTTGGAAAATGGCAATGCAACTAATGACACTATATATATAAATCTATGCTTTATTGATTACTCAAAGCCTTGATGATCACTAAGACACTTTCTTAAATGTCTCATAATCTTAAAGTCATTTCTACTCCCAATGCCCCTTTTCCAAAATATGAGTGATTTATTATTCACTTTTAGTATTTTCACTGCTTTTATGGAATTTATTTTATAACTATCAATGATACGTAGTTCTTGTGACTGAAATTTAGTTGTTTCACGTATATAGTTGAATGAATGAAAATGAAAATCCAATGATCACCAAAAGACACATTTTATTGATTGTTTGTTCACATTTTAGTTAGGAATTCTTGTTCAGGAAAGACAATTTAATTTGAACACCATAAATTTTTACACAATTATTTTAAAGTGTAAACCTATCATAATCATTAATTTTTAAGCAAGGTGAAAAGATCACTAACTGTGACGGAAACCATAACCTAATACTATAAATTTGAACATAATTATTGTTTTAATTGGATTTTCATTAGGATATGATTTGAATCATTAAGTGGTGTTTCTTATCGAATCGAAGTCAAATTCGATTAAAACATATAAAATTTATATTTTTGGGGGATAATGGGCTAAGTTTGGGTTTAGGTATATTTTTCTACTGTTCGGGCAGGAGGAATAGCTGAGGTGATTTGGTAGGTGAGCTTAGGTGATCTGGGAGGTGAACTGAAGTGTTCTAAGTTTAGAATAATTTGAAGAATTATGTGGAATTAATTTAGAGAGTTGACATGAGGAGTTCATGAGGACTCAATGAATAGCTCTGATAAATCTAAGGATAGCTCTAGAGAGCTTATCCGAGGCTCATTGTATAACTTAGGTAAACTCATAAAGAAAACACAATTTGGGTAACAAAACCATCATAATAAGAAGAAAATAAGTATAAACAATAAAGAATACAGAAAATTCTACCTGGTTCTGCCCTTTTAGTCTACATCCATGGGATTAATCATCACCAATCCACTATGTATGTGAAGTATTATATGATTTTCCCTACATTATCAATAAAACCTTAATAAAGGTTGTTTTTTGGTGAATAATTACATAAGAGAAACGTGGGTATTATAGAGATTAGAGAGTTTTCTAAGAGAAGACTAAGAGAAATGCTTATTTTAGAGATGAGGTGCTAAGATCTTCCGTAGAGGTATAAAAGTGAAGGAGAAACCCTATAAATGGAAGAAGAAAAAGATGAAGAAGCCCTACTAGAAATCAGATCTAGAAAAATCTTTTAAGGGTTAGATAGTGCAAAATGAGGGAGCTATCCTCCTCTTAAGTAAGATTTTGGATAATAAAATAGTGGTCTCAAGGTTCAAGAAGCCTTGGAGCTTTAACAATGTACTTTTGCTCTTAGGAAGAAGAAGATGAAACTATTTTTTGAGTGAGGAAGAAGTTACCATTTTTTGAGGAAACCTTGAGTTTTATATGAGAGTGTTCCTAAAGGTATTTTGGTAATTTTAGACTGCTAGTAAATTTTCACTGGTCAACCTCCCTCATGTGAGCTTATGTGGGTAATTATGTTTATGGTCCCAATATAGTGACATGCCTAAGTAAAGGGAACAAAGAAACCTTTAGCCACTATTTTCCCCCATTGCTTTATACATATAGCAACCTCTCCAACTAGTGATCCTACTCGGAGAGCTGGCAATCTCTCATTGCCCTTCCTAGAATCTCTCCTCTCATTAGTTCCTTGTGTTTAGCCAAAAAGGAAGATATTTTGTTTTCTCTCATGATAATGTGAATTGTTCACGTGTTGACTCTAACCACCAAAATTTAGGCTCCAATAATACCCCTTGATGTTGGGAATATTTACTAAAATTTTCATTTTCCTCTAGGATCTTAGCTTTTGATATCCTGCCATCCAGTCAAATGAATTAATCTCTATTAATTGACTTTTCTTGTCAAGTGTCACTAAGTTATTAGCCCACGTTAGCACCCATATTTCCTCTCAAACAATTATTTTAAAGTGTAAACCTATTACAATTATTGACTATTAAGTAAGGTGAAGAGATCCCTAACTATGACGGAAGCCATAACCTAAGCTAAAACTAGCTTGAACCTAACCCTAAATTAATTTGAAAAAACAAAGAAATCAATTGTAAAATTGAGAGATCGAACAAGGGAGAAGTGAGATAATTATATTCACTCAATCAAGAAGTGGAACAATGGAGATATGAAAATGTAAATGGCTAGATTGGACAAATATTAGTTTGATAAAAAAGTGATTGGAGATTGAGAGGGAGAGCAATGATCATGTGATTGTCTTCTTCACTATTTATTTATTTTTTCAACTGAAATCAATTCTAGTTGAGGAGAAGCTCGAGCGTTCCCTATACCTTCAATGGCAGGCCTAGAGAATAAAATATCTTAGGTTCATGTTTGAGTGACGCTGGTTCTTAATGTGCTCGTCTATTCACTCTTCAGTTCTTAACTTTCTTAGTTTTTTTAATTGCATTTTTATTTTTTTGCTCGAAATTCATCTGTTCTTGTCTAATTTTTTAAGCTAGCAAAAGTAAAGACAAAGAAATTGTTTGGGCTTTTTAATCAGGCAAAGCTCATGCATAATAGTCAAGGCCTTTATCTTACTTTGAGTTTTAGCATAAAAAAATATTTTCATCATTGCTCATTTATCACGATGGTAATGGGGAGGGGAAGGGAAGGGAAGGGACCAGTGTCTTTGTATCTATTCTTGATATTTTGTATACGTTTTTATTTCATTTCCATTCCCGTTAGAAATACTTAAGAGAATTTTCGTTATCCAAATAACTGATATATTTTTAGTTTCTGAATTTAATTTAATTATATTAAAATAAAAAATTTAAAGAAAAATAAAGTTTGATAATATATTTTACATTAATATTAATCCGTTACAAAAGTCACACTATAAAATATAAATTATCAACAATAGTATAGTAAAAAAAAAGTTACTTTCAAATCAATAATAAAATAAAAAAATGAACGTAGATTCTAAAATTAATATTTTTAAATAAACTCGAGAGTTTCATGATATATTTGTATAAATATTTTTATATTTGTTATTTATACTAATATTTAATATTTTATAATTTAAATTTTATTATTTATTCATTAATAATTCTAAAAAATAGAATTAATTTAAAAATAAAAATGGGAAAAATGGGAGGGGATGGGGATTTCAGTTCTCTAAAATAGTAATTGGATAAAAAATCATCCACGCCCCATTCCTGAATAAAAAATTAAGTATAAAATCATTCTCATACCCTCTCCAAATGAGAAAAATCCCCAAGTGTCCTCATCTCTGTGGGGATTTCTGCTATCCCTACAGTTATCTACTTTCTTATCAGCCTATGCTTCATCACCAAGGGCAAATTATCCTTGAAAAAATTAATAATTTTTTAAATGTTTATCTCAGGACAGTTTTTTTATCTTTATAAAAAGTATTTATTACTGAGAATAAATAAAGCCCTCAAAAAGTCAGTAATGTTTTGGTTTGTTTTAGTGATCCTAGTGAAGTTTTTTGAGGATCAATTGAAACATTTTTTAAGTTTTTTTCATATAAAATCATCCTTTCTTAACAATTGTCCAAATAAATGAACGGAAGAAGAGATGAGGTGTAACAGCACATCATCAAGCTTGCTTGCTACCTCCTATAAAACATGTTTAGGCAGAAATTCTCTCACTTTCAAATTTGTAAAGAATCAAAAGAGCCATGATTTATAAGTAGAATAATTGCTTCATTTGTATGTTATTTGATCAGAGAAATGGCTTATTTTCTACCCAGAGCAGCTTGCAATTGCAGTCTTCTAGTGTGATGAGTTTACAGATTTTTTTTTATTTCGACAGAATTTACAACCAATTAACTAGAAAACAATGAGGAGGAATTTACATTTCATTCCTCCTAAGTTGTAGAGGACTTGAACATTCTTGTATCTTCTTGTCATCTTGTGTGCTTGAATCTTGGTTTTCACTAGGTCATTATGCTTCTTAATTTACTTTTCAATTAAAGTCCCCAGGCATACTCTGAAGCCTTAAAACCAGTGGATTAAAATGGCTAGGCAAGAGTACAACTGTAGAGATAAAGAGAGATTTTGGTCTGATTTTATTATGTCGTCCCATATGGTCAGCAGCAGATTCTTGTAAATTTTAATTATGATGCAAAGACTCTGTGCAAGACCCTTTAAAACTTTATGCCAATATTTATTATGTAAAATTCTAATAATATTCAAGACTTTAGGGAAAAAAAAAGTCATTAATTTGGTAATGATTTAAAAAAAAAAAAAAAAGGGAGCGTTTTGGCAACAACAGTTTTCCTATAATACACGTGCGCCCCCGCCTTAATTTTGAAACTTTGTAGCAGGACACATAAGGTGAGCAAATTGCTTCTGTTGAATTGGGTCATCATATGTGGATGCTGAAGATTTTGTAATGGTGGTTTTACATTTTTTAACTACCAAGTCAAAACAATCTTTCATTACTTCTCGAGGAAAATTATCATCATTTCTTGATCAATTTATCTTCGTTTGTGTGATATAATGATTAATTACTCTTTTTTGTTTTCCAAAGTGATGAACGTTATTAATATATATTTATATGTAACGTTTAATGCACATAATCAAGGGCAAACCAGAAAAAAATTTTGGGATGTGATTAATCCTGAGAATTTGGACAACGAAATCAAAATTGGAGAGACTAGAAAGTGAAGCAGAAATTATGAGCACTTGGGAGATCGCCAAATTCAACAATGGGTGTTTGGCCTGGTGGCGATTACACAAAGAAGAATTGAAGAAGCCAAGCACAATTGCACAAAGAGCCAAGAAGGACAGAGGCACAAAGCACGAATTGAAATCTTCAAATTGAGGAAAGAGTAAACAAATGCTATTTTTTTTTTTATATGAATGGTATTTTTATAAATTAAGAGAATAGTATAATTGTAAATAAGAGTATTAATTATGATAATTTTGTAAATTTTCTATAATAACACTTTTGTAAAATTTTTAAAATGTTGGACAGGCTACAACCCATTGTAGCCCACACATTGCTTCACCACTAGACATAATTATTTATATTTAAATTAATACAGTTGGTATAAATTATAACTTCTTTGTTAAGGGACGTGATTAATCCTCATGAGATGTAACTTTTTTAAGAGATATGTATAAAAAGATTTGATGAACAGATATTAATAATAATAGTCCCTATTATATGTATTTCAAAGTTTGTTTGACAGTTTCTTTGTAAAATAATCTGCCAATTCCTGTATAGGATAATCTGCCACCGAAAATTAAATAGCTGCAGTTCAAGTTTCAACATCTGCGATTCATCTAGAATAATCTGCTATTGAAAATTAAATAGTCGTGGTTCAAGTTTCAACGTCTGTGATTTATCGGGCTGAGCATGGAAGAGGAGGAGGAGATGCTTACATGTACAAACTTGTTAGATGTCAAAGTTTCGTTCTTAAGTCATGTTTTGTTATTAAAGTTGAAATATTTAATAAAGATTAACTGTTATATTTTAAAAGTTAAATTAATTTAATTTACTACTCAGACGAAGAAGAATTTATAATATTTTTATTATTATCGTTAAAATTATTATTTAAAAATTATATATTTTATATAATATTAATTTTTATTTTTTAATTATAATTAATTTAATTTTTTTTTAAATTTAAAAAATATAACACTTTAAAACAAAAAAAGACCTACGTACATAAAAACTTTAATTTCATTTGCCAAAATAAAAAATAAAAATAATGGGTTATTTTGCAAAGCAAATTTTGTTACTTTTGATATCACTCATTATGCTGCTCAGTATGTGCAGTGGTCTTCGTTTCAAAACACGAGGTAAAGGAGTACCATTTCAATGATCTAGGTGCTGGGTGCCGGCATAGATCTGACAGTTCACTACAAATCAGATGATGATGATCTTGGAGAACATGATATCCTTTACGGGGCACAGCTACAGTACATAAATTATGTGATACATGCACAAAAAATTACCATTGGATTAAATGGAGTAGATCTAATGGCTGAAATTTATTTTATTATTAAATAATAAAAAATTTTGAAAGAACCAGAAACCTGTAAAATTAGTCATACTTTTAGTTTAGGCAATGTTAAAAGTTATAAATGAGAAAAAAAAAACTCACACTCTCTCACTTCATGCACATCTCACCACTCCCTCACCTCACCTCTCTTCTTCTTGTTCCACGACCATCAACAATGGCGCGAGTCGGCAACGATCAACTGCAACCATAAATTGACCATGGTCATCTCTCTCTCTATAAATTATTCAACTCGTAACATTAAGGAAAAAAAAAAGAACGAATAAAAGAGAGAAGAAATTGACCACGATCATCTCTCTCTCTTCTTGCTCAAACTTGGTCGATCTATGCACTTGCTCAAATTAATTCAGATTGAGTTTGGTCATATTTATATTTGGGTAATTTGGATAATGGGACCGTTTTAAATTAATTCAAGTTTATTTCATTATCTTCTTCCATTGTAGTTGAAACTAGTTCAAAATATTTGATTTATGAGAGATTATATTTAATTTTGAGAGTTAGGTTTTGCTAATGAGATTGTTTATGGTTAGGGTTAGGGTTTGTCCCTCTTCTTATTTTAAGTTTTTCAATTTTCACCCAAATGGTTGGAAGCATTGCTTTAAATTATTCTTGTTGATAATTAATATAAAAAATTCAAAAAATAAATTGATAATAAGGTTATCTTCTTTTTTTTTTTTGTATTTTCTGATAAATTTTCTTGTTCCCATTTGGAGTTCCTCTTTTGGTGTTGCTTTGATAATTTTTCATGTTGAAGAATCATCTACTGATTATGTTCATGAATTAGAAAATCAATATATATTATTTTTCATCAAACTAAAACAATAATTGAAAATTTCAAGTTCTGCTTTGTTGTAGTTCTGCTGTCAAAATAGACCCTAGAAGCTTTCAGGCGTTGTTTTGTAGGAGTTCCACTACGAAAACAAACCCTGAAAATTTGTAGGGCTGTTTGCTACTGTTCTGCTATGATAATAGCCCTTGAAAATTTGTAGGGGCTGTTTTGTTGTTGTTCAACAGCGAAAACTACTCTTGGAAAATTTTAGAGGTTGTTCTAC
This sequence comes from Murraya koenigii, assembly GCA_025617385.1. Classification (NCBI taxonomy): domain Eukaryota; kingdom Viridiplantae; phylum Streptophyta; class Magnoliopsida; order Sapindales; family Rutaceae; genus Murraya; species Murraya koenigii. The sequence goes on along the minus strand of CM046813.1, from coordinate 17,680,846 downwards.
TGCTGTTTGGCATTGAAAATTACCCCTGCAAATTTTTAAGTGCTACTCTGCTGCTATTTTGTAGTGAAAACAACCCCTGAAAATTCCAAGGACTATTTTGTTGGTTGTATTGCTAATTCGGTTGCTGTATCACTTCTCTTGTTGAGTTGATTTTGTTTCTTGTGTACTTAAGCCCATGAATATCAATTCCTTCGACTAGTCAGAATAATGGTTGTTGTTGCATTATTCCAACCAATTGATGCTTAAGATAAGTGAAGACTTATCTTATCGAATTTAGTCTCGTGCTTGTGGTTTTCTTTTTGCTTTGTTTAAATGAATATTTAAAATCAATAAAAAATTGTTTGTTCTTGATAGCATTTGAGTTTTATTTGTGAGCTATACAATCTGAATTCAACTTATTAAATAGGTCAATTGACCCAATATTACTTGGTTATTTAGATTGTGCTGATTAATAGGGATTAGATGCTGAAAGTTCTCAAAAGTCGTCTCAAAATTTGTGATAGCCCATGTTTTATTTATATGATTAGCATCTAGACATAATTATTTTTGGTGAAATTGAATGCATTGTTTATCTTAAATATTAATACTCAAAGAAGAAACTTTTTGCTATAATAGAAAATATTTAATTGACGCAAAGGCATGATTAAGTTATTATAATTATTCATTGCATTTGTGCAGTTTAGAAATGAATGAAATGTTCTTAAATTTATTTCTAACATTGGCAGCCAATGAATAGAAAATTAATTGCGTAGATATAATAGAAGAAAAATAACATGGCTTCCATATGAATTAAAACAAGATAGTTGTAGAATTTCTTTATTGATGTTTGCATTGATTTATTGCAACATTTGTTTTTCATTTCCTACGTACTACTGCTACTTTTACTATATACTTATTATATCCTTAAAAGCCTAGCATTTATGAATGACATATCAAAGTTGATTGATTTGGATGAATGTAGGCATGATTTGAAATTTAGTATACTTTAATTTTTGTAATTTACTTATAAGGTAAATTTTGTTAAGGATCTATTATTTTGTTTCTTTTTTATTAACAAAATAAAATTCGTATTTGTTTTTAAGTTCATAACATAGGTAATCAAGGATATTGTGCAAAAAAATATTGAAGAATGAAGACTGATGACAAATTGCAGACAATATATAATATTTTTTTTAAGCATACTTATCTTTTGTAAATATTTTGTTGCAAATATTTTACACATGTATATTGGATGAGGTTTGATAATTGCAAATATTTTGTTGTTAGTTTCAGCTTCATTTGAAAATTTACTAGATCGCCAGGATGCTTTAGATCATTCATTTTATATAGACAAACACATCAATTGAGAAGGGTAACTCTAATATGGAAGTAAGATATAGTCATGCCATCTTGCTATGTACTGTTGGAGTGGGCAATAACATTTAGATTAATATGAAATTGGTCTATTACAAAAGACAAAAAAAAAAAAACCATTTTAGTGTCAATCTACCTAGTTTTATAGGAAATTATTAGTAATTTGCCTTAATTAGTCATTCACCTTAAGTTCATAATATCAAAAATTTGGTCAAAAAATTAAATTTATTTAATTTTTCACAATCTCACTGACTTTTGAAGAACAAAAATTATCCATGTGAGAACAACTTAAGGTAACCAAATACACAAAACTCATCAAGATAAAGGCAAGTATCAAGGGTACTAAGCTTAGATAGTTTATCTTGTTACAACTCTTGCAAAGTTTATATAAACAAATGAATACATAATTAAGCACTTAAAAGCTCAAATAATTTCCATGGTAATTTTAAGAAAAACCATTATTTAAAAGGAAATATAATTTGACGAAATGAGTTATTTTCAAAGCCTATGAACAAAATTAAAAATATTTTTGAGATTTTTGAAATTAGCAAGTATTGTTTGAAATCCTAAAAAAATAGGCATAATTCAGTTTGATAACGTTTTCGAAAAAATTGTACTTTCATGTTATTTTTCTTGGTCAAGTGAAATAATTGGGAAAATCTTTTTGGTTTATAAATCTTTTAACATGATGAAGCTAATTCTTCAAATATGACATATTTTTGCTCTTTTTTTTATCATTTTAAATCCATACATTGTTTTGGCACGTTCATATCCTCACTTAAATCAATTCACTTTCACAAATTTCGCTCAAATATGAAAAACCCAAATTTCCACCATAACCTAGCCAAAATTCATTGTGTTTGGTATTTTTTTCAAGCTTTAATCATTAAATTGAAGGCATATATTGCTTAGCAAAAATTTTGATAATAATTAAAATAATTACAATTAATTGATATGATAATTGACAACCTTAAACCAAATGTTTATATATTAAATCATATATTTTTAAATAAAAAGCGAGTATTATATTTCAGAGATTAATTTTTTTTTGAAATTGAATTATTGCATTTAATATGTTTATTCATTATTGCATTTATTGACATTAAAATAACCCAAACGTCTAGTTGTTTCACGTAAGAGGCTAGACTTTTTTATTTTAGAATGCTTGCCAAATGAAAACGACTAGCCTCTTAATTGAAACAGCTAGCCTTTTCCTGTCCAGAATATATGGCTCGTGAAAAAGGCTATCCTTTTGCATTCTAGAAAGCATACCAAATGACAACGGGTAGCATTTTCCTATACAGAATGCATGCTTCATGAAAACGGCTAGCCTTTTCAAGTAAGAGACTAGCCTTTTGCATTCCAGAAAGCATGCCAAAATGAAAACGGCTACCCTCTTAATTGAAACGACTAACTTTTTTTCTGCCCATAATACATGCCTCGCGAAAACGACTAGCAATTGTAATAAAAAGGTTAGCCATTTGTATTACATAATGCATGTCAATCTACATACTTTTATGGAAGTTATCAGTAATTTGCCTTAATTAGTCATTCACCTTAAGTTTATAATATCAAAAATTCGGCTAAAAAATTAAATTTGTTTAATTTTTCATAATCTCACTAGTTCTTGAATAACAAAAATTATCCATGTGAGAACAACTTAAAGCAATCAAATATATAAAGCTCATCAAGATAATGGCAAGTATCAAGGGTACTAAGCTTAGATAGTTTATCTTGTTACAACTCTTACAAAGTTTATATAAACAAATGAATGCATAATTAAGCACTTAAAAGCTCAAATAATTTTCATGGTAATTTTAAGAAAAATCAATATTTAAAAGGAAATATAATCTGATGAAATGAGTTATTTCCAAAGTTTATAGACAAAATTAAAAATATTTTTCAAATTTTTGAAATTAGTAAGTATTGTTTGAAATCCTGAAATTCATTGTGTTTGGCATTTTTTCAAATTTTAATCATCAAATTGAAGACATACATTGCTTAGTCAAAATTTCAACAATAATTAAGACAATTATGATTATTGATATGATAATTAATAATTTTAAACCAAATATTTATATATTCAATCATATATATTTTTTAAAATAAAAAACGAGTATTATATTTCAGATATTAAAATTAGAGATAACATCCTAAGAGGCTTAGATAATCTTCCAATCAAATGAAGATCTAGAACATTTAATCTAGATATTTTTTTTAAAAAATTGTTTAAACAAAAATATGATTTCATGAAATGAGTTATTTCCAAAGCTTATTTTCATTAAATTTGTTAAACAATCTACTTGAAATTTACAAATTATATTAGTTTTCCTTTTTTTTTCAATAATAATAGAGCTTTTTAGTAAAAGTGATTATTTTATCCTTAAATGTAATTAAATTAACAATGGGTAGAAAATTCATTAGCACTTGATATTTTTATATATTTATGTGAGTAAAATAGATATTTCATGTTGTAAATTTACATTATTGGTAATATAATTTTTGTGTATTTTTTAATAATATAGTATTAACTTAAAATAGTAGGCAATTAGTAGTCTTTTATAGTGCAAGCATTATAGAAATGACTCATATAACTCATTATAGAATATTTTTATTATAGAATTCACGTTATAGCTATTGTAATTATCATTATATGCAAATATTTATAAAGCAATAATTTTAATACCTAATATTTTACAAATAAATAATTTTGATCTTAATATTATAACATTGTTAATTATTTAATTTTCTATGTTTATACTTTATATGACTCATATAATAGTAAATTTAAATGATAAGTCATTGTAAACCAAATGATAAGCCTCTATTAAACATAGTAGATTATGTCATATTTGTGTTTTTAATGCTACAATGAAAAGTCATTGTACTTACATAGATTGACCATTAAACTTGCAGCCCTAAAAATTATGAAATTAATGGATCAATAAATATAAAACACCTACCATTAACTTGATATTGTAACCATTAAAGTTGAAACTAGAGGAACTTGAAACTGAGAACAATGAACATGAAACCGGAGACTATTAACTTGCAATCTCGAAAATCATGAAAAATATATAGACCAATAAACATGAAACGCCTACCATAAACTTGATATTAGGACCATTAAATTCGAAACCAAAGGAACTTGAAACTGAGAGCAATAAACATGAAACCTAGGAATATTAACTTGTAATCCTGAAAATAATAAAATTAATAGACCAATAAATATGAAACGCCTACCATTAACTTAATACTGAGACCATTAAACTTGAAAGTGAGGGCAATGAACATGAAATCGGAAACCATTAACTTGCAACCCCGAAAATTATAAAGTTAATGGACCAATAAATATAAAACACCTACCATTAACTTGACACTAGGACCAATAAACTTGAAATTAAAGGAATTTGAAACTAAGGCAATGAACATGAAATCAGGGACCATTAACTTACAATCCCAAAATCAAGAAATTAATATATCAATAAATATGAAATACCTACCATTAACTTGATACTGGGATCATTAAACTTGAAATCGAAGGAACTTGAAACTGGGGGCAATGAACATGAAATCGGAATCATTAACTTGAAACCGAGGACCATTAACTTACAACCCCAAAAATTATGAAGTTAATGGATCAATAAACATGAAATACCTACCTTTAACTTGATACTAGGACCATTAACTTGTAACCTTGAAAATCTGAACTTAATAGACCAATAAACATGAAACACATATCATTAATTTGAAACTAAGACCATTAAACTTGAAACTAATTTTTAATTATTATAAAATTAATATTTTATTATTATGGGCCTTTATTATTAAAATAATTATTTTTTTATTATTATTTTATTTATTGTATAATATAATAATAATTGAAGGAGCAACCGGTTACTCTTCACCTGTTGCTCCAATTTTTTTTTTTTTTTTTGGTTTTTACCTGCCACTTAGCAGCCAAACAATGACCAACTCTTTTTTTTATTTTTCCTAGATGTATCACATACATGAAGGTATTGTAGCAATGCCCTCTTTATGGACGAATCTACTCTTTTAGTTTTAACCCAAATATTTTTGGGACCATGAAATTTTGTTGCAATTTTAGTTGGCAAAATGCTGATAAATCGTTTGATATTTAAAAGTCAACAGGGATTACAGTCGTTGCAAAGTCTATTCATGGAGAATTATAGGGCATTATCTATGTGTCTCGGATAGTGCTAGTCCTTAGGGCTACGTTTGGCACGTAGAATTGGACTAGATTAATTATTAAGATTGGATTGGATTGGATTAAGTTAAATTATATTATACTATCCTTTGTTTAGTACAATGTTATATTAGATTATATTAAATTATATTTAATAATATTAAATAATATTTCTTTTGATATTTAAGTATTAATATTGTTTATTCATGAAATTTTATAATAATAATAATTAAAATAAATTTAAAAAGTAATTAATAAGAAAATTAAATATATTGTAAATAAGTTATTGGTAGTCATAATATAATAAATAAATAATAAAAATAAATTAATTTAAATATTTAATTAATTTTTATCAAATATTTAAAAATATTATATAAAATCCATTAATTAATGGTATTATTAATTTTCATGATTATTTTTAATATTATATTAGTGATTATTAAATTTGATTCAATCAATAATGCAATAAATTATTAAATGGTTAATTTTATTGATAAATTATTAAATATATAAGTAATGAAAATTTAATCTCAAGAGTTAGTAGAAGTACATGTACCAATTTAATTAGATAATAGATAGTAAATAAAAAATAAATTTTAAGTAAATCATAAATAAAAATTAATTAATTAATTAATTAATATTATGTACAAATAAAGAAATTTGATGTACATGAAATTTTCATAAATGAATAAATTTTTTTTATTAATCTTATCCCAAAAAAACTCATGTATAAATTAGAATTAGCAATCGCATGATTAATGATTTATGTCACCCAAAACCCTTTTGCCTTCGTTAATCGTTTTGTGAAGGTTTTGGGCGATATAAAGTCATGTGGCTCAAGCGTGATACACTTAAATCAGAAACAGCAGCTGTAGCTTATGTTTTGGTTTCTTCTTGGTTCAATTAATACACGTGACTCTCACATGTTGACTTAAGTAATTCAATTATAACGAACTGGGACACGTGGCTGCTTTCTGTATAATCTGGTTTTGATCAAGATGCTGAAACAGAGCTATACAAGCTGGGTTTTCTTCTGTGTTCAAGTGATAGAAAGAACTTAAGAGAAGTGAAAGAGAGTGAGAGAAAGGCTTCTTCTTATACTCTGTATTCTATGTATTGAGTTCTTGTAACCTTTCTTCAAAAGAATCTATAAAAAGCCAGCTCAGATTGTTCATCCGTGGATCTAGGTCTGTAAAGACTAAACCACGTAAATCATTGTTCTTGATTTGATTTGCTTATTTTGATCTGTGTTTAATTGGGTTTCTTGGTTAGTTCTTGAATGATTAAACCCTAGTTTAGTGTGTGGATTGAACTAGTTAAGATTCAATTTCTTTTTGTTTGTATGCAACTGGTGTTGTTCTTGGTTAAGTTACTAGGCAGAGCTTTGGATTTGGCAAGTAGAAGTTCAATCCAATCTCTATAAGTGGTATCAGAGCAAGGTTACTTAATCAAGAACCTAGTATGGCTTCACATAAGGTTGAGTTTGAGAAGTTCAATGGAAGAAACGATTTCAACACGTGGAAAGTAAAGATGGAGGCTCTCTTGGTTACACAAGGCTTGGGAGATGCTCTTGAAGCCACTGTAAAGAAGGAAGACGATGAGGTATCATCTTCAAAGACTCCATAACAGATGGCAGACATAAATAAGAAGGCAAAAGGCACTATTATCCTAAGTCTAGCAGATTTTGTAATCAGAGAAGTGGCAAAAGAAACATCTGTTACAGCCTTGTTGGAGAAGCTTGAAAGTGTGTACATGAAGAAATCATTTGCAAACAGGCTTTATATCAAGAAAAGAATGTTCACTCTTAAAATGGTTGAAGGCTCATCTTTAGACAAGCATATTGATGAGTTTAATCCGGTTTGTGATACACTGGCAACCATTGATGAAGCTTTCATGATGAGGGGAAAGCTTTGCTGTTAATTAGTTCTCTATCTAACTCCTATAAGAACATTATTGATGCTCTCATGTATGGGAGGTAAACCCTTTCATTGGATGAAGTTAAATCAGCTCTCAATACTTAGGAGTTGCAAGAAAAATAAGTTAATCTTGATAATGGGGCTGGTGAAGGTTTGACAGCAAGGGCCCAAAAATATGACAAAAAGAAGAAACAAGGCAAATCCAAGAGCAAGAACAAAGTCTTGAAGTGTTTCCAATGTCACAAAGAGGGACACTTTAAGAAAGATTGCCCAGAAAGAAAGTCTAAACAAAAGGAATAGAAAAGTAAAAATGGTGATGCAGCAGTAGTTGAAGATAAAAGATATGAGTCAGCTGGAGTACTTATTGCCTCATAGACAAATCAAGAAGGTAAATGGGTTTTAGACTCTGGATGCTCATTTCATATGTGCCAATTTATTAATTATTTCACTGAATATAATGAGTATGATAGTGGTAAAGTGATGACGGGTACCAATGCAATGTGTAGAGTTATTGGAATAGGCAACATAAAACTTAAAGTACATGATGGGTCTATTTTTGAGTTAAAACAAGTGAGACGTGTTCCTGATCTTAAAAGGAACTTAATTTCACTTGGTATAATGGATGAAGTAGGTTGTACTGTCAAGGTTCAACATGGAGTGTTGAGTGTTCTTAAAAGGTCTCTGGTTCTACTTATGGGGATTAGAAAGAATGGTCTTTATGTCCTAGATGGTGTGACTGTCACAGGGGAGGCATCAGTGTCATCAAGCTCTAGTAATGATAAAACTAGACTGTGGCATTTGAGACTTGGGCATATGAGTCTCAAAGGACTTAACGAACTGTCAAAGCAAGGGTTGTTGAATGCTGTAGAATGGAAGACTTGGTATTTTGTGAAGATTGTGTCCTAGGTAAGTCTACAAGAACAAGTTTCAAGCCCTCAATTCATACATCTAATGAACCTCTTGAGTACATACATTCTGACTTATGGGGACCAGCTAAAGAAGTTTCACTTAGTGGAGCTAGATATTTCCTGTCAATTAGTGATGATTACTCGAGAAGGATCTAGATATATGCACTTAAATAGAATGATCAAGTCTTTGATAAGTTTAAGGAATGGAAGACTTTGGTTGAGAATCAATTGGGAAAGAAAGTTAAGAAGCTGAAGATAGATAATGGGCTGGAATTCTGTAATCAAGTGTTTGATAAATTCTGTGCTGCTTAAGGGATTTCCAGGCACAAGACAGTCAGGTTTACACCTCAGCAAAATAGCCTTGCAGAAAGAATGAACATAACACTCATGGATAGAGTGAGGAGTATGATGATTCAAGCAAGGCTGCCAAATAACTTATGGGCTAAAACTCTCAATATAGCTTGCTAATTGGTAAACTTAAGTCCATCTTCTGCTATTGATTTCAAAACACCTTTTGAATTATGGACTGGAAAACCAGCAAACTATGGGAGTCTTAGAGTGTTTGCCTGTCAGGTTTATGCCCATGTAAAACAAGGGAAGCTAGCACTAAGAGTTTTGAAGGGTATTTTCTTAGGTTATCCACAAGGGGTTAAGGGTTATAAATTGTGGTGTACAGATTTAACCCCATCGAGATACATAATCAGTAAGGATGTTGTATTCAATGAGGAAGAATTGGCAGATAAGTTTCATATGGATGCAGTTCAGAAACAAACTGAAGCACATGGGATTCAGTTTGAGGTAGAGTCATCTACTCAGAACTACTCAGATGAGGTTCCAGTTTCAAATGAGGGTAGTGAAGATTCAGATAGACAGCACACATCTCAATAAGAGGTTCCCGCTTCGGATCAATCTCTTGATTATCAACTTGTAAGAGATAGACATAGAAGACAAGTTAAAGCTCCTAAGAGGTATGGCTATTCTGACTTGTTTGCATTTTCCTTTCATACTGCTCATATAATTGATGTTGAAGAACCAAAGAGTTTTTAAGAAGCTATCAGTTGTCAGTATAAAGAGGAATTGAAGAAAGCAATGGATAACGACATTAATTCATTACATAAGAATTGTACTTGGGAATTGGTAAAGAGACCAGATAAGAGGAGAATAGTTGGATGCAAATAGATTTACAGAATCAAGGAAGGACTGACTGAATCAGAACCAAAAAGGTTCAAGGCAAGACTTATTGCTAAAGGGTATACTCAGAATGAAGGATTGGATTTTAAAGAAGTATTCTCACCTGTAGTCAGACATGCTTCAATCAGAACTCTGCTAGCATTGACAGCGGTTAATGATTTGGAACTTGAGTAGGCTGATGTTAATACTGCTTTTCTGTATAGTAAGCTAAATGAACATATTTGTATGATTTAGCCTAAAGGGTATGAAGTTCAAGACAAAAAGGATCATGTTTGCTTACTTAAAAAGTCTCTTTATGGTCTTAAGTAATCTCCAAGGCAATGGTATCTCAAGTTTGATGAGTTTATGGTGACAAATGGTTTTGAGAGATGCAGGTATGACTGTTGTGTATATGTCAAGGCATTGAACTCTAATCTGTATATATATCTACTATTGTATGTAGATGATATGCTCATTGCTTGTAAAGAGAAAGCTGGAATAGAAGCTTTGAAGAAACTTTTGAATACTGCTTTTGACATGAAGGATCTTGGGAGAGCAAAAAAGATATTGGGGTTGAAATCATCAGAAATAGAAAAGAAGGCTTGGTATTCTTATCACAAGAAAAGTATCTGAGAAAGGTGTTAGAAACCTTTAATATGCTTGACAACAAACCTGTTTAGGTTCCACTAGCTGCACATTTCAAACTCTGTTGTCCAAAAACAGATGATGAGAAGTTGGAAATGAGTCAGGTTCTATATGCAAATGCAGTAGGGTGCCTCATGTATACTATGGTTCTAACTGGACCTGACATTTCACATACCATAAGTGTTGTTAGTAGATACATGGCAACACCAGGTAGGGAGCATTGACAAGGTGTAAAGTGGATTATGAGGTATATCAAAGGCACCTCTAAACCTTGGACTGTTTTATGGAAAGAAAAGTGATTGCAGTACTAAATTGAAAGGTTTTCTTGACTCAAACTATGCTGGAGATATGGACAGGAGAAGATCATTGTCAGGTTATATGTTTTTCCTCCATGGTTGCTTGATTAACTGGAAAGCCAGTCTGCAGAAAGTTATTGCTCTCTCAACTACAGAGGCTGAGTATACAGCTGCTACTGTGTCAGTTAAAGAAGCTCTGTGGCTTAAAGGACTTTTAACTGAACTTGGTCTTAAACAATAATCTGTCCCAATTTCTTGTGATATCTCTAGTGCTTTACATTTCTGTAGAAATCCAGTATATCATAAGAAGACCAAGCATATAGATATCAAACTTCATTTCATAAGGAATGAGATATCTAAGGATGTTATCAGGATGGTAAAAGTGCATACAGATGATAATCCTTCTGATATGCTTACCAAAGTTGTTTCAACAGCTAAGTTCAAGAAATGTATGGACTTAGTTAATTGCAATCTCTAAGTTGCTTTGATTGGTGTTGAGATCTTGAGCTGGCGATGTTTTGATTCAAGGTGGAGAATGTTGAACTTCATGAATCCAAACACTGAACGAAGAAAACGGCATCGTTTTGTGAAGGTTTTAGGCGATATAAAGTCACGTGGCTCAAGCGTGATTCACTTAAATCAGAAACGACAGCTGTAGCTTGCGTTTTGGGTTTCTTCTTAAGTAATTCTCACATGTTGACTTGAGATTCAAGTTCGTTGTAACGAAATGGGACACGTGGCTGCTTTTTGTACAATCTAGTTTTGATCAAGATGTTGAAAGAGAGCTATATAAGCTGGGTTTTCTTCTGTGTTCAAGTGATAGAAAGAACTTCAGAGAAGTGAAAGAGAGTGAGAGAAAGGCTTCTTCTTATACTCTGCATTCTTTGTATTGAGTTCTTGTAACATTTCTTCGAAAGAATCAATAAAAAGCCAGCTTAAATTGTTCACCCGTGGATGTAGGTTTGTAAAGATTGAAACCACGTAAATTATTGTTCTTAATTTGATCTGTGTTTATTTGTGTTTCTTGGTTAGTTCTTGAATGATTAAACCCTAGTTTAGTATGTGGATTGAACTAGTTAAGATTCAATTTCTCTTTGTTTGTATGCAACTAGTGCTGTTCTTGGTTAAGTTACTGGGCAGAGCTTTGGACTTGACAAGTAGAAGTTCAATCTAATCTTTACACTTATCATCAGGTTTCTTCAATTAATTATCAATGGAATGAGATTATTGCAAAAAAAAAAAACAAAAAAAGACCTTAATTGATCCGTGGATGGAGCAGACAGTAAGCGGCGTACAAACTATTCCATGAGCTTAAAAATTATTATGAATTATTTGATAACCCAGACTGATGGTGGATTGTGGAGAACCAATCCAATAACAAAAGCATCCTGGACGTGTGATGTGGTGTGGTTGTTGGAAGGCTAATAGCTAGTTTGAGGGGGTGGTTGGTGTGAACGATCAGCGGGGTCCACACCAAAACGGTCAGAGTATAAACAGAGATTAATTAACTAACTCTGTTTGCTCTTTGCAGAATAAAACCACAAATGGCGCGAATTCTCGCAATTAAAACTTTTCCACAGTCTTTTATGATTAATGTATGGTAGGAAGATGAGTTTTTTTTTTTTTTTTCTTTGGGACCAAGAAAGATAAAATTTAATAGTCGTAATTATTGTTTGGGTAATATCGGACAGGTCTCTTGGAGGCATTTTCAGCTCGAATAAAATACCCCGAGGACAGCCCGGCTCGAGCAGAAGTCCCGACCACTGGCACAAAGACGACCTCACTAAACGTCAAAGCTGGTCGAGGTCAAAGAATTTGAGCCGCTCGAGCCCCGAGCACTCCTTTGCCTGCTCAAGGTCGTCCACCCGAGTCGAAGCTGTCAAGGTCGAGCTCCGAGCTCTCTTGCCTGCTTGCGGTCGTCAGATTCAATCAAAGCTGGTCGAGGTCAGGGATTCAGAGCCGTTCGAGCTCCGAGCTCTCCAACCTGCTCGAGGTCGTCTCTCCCGGTCAAAGGTGGTCGAGGTCGAGAGCTGAGCACTCATTTGCCTGCTCGCAGAGATTAAGTCCACGAGCACAACTGGGCAAGACCCGGCTCAGGGCAGCCCGACCCACTTTCTCCGAATCCAGGCACACATTTAAATGTCTGATCAGGGCCCCACATGGTATGGTATGGTGGTGGTACTATTGTCAATGGCCGGCACATGTCCCCACGGTGTCATCATTCCTAGCGCACATACCCGACATGGTGATCTGGCCACGTGAACCGGGTTAAGGAGACAGTCGTGCATCCCCAGGTTAAGCAGAATGTTCATAATACTATTTAAAAACACGCGGGAAAAACTGCATCAACAATTATAACAATTAAAGTGTTAAAACACAATAATACAACAAAAAGAATATTTAACATTTTTATTTGTTTGGATGATATTACACTTTTTTTTCCTGTAATTGATTTTTGCACATTAACAAAATAACAGTATATTTTTTCAAAAACGAAGCAGCGCACCAACTCGAATGTAGAAGGGAGAGAGAAAGAGCCAGAGCTGCAGCCACACGGATTGTAACAGAGAGTACGGATATTAATGTGGGCCCCAACATGGGAATCTCAGACTCAGTAACAAACTCTGCAGAAAAGTAATCAGAATGAGAAAGAGAAAGTCCCTCACAAACTGTTCTACTTCTCCTCTCGCTCTCAATTAAAAGTTTAAAATCCATCCTTCGTTGATTTTCATTACTTGTTTCATTTTGCAGCAGATACAAGTGCTCAAACTCCAAGGTCCATATATATAAAATAAACACACACATGTAAAAGACCGTGAATTAATTTTCTAGTATTTTTTTTTATTTGAAATTCTTGCGCTACTGGTACTTGTTAGTTTTTTGTTTGTGCTAAGTGTAAACTGATATATGCAGAAAGACAGACGACAGCCACCAGATAGCCATCCAAAAATGTATGAGGAGACAGGTTGTTTTGATCCCAACTCCATGGCTGAAGGTGGAGATGATGAAATTTCTGAATCTGTGAAAAACCACAAAGAAGATGCTGCTGCTGTTTCTGCCATCGAACACGAACTTCAAAAGCATCTGGCCTTCAACGCGGAAGACACTCATATTCGAAGCATTAGCATCAATAGCGATACACATTTGATTCACGATCCGGCCAATCAGAATCATCAGATTCTTCCACCATATGAACACTCTCACGCCAACTGGGATTCGGGTGTCGTTAGTGCTGATCACATGGGGGGATTCAATCAGAATGAAAATGACCAATCCCAACAAAGCTTCATTAACACCGATATTTCCTCTTCATTTGCCCAATCCCAAACCCCAGACTTTCTCAATCTCCTACACTTGCCCAGATGCACAACCTCCTCTTTGCTCCCACCAACTCCATCCATTTCCTTCACTAACCCGGATCACCAATTCCCTGTCCCCCCACCAACGCCCACAGATGTTTTGTATGATCCACTCTTTCATCTTAACTTGCCCCCGCAGCCACAGCCTCCTTTGTTCAGAGAATTATTCCAATCTATGCCCCACGGCTACAGCTTTTCCGCCTCCACCTCAGGAGCTGCTGCTAGTTCTTTGTTTGGAGGAGTTGGAGATGAAAGGGATGCTACTGGAGCCTTTTACGAAGACGGTGATATTGGTGTCCACTTCGATAATAGGGTCCTGGAGTTCTCTAAGGACTTGGCCTGTATTGGAAGGAGAAGGGAAACTGCAGGCAAGCCCACTAAGCACTTCGCAACCGAGCGCCAAAGGAGAGAACAGTTGAATGATAAGTTCAAGGCCTTGAGGGATTTGGTTCCTAATCCGACCAAGGTATGTATCATGTAAGTCCCTTAATTTCATAGTCTTCAATTCTCTGACTGCCCCGAACCCTTTAATTAATTTATTTTATTTATACTGCAACAACAAAAGAATGATAGAGCATCAGTTGTGGGAGACGCTATCGAGTACATCAAAGAACTTCTCAGAACAGTCAATGAGCTCAAATTGCTCGTGGAGAAAAAGAGATGTGTTCGTGAGAGGAGAAAGAGGCACAGGACAGAAGAAGACGATGAGGGTATGAAGCCTCTTGTTGACCCAGCAGATCAGTCTTACAATTCATCTTTAAGAAGCTCTTGGCTTCAGAGAAAATCCAAGGATACTGAAGTTGATGTTCGCATCATTGATGATGAAGTCACTATCAAACTCGTCCAGCGAAAGAAGATCGACTGTTTGTTGTTTGTTTCCAAGGTTCTTGAAGAGCTTCAGCTGGATCTCCACCATGTTGCTGGCGGCCACATCGGCGATTACTACAGCTTTCTCTTTAACACCAAAGTAAGTCCATTTCATTTTATCTGCACTGCATAATATTAATCAATTTGGCTTCATATAATAATTTTATAGTGTTGTTTTAAATTTATATATTTATATTTCTATTAATTTTGCAGATTTATGAAGGCTCTTCTGTTTATGCTGGTTCAATAGCCAACAAACTTATCGAGGTTATGGACAAACAGTATGCAGCAGTTCCACCAACCAGCTGTGCCTATTAGCATTGGAGAAGGTGCCGTCATACTCACAGAAATATCACGTGAGCTGAGCTGTTTAACACAACTGTTCATTCCTTTCTACAATCATGTCATTACAAATTAATGTTCCCATTTTTTCAAAGGTAAAATGATCTTTTAAAGTATTTAAAGATAAATTAATTATTTTAACTAAATATTTAAAGAATAAATTAATAGTTGAATGATGTAATATTAAAAATATAAGTAGTTCGTAAAATAAGTCAATTTTTTTGTGGTTTGATAAATATATGACAAAATAATGGTGATATAAAGATAATTTTTCTAAAATTCTTTAAAGTTATTCTTGTAGATAATTAGTGCTCTAATGATTTTTATGGTAAATTAAATTTTTTTCCTTAAAAAAAAAAGAGAAAAAATATTGAAGTTAATGAGAAGATAATAAAGATAAAGTGGAGATTAAATAGAGTATATTAAGATCGAACATAATTTAAAATATTTTATAAGATTAACTGAAAAATAGTAGTTGAGAAGAGTGGTATTCGGCTCCTTTAGTAGTGATTATTTTTCAACTAAATAGTTAAGACTATTTAGAAATTTTCTTAATTACTTTCATGAAAGTAAATGGACTTGGACTTAGACTTAAACCCGACTTAACTAAGTCTAAACTCGGCTTAAAAGTGTTTAATAAAACTTAATTTAGACAAAAAAATTGGATTTAAATTTTTTATTGACACTACTAGCACCCTATTTTTCGATTCTAAAAACTCTACTATTTTATAATTATAGTTTCTTTCATATTTTTAATTGTATTATAAATTATAACTTATCTAATTCAACCAACATGATTTTTCTCCCAATTTCTTTTTCCATCACAAACTATTCAAATCTTTTGTTTTAAAAAAAAAGGAAGAAAGAAAAATAGTAAGCTACCAATCTAAAATAGCTTTATTCACTTATTTATAATTTATTTTTGCTAGAAATATAGTTTTGTGGAGCTTCGTATGAGCATGCAAAGGACAACCAAATTATGTGGCTATTGCCTATTTTGTGTTCATTTTTAAATTGAACGGAAGAGAGAGCATCACTCATTGAGGTTTATTTAAGAAGAAAAGCACATAATTAATGCTATATCAAGAAGAAATTGGAAGGGGTTGAAATGAGAAAGAGAGAGAGTCTCTCACTGGAATTTATTGAGAAAGAAAAAAAAAAAGGCTCATTTAGGAATTAAATAGGATATAAACAGAAAGAGGGGATCTTATTCTAATGAAATTGTGACAAACAATATATGTAGGAAAAGAACACGCACCGAACAGAGGGGATAACCTTGTGCATCAACAAGTTAAAGCGCGAACATTCTCCCTATAATATATGGTCAAATTCATATAAAACAGGTAAGGCCTCGTATATTTATGTCACGTTAATTTATACAAAATAAATATATATAAGAATTTATAGGTTATCACATTTTTAAATATATTTACTAACTGGCTAATTGTAAAGAAATATTTATTATAGGGAGAACACTCTATGTCTGTGAACCAATCAATGTCTGTGAACACTCTAATATTGCAACTGGGCTAATTATTTTGATATAAATTGTTAATTATTTGCTACACTTTTAATTCCTTTATTACACCTTTAACACATCTGGAATTTAAACATAAAGTTCACATAAGGACTTATATGGTTTATTTGTAAGTATATTAATTATCTATTAGGGAAAAAAAAAAATATTACCACTGTGACAAAATCTTCGAGTTTGACTAGAATTTCTTCCAAATAAAAAATGTTTTTCTTGCTGGACATGCTGGTTTCATTCTTACAAATAAAAAATCTTGTTCTTGCTGGACATACTGGTTTCATTTCAATAAGGTTCTAACTACAATTATCATCTTTAAGTAATAACCCACAATCTTTCTAAAACTGGCAACAATTTTTTCTTATTGCTAAAAATATTTTTATGACTATTCTCAAATGTTTTGTGATACATCATACATATTTGTGAAAATGATGTATTGATAGATTGAACTGAGTAAAAGTAAAATTGTTTTATACTTAGTAGTGTATAAAGAATATAAATAATATTTTTTTATATATATTCAAGAGTATAAATAACATAAATATAGTAGAGATTAGACGATTTACACTTTAAAACTAATTTTAAACACTATAATTTTAATAAAATAATTTATTATAAAAATAACCATTATGAGAATTACTATTATGAATATTTTTTTTATAAGTCAATATAATATAATTACTTTAAATACTCATCTTGCACACCTATTCACTGAACAATTATCATCCCTTAAGTCTTAATTTTTTTAAACTGAAGGAGCTGAAATTTTTACCTTCACACAATTTGTAATAATGGAGAACTTACAACACTTGCTGGCCTTGAATCCAACGAGATAGGTACCTGAAAAAAACACTCCAATGCTAAAATTAGTGTTTTGATTAAAGTTTAGAGAAATAAACAAGATGAAGATAGTCTTTTAGAGTGAACATTATTATTTATTTTTTGTCAAAAGACTCATTTTTTATAAAAATTATTTTTATTTATAGATGATGGATGACGTAGATTTATAACTTTTCCTTTAAACTCTTTTCTCAATGATAGATGTCACTCATCATTATTAGGCATGTGGATGTGAATTGAATAGTTAGAAAACTAACATATTTATTTCTAACCTATGCATTTCCTTACTCTTAGATTCCGAGCGTAGTTTCCTAGACTAATAGATTGCAGAACTAATCCCTCTTCCTCCCTTCTCTATGGGCTCTAAGGGAATTTTTATTTAGATGTTACTCTTCCTGGTTGTTATTTCTCTCGAAATAATTCTTTTTTATCTAGAAGAGTGGAGATGTGACATAATGTGGTCCGTTTGGAATATAGCACCTACACTACTCCCCCCGCTAGTGTATTTTCTTTAGAAAATACTTTAATTACGATAGGAATTTCTGGCTTTTGTTTAACTGACCACGTAACCTTTTTGAAATAAGTAACTGTGCCCGTAGGCTTTTGGAAGGAATGTTGTCAGTAAACTTTTCTCTTAGTTGACTTAGGGAAATAGAACTATTTCCCTTAAACTGAAGTTCCAAGATGAAATGTTAATTTTTTAGATTTTTCCTCTAAACCAAATTTCCAGAAAAAAATGAAAATTATTCTTTGAACTTTTCCCTTGAACTGAAGTTCTAGTAAGAAATATCATTATTCTTTAAATCAACTAAATTGATGCATCTGAATTGACATTCTAGTAGGAATTACTTATCGTTCTTTAAATGATATAATAAATTCCATTAAATTTTCCCTCTGAATTGAAGCTTTAGGAGGGAATAGTTTCCTCAACTCTTTTTTTCACCTCAATTTTTCTTGACCTTTGTTTGCCTTGTTGGACATTGGCCATTTCTTGGCTAGGCTTGGAATTGTGGACTTGGATTTTGTTTGTCTGGTTAGAGTCCTTATATTGGCCGAGTTAATGTTGAGTCCAAGATATTATTATGACAAATTTCTTTCCATTTTTCCAACGTCGGCCGAAATGGCATCACAATCCTGATCCAAAATTATGTAAATTAAAAAGCAGAACACTTGGCCCAGAAAATTCAAAAAGGGAAAAGCACACAACCACTCAAGCATTATCATCACTGAAGTCGATTCCTTCTGAAACCTGCAACCAAATATAGCAATTTAATAAAATACAACATGCAAATTGGAAAAAAAAAAGTCACATAATACATCTGCAACCATATGATAATTATCATACGACAAAACATAAATTTCACACCTTTCCACCGCAAACTGCAAGGAAACCAGCTCCTTTCTTTTTAGCAGTTTCAAGAGACTCAATTGTATTCAAGTCATTACTGCCTCCTCTCTTAACTCTTTTCTTCCTCACAACAGCACATTTACTGCCTTGTGAAATTGAGTTGTAATAATCCTTCAAAACAAGTTCAAAGTCTTCTTGGCTTCCCCCTTTTGGCTCTGCACTAACAACCAAAATAATAAGCATAAGAATCCAATTAAACAATAGCCAAGATAATCCAGCAAGAACCACAAAGCAGAATAATTTCCATGCGAAGATAACTTCAAAAATCTATGCAAAAAGGCTAAAAATTGCGAAGCAACAAAATGATAACGACGAGATTATTATTGAGATAAAGAATGTTTCCTCAGATGGCATAAAAGATGTCCTGACCCAAAAAAGAGGTTTCTTTGCATTAAGTCGGGACCATTGGCCTGTTTCACGCCAACGATTGCACAGTTTCTCCATCAGCTTGTAACTAGGGAAGAATACAAGAGAGCCACCACGAACAACGTTGCATATTTCCTCTAAAGACTTGCCAAGAGCATCCTTCAAAACAATATAAGTACAATCAATAACTTATTGAACTATGCAAGAGGAATACACTCTCAGACAATCAGAATCAATGTGACAAAAAGCAGAAGATACCTGAAAAGCATACCCCTCTGCTGTTTTATAACTTGCATTCAATGGATAGTTATCTGGACCAGTGGAGATTACAGAAGTCAACACCTGCAGTAAGTTGATGGCTCATAACTGCAATAATAGTAGAACAAACCAAAACCAATTAGCAGAGAGATGGAGGAAAATGGCATTCATACCTGCGAATCAACATCAATGATATTTGGAGCCTCCAGACAAGTTCCAAACTGAACTCCAAGTTCAGAAGAGAAGGAATTCATTGGTGATAAAGTCCTAATTTCAGAGAGATGAGTACTAGTGTAAAGGAAAGACATAATTTGGGTCATGCAACTAAAGCAAAGAGATAGTTTGTAAAAAGGGCAAACACAAAGCTTTTACTCAATCATATATGGTATGAGACTGACCAGACATGAAAATATTATCTTGTGAAAGGAAAGTATCAAGCTCTGTAGTCCAACATTCAATAATAAGCAACAGACCTTGGCCAATTTTGGAAAGAGTATATCTGTCCTTATGGATATAATAGGGAGGTATAGTTAGCTCCACTTAAGTTGCTCAACACATAATCATGCATTGAAGGTAGTAAACAAAGATACAAGATGTTTCCACAATATGCATACACTGCCTCAAGACTTAGGAATCAAGCAGTTTAGCATGAGATACATGACAATGTCATTGTTAAAATGACAGACAAAGAAAGCTCAACAACATCCTTGAAAACAACAGCCGGATTCAAGCACCACAAACTTAAAGTATGTGTCCAGTTGCCACCAGGGTTTTCTGCATGGAGTATTATTCATTAACAATGCTGGCAATCAATTTTCTCTAAGCAACAAGACAGATGTTAAAATGGACCAGTAATAACATATCCTATAACAAAAAAATTGAACACTTGATGGCAAATAATAATAACATATTGAGAAGGAACAGATAATAACAGACATCAACATTATGGAGTTCACCTAATACAATTCAAATGTAAAGTATAATTTGACAATGCCAACTCCATAAATGTCTTAATGCAGAAGTTCAATATAGACATTTTTTCTCTAAAATTTTTTTAAAAACTAACTTATACTAAGTTGGCGTATACAGCTTCTTAGTGAAACGGTATCAATATCACTTGATACATGAATATTCCAATCATCTTATCAAGGAATCTTACATGGCTAGGGTTTTGGATTGATTGTGACTGGTGCATAAACTTGTTAGGCTTTCCATCTGCTAGCATAAGCCCTTAGACTGATTTTCAATCACAATTGGCCTTAAATAATATATTAACTATAAGAGTTTGGTCAGCCATATCTATATAATTCTTTCAAAATTTCAAACCGTAGATTCATAATCTATTGACTTTCATGATGACAAAATTAAAATGACCCTTGAAAGAATTAATCAAATCACCAAGTATTAACCACTTACTTGAATCTCTTTTAATATATTTCTGTAAAGCAAGCTGATATATCTGATACATGCAAACCGTTTCTTGAGAAGAAATGAGTGAGCAAAATAACCCTGTTGCATTTTCAAAGGTAATTAGTAACAACAATAAATGTTCAATAGTTGATAGAAAAGCTGTGGTATCAAGTCACTATGACAAGAAGACTTGTACCTTCCAATGTTATCACTGACATGCCACTCAGATGAGGTAACTCCGATTCTGTATCTGTAGCTTCTTTGATTGCCTTTGACCAAACAAAGAAAGTTTATAAACTTTGGAAGCTAGTCAGAATCAAACTCCCAAAACTTTCATAACAGTGTACCTTTGTAGCACATTCTAGCAATATTGGAAAACACTGCTGCAAGATGTTAGCTTCTTGGAGTTCTCTTAAAGCTTTATCACCAGTCCAACTTCAATATAAAGTACAAAAATAAGATAAACAAATGAAACAAGTTTGATTTTGTTATTTACAAAATTCATACTCTAAGATCAGTTAATTAAGAGCATAGTAGTGCATTCAATAATTCATTGAAAAAAAATTCATGTATAGAATGAGATCCAAGCATAAGCATAACAATGAAAAATATGATAGCTAAAACAACTTACCAAGAGAAGAAGTGCTGAAATTCTCACTTTCCTAATGTTGCTTTCCTGCGCTCAATCCAGCCTACAAGGTCCTATACATCCATAACTCCCATCATTGTCCAAGATCCAATGATGAAATTTGAAAGCCAGAAATTGTGAAGTAAAATGACCTAAATTTACCTGGGTCATTTCAATTAATGCCTGGTAAATCATGGGATTAACAGAGCAAACCTGCTCTAGTTCCGTCTGCAATTCTTTCATAAGGCATAACCACTATAAGCCACAAGAATCACAAAATTTCAAAATTAAATAGGAACTTTTTCTGAACCTACTAAGTAAAACATCTTCATCAATATCCGCACTACCGGCATCACGGGCAATGTCTTCTATATTGCTGAAAAAAAAAATTAATGTACGTGAGCGTTAACTCCAAAGTTAAGAAAGAATTTAAAATCATTTATTTCTTCAGCATGATCTAAAGAACTTAATACAAGTTTATAAGAAATAAGTAAATAAAAGTTGTGAAACATACTGGGCTTCATCAAGAATTAAAATGGCTCCTTTAATATCAACTTCCATAGCACCCCGAATGACAGGATTAATGATGTAGCTGTAGGGACAAAACACCAATTGCGCATCATCTGCCATGGAGCGTGCAGCATAATATGAACAACCTGAAAAATGCATATCCTCAATGAAATGCTTGTAATTGCAGTATTTGATGTATAGAATGGAACTATGAGATAAACCTCTAATGACTTGTCCAACTTTCACCAGATCTTCAATATCATGAACCTTATGGCAACCTCCTGTTTGGAGTGATGGGTGACCTCTGACTTTATGCACATTTCTGTTTGAAATAAAATTATTATTAGGCCATACTTTAGCTTGTACCATTAGAAGTAGCATCAGACATCACTAAGATTAAATGAGCATGTAAAAACAGAGAAATAACTTACTTAAATTGGAGGCATCCTACCTTTCGATCACCCAAAAGCAGCTTGCTTGGAATTTGCAGTAAAAAAATAGTTATCATGAGAGAATGAAAGGAAAATCCTGTTGACGTGTTTTTTTAAAAAAAAATGTTTCCATTTGTTAAAAGCACACCATTCTTCATCAATATTCTCTTTGTCAAGTACATACTAGTTTGTGCAATAATGTTTACATGAAGCCTGATGAGACATAAAATAGGAGTTAATAAACTCATATAAGCTAGAACTACACCACTAGTAGGGATAAATGTTTTTATTTAATATGAATTTTATTCAGATTGCATCATTTCATAGAGAGTTCCAAAGCAATATCAACCTCTAAAGCAATTGCAATTGGTTTCATCAATATTGACTGTCTTCCTCACTAATTACAGACAGCATTTAAAATTAAAAGCACTCAAATGATAACAGATAAAACTGATCAAAGATATCAATAAGCAATAATTTCCAGTCTATAATTTCTGGAGAGAGGAAAAGAACAGAATATGTAAAATGTAACTATAGTCATTGGTCTTGAATGGATGATTTGAACAGAAATAAAAATACTCTATGAAGCCTAATACTAAAAACATACCAACACTGCCATAGACACCGGATAAGCAGTTTTCTTGTATTCAGAAATCACTTGAGAAATTTGTGAATGTGTCCTCCTAGTGTGAACAGAAAACAAACAAAACCATTAATAAGCACAAATTCTTAATTAGCATTCATAAAAGCATAAACTTTTTGCACAGCAATTACAAAGATCAAATAGACTCCAGTATCTTGCTTTCTTGGCCTCACTCTTTCACTTTATAAATCTCACTTAATTATTACTGGCAAGTAAGACAGATTTGATGAACACATTGAACTCACAAATTAAAATCCCTTAAACTTCAGAAACAGCATGACTTAACAATCATCATAGCTTTATAAGCTTACTTAAAAGTATGATTATATCAAAATTTAATTTAATATAAGAAATAAGCCACCAATTAAACAGATACAGCAAACATGTAGTAACTCGTCAAGATAAAACTCACGATGCATAAAAAATTGTAGGCGTCATCTTTTTCTTTACACTCTTGTTGTTCATAGCAACCTGAGCTGTCTCGCCATTTGTTGACGGCGGAATAGCTAACAAAACGAAGCAACAACAATCATGTCAATAGCAATAAAACATTTTTATTTTTTCACGTTATAAAAAATATTAAATCAATATGATGACGTGGCATTATTACTTGAAGGCTGTGATTCGGGGATGAATCCGCCACCATTTGCCAGAGGATCGGTGACGACCTCGGTATTAGGTTTGGAGTGAGAGACATTTGCGAACTGATTCTTTAATTTACAATTCTGTTGCCAAGGGACAGAGATTTTCCAGTACCGGTCGGAGACTCGAGTAATGCGTGACAGTGACCGTCTCTTTGCGCTCGATCGAGCGTCGATATCACGCGGCACATGAACGCAAGCTGCGACCCGTACGTTTGGTTTGGGCGGGGATTGATTTTTGAGTGAGGCGGTAAATTCTGTAACGCAGAGTTGAACACAATCTTATTAAGCCACGTGTCAGCGTTAGTGTGATGAATTACGCCAACTTCGTACGTGTCAGCGTTAAAGGGCCCAGCATGGGCACAAAAACGCAGGCCCCTGCTACCGTTTTCGGTCTATGCTTTGCGTGCAACCGGTAAGAAAAAGGAAAAAGAGGGACGAGTAGCCAACAGAAACGACAGCTGGGAGCTGACGTCTCTGTGCCCATGCAGGGCCCATTACGAGTAAATATAACTTATATAAGTGATCTTTGAATAATAATAATAAATTTTTTAAAATCTTTTGAATAATAATAACTAAACTTAAATTAAAGTTCTAATTAGATGAAAAAATTTTAATAAATAAATAGTTTAAATATTTGATTCGTGATATTATAGTTATTAATTTTCATTATGCATAACTAACTTTAAATATATTTCTATAACTGGTTTAAATACTTACTAAGGTAACATAACTAAATTAAAATTAATTTTATTTAAATAATTCAACCAATTACAAATAAGACATGACATTATTAACATCTACGTTCTCAACTATAAACGATTTATCTTACAAGTTTCCTTAAATTTTTCAAATATGTTATTGTGTAATTAAGCATGTTAGTCACACAATTTTTATTTTTAGAGTGATATTTTTACTAGACGCCATATGTGTGCTAAAAGTATAGACAATATGTTATACATGTTGATATAATCTATATCATTAGATTATAAACATGTCATAAAATTTATTTATACTCTTAAGTAAAAGTCTTGTATCATGTCATATATGTCTTTAGTTATTAAAATATATATCATATGTATTCAATAATCTTTAACGATAAGTCATCTATGTAATTAAACTCCATAGTATGCCATCTTCAATAAAACAAAATGACTATCAGTTATTCCATAATTGTCAACTTTTCCTTCCTCCAATCAGAACGAGATATTGTCCTCAATGTCATAAAAAAAATAAGTAGGATTTAGAAGACATTATATGAGTATTGCACATTGAAAATAAGAAAATATAAATGGAGAATTAAAACAAAACGACAACAAATTAAGTCACTCAATAATATGAAGAAAAACTTAATTAAAATTTGGTGGGTCACTTAGATCAATTTCAATATCTTCTTCATGCGATTGACATTCTAGATATGGTTTTAATATTTTGTCATTAACTGTAAATGTGACGTTGTTCTTTAGATCCTCAATTTCAATGGACATATGTGAAAAAATAGTGCCAATATTATATAGACCAAACCATCGAGAGCGTAACTTACATGAGAATAGATGCATACGAGAATTGAATAGAAGCACTTTCTGACTTGGTGTAAAAATAGTTTCTCATAATTTGTTTGCCATGAAAGGCTTTGATCTATTGCTTGTAATTCTTGGCATTTTCATATGCATAATTGAAAATCTCCTCCAGCTCTGCTAGCTGTAATCTCCTTTCCTAACAAGCTTGTTGGATGTCAAAATTAAATTTCTTGAAGGCTTAGTAGGCATCTTAAAAACTATTTGATACATTGAAAGTACATCATTGAGCCTCAATTACTAGTCTTTTTTATTTGGTCTCACCGTATTTATTGATTAAAGATTTTAACTTAACCACTGGTTTGCAGATTATATGGAGTCGCCACTTTATGTATGATGGAGTACTTTGCCAAAAGAGCTTTAATGGTATATTACAAAAGGGAATTCAAAGCATAAAATCATGTTGCTTTTTAAAAATCCTATCACTACCTTGTGATCATTGGTTTTGCATATAATTACTTTTGCCCATTTTGATACATAGTTAACCACAACCAATACATATTGATAGCCAAGAAAGCAGAAAAAGGTCCCATGAAATTGATAACCCATACATAAAAATCTCAACCACTAGAATAGGTTTAGTGCCATCATATTCCTTTGTGTAATGCTTCCTATATAGTGCAACAAAAAATTTTAATGGCAAATTTGAATTAATTCTGCATTCGGAAAGGTTTTTTTTGAAATAATCTAGTGGAGTGACATATTGTAAAACACGTGTAGACATTCTGTTTATTAAATAAGATGTGTTAAAATTGCATCTCCACATAAGTATTTTGCAATATGCATAAAAAACATTATGACTCGAGATACTTCTAGTAAATGCTTATTTTTTTCTTTTAGTAATTCTATTTTGTTGAGGAGTATCACAATAGGTAGATTGATGTAAAATGTCTTTTTCTTCAAAAAAATTCCTTAGATGTTCATTGAAATATTCTTTCCTATTATCAGAATGCAACAAACAAATTTTTGATTGAAATTGATTCCACTTTGTAAGAAACATGAAACACATTTTTTACTTCAGATTTGTCATTCATTAAATACATCTAGAAAAGTCATGTGTGATTATCTATGAAAGTAACAAACCATTTTTTTCCAGTCCTTGTAGTGACTATAGAGGGACCCATACATCTTTATGAATTAAGTAGAATGGTTTGGAAGCACCGTATGGTTTTGTCAAATAAGTAGTTTAATGGCTTTTAGATAAATAGTAACTTTTACAATGAAGAGAATAACAATCCAGATTTTTAAACAACTCAAGAAACAAATATTTTAAATATGGGAAATTAGGATGTCTTAGTTTAAGATGCCAAAGTATTATTTTTTTATTAGTAGAAATTGAACTAACACTACCATTATAGCCTTGAGCAATTTTATTCTTGAAAGGGTTGCTATCAAAATAATAAAGACCGTTGACCATTTTAGCACTGCGAATCATCCTCCCCGAGTTCTGGTCCTGAAATTCACAATCAAAGTCAAGAAAAACAACGCGGTAATTAGAGTCTTTAAAAAGTTTATTGATAGACAACAAATTGTAAGCTAATTTTGGAACATGAATGACAGATTCAAGAATTATTTGGTTGGAAATTTCTATTTTATCTCCAAGAAATCCCTTCCCGCAATTGCAAGTGAGCGAGGGGTAAACTCTGACTGTGACAGAAATGCCGCTACCTCTGCTACTTGATGCTCCCAGGGCAAATGTTCAGTTCATAGCATTTAGAGCCGGAGCTCGGCTTCCCTTATTTTTTGGTCAGCAATCCTAACAGTTTCATTTTTATAACAACATTAATAATTACTGAATAAACTAGAAGAGGAACTCTTGTGCTTATGCCCTTGAATTAATGATCTAAGGAGCAAAATTTTGACTACAAGATAGAGCATTGGGGTTACTACTTGTTCGGGCAAGAGCACTGCCAAGAGTACCAGATAAAGAGTTGGACTTTAGCAGTTTAAGAAGATGATTCATTTGCTCCTTGCTGAATGGGCTTGTTTCGACTTCATTTGTATAGGAGGTTGCTCCCTAAAATTAAGATGAACTTTTATTAGAACATAACATTAGTTAGGATATGGCTAACAAAGAAGAGATAATAAATATATATATATATATAAAAAAAAAAATAGAGATCGTTTGTAAATTTCAAGGTACATTTCACTTATTTGTTTTTATTTTTTTTTTCAATTGCGCATCATTTTTCATTCATTTTTTTTAAAATTTTTTATATTGCACTACTTTTTTGAATAAAATAATCATATAAATTTTTCTCAATTGAATGAAAAATGATAGAACACATAAAATATAGAATGACACTCTAAATTAAAGTTGAACAACATAATAAGTTAACAAAAAAGCCATTGAAAGGATTGTGTTTTCTTAAAAACTGATCTTGCCATTATTAGCGAAGTGTCTTCTCTTATATAGAGAGAACACTCATTGAAAAGAAAAGACAACAAGGGCCCTCTTTACATGGCCATTTACATCCAAAGGATAAGGTGGGTACACCTTTTGTAAAAGTAAAGATAAGACGGGTACGTATTTTTAACAAAAGCAAAGATAAACAAACAGGGTTGCATACTTGGTTTTGCAAACAGAAAAAATAAGCATTAAAGTAAACCATGAGCTGGATCATGTAATTTATGCTTTGGATAGCTTTGTCAAAAGCTATGGGATGGAGATAAATTATCAACATCACTGTCAATGTCAGTCATAGGCTTTTTCCACCAAGCAAGATTGGCGCAAAATTGTTCATAGTCAAAAGTTGAACCAAAAGGCTGAATGGAAGAGCCGGAAGGCTAATCAATAAGCTGGGATAATGTATGCTTAAAGAAATATCACTCCCACAACAATCATCTACACTAATCAATAAAGTAAATACATACAAACTAATTAATTATTAAAATTAAATTAGTGAAATCACTTTCAAGAATATTATGTCAAATCCTGAAATCTTACAAATTAGAGCAATACTCTCAAAAGAAAATAAACCCAATAAAAATAATAACTTCAAAATTAATAAATTAAAAGAAATTAATAGAAAACAATATCACACACTCTCACAACAAATAATGTCCATAGTTTAGAAAAGAATTTAATCTTAAAATGAATTGATAATCAAACAAATTTATTAATTTTTATGTATCACTACATCTTTTTATTCTATATTACTAACTTCTACTTCATACTAAAATTAAATATTCAATTACTTCTGTAACAGCCCATTGAATTCAAAAAATTAAATTCTGTAATAGCTCAAAATTTATTTACAAAATCAAAATTGCTTTTTAAAAAAAAAAATTCAAAAGTAAATAAAAAAAAGTGGTCAAGCGGCGACATTCATGTACATAGGACGCACAGGCTCACACGAGTTCAACTAAATTAGATTAGGAGCCCAAATGATGTGATTGAATAAATCCTCCTCTATCTGTTGCGAGTCGAGGACTCTTTCTTCTTTCCCTTCCCTTTATTCAAACTTTGATTCATATTTTTCATAAAGAAATCTCTTATCAACTGATAGAATAAAATCCTTTTACATTATATTTAAGGGATTCCTTAATTCAAGCCAATAAGCAATGTCACTCAATCAATTATCAAACTAACTGCAATCTTTTTGTTTTTGTCCGCAAGGATCCCTACCAAAGCGCCTTTTACTTCTAATCACACCCCCCCCTGTACATGCGCACGTGGAGAGAGTGTTACTAGCAATAAACGTGTGAATACTACAAATTTCCTGATCCTACAAATGTTTGAGACTTTGCTATTTCCTGCCGAGTAGATAAGAACGCCATTTTTGTACAGCAAGCACAAGAGCTAACATTTCTTTCTCATAAGTAGAAAGTATGAGGTTTTTTCCATGAAGGGCATGGCTAAAGAATGCAATTGGTCTTTCTTGTCTCAAAATAGCTCCTACGCCAAAACCAGATGCGTCACATTCTACAATAAAAATCTTCGAGAAATTCGGAAGAGCCAAAACTGGAGCCTTGGTCATCACCATCCGAAGTTGTTCAAATGCTTCGTCAGTAAGTGGAGTCCAGGAAAAAGAATTCTTCTTCAGCATATTGGTAAGTGGGCTAGCTATTTTTCCAAAATCTTTGATGAATTTTCGATAATAGCCAACCAACCCTAAGAAACCAGGTAAAGCTTTAACAGTCTGCGGCTTAGGCCAATCTACCATGGCTGAGATTTTGTCAGGATCAACAACTGCACCTAGATTTGAAATAATATGGCCTAGATATTTGACCTTTTTTTGGCCAAATTGACATTTTTCAGCTTTTACAAATAATTTATTAGCTTTTAAAGTAGACAACACTTCATCCAAATGGTTGATATGATCAGACCAAGACTGACTGTAAACCAAAATATCATCAAAAAATACCAGAACAAATATTTTTTGAATACCTAGTTCATGAGAGCTTGAAATGTCGAAGGTGCATTTGTGAGTCCAAAAGGCATAACAAAAAATTCATACTGGCCTTCATGAGTACGGAAAGCCGTTTTCTTCATGAGTACACTGTTTGAGGTAGTCTATGGGCGAGAGCCTCCAAGCTTATGTTCTTGGAACTGCTAAAGTGGCTGTTGTTGAAGAAGAACTTTTACGAAGAGATATGGTTTTAAAAGACTTGCAACAAAATATCAAGAGTGCTCAAGCAATGATGAAGAGAATTTATGATTCCAAGCACACTGAGAGGGAATTTTCAGTGGGTGACTGGGTTTACTTGAAGTTACAACCCTACAGGCAATTGATAATGAGAAAATATTCCAAGCTCTCCCCAAAATATTTCGGGCCTTTTAAAGTCTTGCAAAGAATTGGTGTAGTAGCTTATAAACTGGAGTTGCCAGAAGATGCTCGCATTCATCCTGTTTTTCATGTTTCACTCTTGAAGAAAATGGTATGACGCCATACTAATGTTCAATCTCAGCTTCCAGCAGTAATTAATGACAAAATGATTCCTGTTCCGCAAGCTGCATTAGATCATCGAAGGAGAAAAGGAAACAAAGAAGTTTTGGTCCATTGGCAAGGCCTTTCGCCAGCGGATGCAACTTGGGAAGATATTGAGTTCATGAAGAATCAATTTCCAGATTTTTGCAGTTGAGGACAAGTGGCTTCTTTAAGTGGGAGGGAATTTGTTACTAGCAATAAACGTGTGCTTTACGTGGCTTTTCCACTTGCTACGTGGCCTTGAATTAATCTTGTTGAATAAGTCTTATTTGTTAGTTTTGATTATTAAGTTTAGATTTCATTTGAATAAGTCTTCTTATTTAAAAGGAAATGACTTTGTAAAGGTTCTATTTATTTGAAGTTCAAGAAATAACAGAGTATACTTTTTACCAACTTCTCTAGAAGTCTACCAAAAGAGGATTTGGGTTTCCCTTAAAGTATCCGACTGTTTCAACTTACATTAATTCGTTGGTGGAGAAACACTTGAGATGCCAAAATAGGTAGAAATAAGGATGTTATACCAGAGAGCCTTTATTCTTAAAATTTTTACTCGTGTATAAATGAGCATCTATGTATAAACACAAATTCATTAACTTATTTTTTCCATATGGATAAGTTTCATTTTCTTTCAAATTTCTAACTTTAATTGTGCATTTTGAGAGTCAATTTCTCATTCACCTAAGAATAATTTTAAATATATAAATACATCATCTCGAAGTGTTTATGGAGTAGAAACCAAACCTCTTGAGATCCTCTTGAGATTTTTACTTTCGCCAGGTCTCACTCAAAATGTTCCCTAACAATAACATAATAATATACTACTTTTTCAACAACATATTCGTTAACTGACCGCTTATTCAACAATAATATGAAAAAAGTTTCTAAAAAGTGATAACTATATAAATTTGAAAGATTTATCATACTCAGTATATGTTTACAATTCTCTTTTATGGGTTTTCATAAGTTGATAACGACATAATGTTGCATGACAACTTCATTATCAACATTATTAATAAAAATTATTAGTGAGTTTGTGGGCCATTTAAAAATTAAATTAATGTTAATATTTATGAGCTAGATTCTAGTTTGAAAACCCAACTCTTTTAATTTGTATTTAAAATTTTTCAGTATGAGAACGTAAGTGTAAATATAATGGGGCTTGAGTACAATTTATTGGGGATTTCAGTAAAAATTTTCATTTTCAAGTCCCCACTAGTCACGTTATGGTAGTATTTATTTTTTATCTGATATTTGAATGAGTTTAAATTTTTCTTAATTTTTTTGAAAACTTGAATGGGTTTGAATTTGTCTTAAATTTGAATGGATCTGAATACAAATATCTAAATGATATAATTTTTTATATCTAATTATAAATGGTATCTTATCTATTTTTATAAATAAATAAAAAAATCTTAAATATGATTATTTGACATTCATATCCTTGTAAATCAAAATAAAAAAGGGACTATGTTTTATAGTTTATGAAATAAGTATATTTAGTAGAGATATTTTTAAAATATAATATTTACTTTTCATTCAAATTTTTTTCTATTTGGATAAAAGTCACTAAAGTTTTTTTTATTTAGATGTAAATATCTAAAAATCAATCATTAGTTACAAAAAACAAACAAACAAATTTTTAAAAAAAAATCTAAAATTTAATACTTCAAACGTTTAACAAATAAAACAAGTTCTATGAATATGCCACTATAGTTGCTCTCATATGTTGTTAGTTGGAATATATTTTTGAGTTATGTTCGGAAGACCTTTATACTATAAATTTAGATATCCAGATTCCTAATATACCTCCAATTGTAATATATTTATATATTATAACAATTAGAAATAATTAATTTGATATAAATGGGGCCAAATATAAAACCATTCAACCATTTTAGATTAAGCCAAAAAAAAAAGGCCTATTGAGTAAAAGTTTTAGAATTTTTTTTTATTAAAACATTGAGTAAAAGAAAAAAAAATACAATGTCCAGCTTTTGTCAAACTTTTTTTCCAAACATTTTATCTAATCAAATAAAGGCAGCTGTTAGCCTGTTAAGTTATATAAAATGTAACTTACAGCAACTCAAAAAGTTGTTACCGGAGAACGAGAAATGATTACATGTAAAATAAGTGAGAAGTCATCCGTTACAACTTTTAGATTTGTTATAAGTTACATATGATATAATTTAACAAGATCCACAAATAGATATTAAATTTAAATAATAATACGATGAATATTGTTTAATTAATTTCTGAAACTTTTGGCCACAAGAGGTCATGTGCACTAGCGCTTCTCATGAAAAATATTAGAAGAAATTATTCATTAACCATTTTCATTTATTTTTGAAAAGGATTCCAATTTCCTAATCTATAATAGCCAACAAGAAATGCCTGCAATAAAATTTATTTTCCATCAAAAGGCTCTAAAGAGAAATGGATTAGAAAATACTTTTATGTGTCAATTTGAGAAAACGGAGGAAAAAAAAATCTACTAATCGAACAACTACAATTGGAGGTGTTTTTTTTTTTATTTTTATCTCTTGCAATTCACGTTTATGATACGTCACCCTTTTGATGAACGAATCCACCTTTTTTTTTTTTTTTCCAGATGTCTTACACCCTATACTCTCTACCTACTCTTAGTTAACCTATTATGCTCTTATTTAACTTCAAGTGGTGTTGATGCTGTTTTCCCGCGTCCCTTCAAACAATGGTAGAATCTTTTGCTCGCGGATAGCTCGAGCTCGAGCAGGACTGCCTCCCAATTCCTATTCCTCTGTCTTTCCAGAACGGAAGTTTCCCGGACCTGTACTTTCAGAAAACAAAGTCAGGGGTCGCCGGGTGTTGTTTCGACGAAAACCCTCCGACGCTCAAGTCAGTAATCGGGTTGTTCTTTTTGGTATCCCTCTTAGTTAGAGAGACCGGAAGAATGAAAGAGGGATTTTTTGCCTTTCTTTTCTGAATAAATGGAATTTTTTGGAGAATCAGTGTAAAGGGAAAGTCAGGATAGGAAGAACATGTGTGAATTTTCGGAACCCCTGCAACTTGCCCATCCCTTTCCTTTTATTCTCTGTTTTTCCCGCCTTTTCTCTCCGAGAGCATCCGTTCCCGCGTCAGT
The DNA here is from genome assembly GCA_025617385.1 of Murraya koenigii. Lineage (NCBI taxonomy): Eukaryota > Viridiplantae > Streptophyta > Magnoliopsida > Sapindales > Rutaceae > Murraya > Murraya koenigii. The sequence continues at coordinate 17,647,491 of CM046813.1, read as the reverse complement.
GGTGTCTGGGTCCCTCTGAGAGCCGGGATTGACGTAATATTCCCTGGGGATGCGCGGCTGTCTCCTTACCCCGGTTCACATGGCCAGATCACCATGTCGGGCATGTGCGCAAGGAATGATGACACCGTGGGCGCATTTACCGGCCATCGGCAACAGTACCACCACCATCCCTTGTGGGGCCCTGTTCAGACATCGTAAGGTGTGCGGAATCTTGAGGAAACTGGTCGGACTATCCCGAGCCAGGTCTTACATTCCATTTGTCCTATAATTGGCGCAGCCCAGTAGTGCTCGAGAGCTTAACTGCAGTGAGCAGAAAGAAGAGCTCGGGTCTCGATCAGTCTTCGAGCTCCCCGTCCTTGTCCAGCTTTGGCCGAACTTGATGACCTTGAGCAGGCAAGAGAGCTCGGAGCTCGGACGGCTCTGAATTCCTTGACCTTGACCAGGTTTGACGTCTAATGAGATCGTCTTCGTGCCAGTGGTCAAGACTTCTGTTCGAGCTAGGTTGACCTCGGGGCATTTCATTCGAGCTAGAAGGGCCTCGAGGAGACCTGCCCGATATTACCCAAACAAGTAGCTTCACCCTTTTGATGAACGAATCCACCATTTTTTTTTTTTCAGATGTTTTGCACCCTATACTATGTACCTAGTCTTAATTAAACTTTTACACTCTTATTTAACTTCAAGTGGCCAACAAACTGAGTTGTCTTTTGAGAATAAAAGAATCAAATTGCTAGTCAACTTAAACTATAACATTCCTCAACTCATGCAATAATTGATTATAGTTGCGTGAACAAAGATTAATCACAACGATACATTAAAATTATAGATAAAAGAGAATGAACACTCTTTCATATGAAACCAAATTTCATTTTTAACGTGAGTAATGCTACCCACGCATTCTCAGTACTCCTTCAATTACTTTACAATGTTGTAAATGCAGCCTTCGATGTTCTTGGTGTTGGATTTTTAATTCAATATTGTTGAATTCTTAATCCAACGTTGGGTTTATATGTAAATAATTATGTATTGTTTACGGCACTCAATCTCTCTAAATTATATATATATATAATATATAATATAATAATGTAATAATAATATAATATAATAATAATAAAATAATAAATAGTTTCTTTTTTTTCCTATAAAAAGGGAAGCATCGCAGAGGAGAAGGAAGCGCGGAGGAGAAGAGAAAGAAAAGAAAAAAGAGAGGAAAAAGAGAAGAGAAATGAGAGAAAGAAAAAGAGTAGAAAGAAAAAGGTGAAGCTGATTCTTTCAAATTTTCTTCTTCTATTGTTTCAAGTTTTTAAAATTTTCTTGTAATATATTTTAGAAATTTGTCAAATAAAATGAGTGGTTTTCTTTTCAATATGAGTGGCTAATTTATTAAGTTAGAGCAAAGGGTGAAACTCAAGGATTTAAATTATGGAATTAATATCTCTCTCAAGTAAGTTCAAAGTTGATTTTATTTAATATTTAATATTTCGTATTTTTATTTGCTGAATATTTTTATGTCATATTAATTTATAAACTTAAATTTTTATTGGATTTATATGATATTTTGACATTATGTCGACACTCCAATTTAGTTGTGGCACATCATGTATTCCATTCTCATATTCATCCATAAAATTGATTAGTTAAGAATTAAATAACATAATATTTAACTAGTAAATAAAATATAAAATATAAATATGAGAGAATATTATGAACATAATTTAAATTCCAAGAGTGAATCTCGTAGCCTTAGTACTTTTTAGACCGGTAATCTATTTTTCTACTATTAATTTTTATTTAATAATAGACTATTAAATTTAAAATTCCCTGTGGTTCGACCCCGGACTCACCGGGTTATATTATAACTAGATATTCTTATATTTGGGAGTAAATCAAATACTTTTAAGTCGTGTCAAGTTTTTGGCGTTGTTGCTGGGGAAATTTCAAAAATTTAGTGTCATTTTATTATATATATATATTAAATTCTGTCATCATACTTTCCATCACTTTATCTTTTGTTTTTATTATAAAATTTCAATTAAACCCATTCTTTCTCCTAAAATTATAAAAATATTATAAAACATATAAAATTTTTATTTTAACAAAAAAAAAAACTGAACTGAATTAAACTTATACTTATGGACTTATAACTTGGCATTCCTTCTACTTTTGAACTCAATTTGGACATTTGGACTAAATGGACATAGACATGGACTTGGATTTAGACTTTTAAATTTCTACAATTAAATTTCTGCATTTATTTTTATGGCTGGTTCAACTGCCTTTATTGTTATTTAATTTCTGTTATTTATTTTTTTTGTTATTTAATTTCCAATTTTTTTTATTTTTTTAGTTATTTAATTTTCTTGTATAATAAATTGTGTACTTGTATATTCCGCATTTATTTTTTATGTTTTATTAGTTTAACCGCCTACTTTGTTATTTAATTTTATAATTTTATCTTTTGTACATTTATATTTGTTGCACATTTAATTTTTAGTTTGTTTATTTTTATTTTTATTTATCTCAATTGTAATTTTTATTTTATTTTTTTATCTGCTTGTGCATTAAATAATTTCACACACACACATCATCATCATCATTGTATGAGGCGTTGGTCTCAAACTTCATGTGGCAGGTTAATTCGAATATCTCAATCATTACCACCAATCATGGAAGAAATCCACGGTGAAAACATTTTGAACCAGCTTAATCCACAAATTGATCAGGGAGACAATCATTCTTAGCAATATGAACACGATCAGAATCAACCACGAACCTTGAGAAATTACATGAATCCAACAGGAACTGGAGCACCTTCGTGTCTAGTATTTCCCCCTGAAGCATCTCGATTCAATTTTAAATCAGGCATTATCTAACTTTTACCAACATTTCATGTTTTAGAATCCAAGAATCCATACTTGCATTTAAGAGATTTTGAGGAAGTTTGTAGTACATACACAGACCAAAATTTGTTGCATGAATATAATTCGATTAAAGCTTTTTCCTTTTTCACTAAAAGATAAAGCTAAAACTTAGCTACAAAACCACATATCCGAATCAATAAGAACATGGAATAACATGCAAGAACAATTTTTGAAAAAAAATTTTCCACCCCATAGAACAAATTCTTTCAAAAGACAAATCACCACTTTCACTCAAAAACAAGGAGAAATTTTTTACCAGTGTTGGGATAGGTATAAAGAATTACTTAACATTTGCCAACACCATGGTTTTGAAGCATGGAAGTTAATGTCATATTTCTATAAGGGAATAACATCCCAAAGTAGACAGATTGTTGAAATGATGTGTAATGGTGAGTTTAGAGATAAAAATCCTGATGATGCATTAGATTATCTTGACCAATTAGCTGAAAATGCACAACACTGGGATATTGTTGGTTTTTATGAGTCATTTAGTAAACCTCGACCATCATCAACTGGTGGAGGTAGGTACAACCTTAGGGAAGACCATGACTTTCAAGCCAAATTTGCATCCTTAGCTAGAAAGGTTGAAGCATTAGAATCGAAAAAGAATGATCATGTTAAATCTGTTCAAGATGCTTCATGTCATAGTTGCAGTTCTGCTGATCATTTCACGAAGAACTGTCCAACCTTACCAGCTCTGAAAGAAAGTTTGCATGAACAAGCGAATGTCATAGACAATTTCAAAAGGCCGAATCCCAATTCATATTCACAGACATACAACATTAGTTGGAGAAACCATCTAAATTTCAGTTGGAGGAATGACAATCATGCACAACCACCTTCACCATGCTAGAATTTTCAAAATCCTCAGAGTTACCCACTTTATATCCCACCACCTAGAAAACCTCTTGAAGACACATTGCATTCATTCATTGAAAAACAAGAGTCAATTAATAATCAAACTATGCAAGCATTGACCAACTTGGCATAAACCATCTCAAAACTTACCTCAGCACTTACCATTCATAAAAAAGGTAAGTTTTCTTCTCAATCTGAACCAAATCCCAAAAGTCAACAACATTCTTATATGGGTGTTACTGGAAACCAAAACATAAGCCAAGTTAAATCGTTATAACTCTTTGTGGCTGTAAAGTTGTCGAAAAACACATTCTTGATCCTCGTAAAATTGGTAAGGATTTAATTTTAGAGAGTAAAGTAGTGCCCGACGAACCAATAGTCCACGAAGAAATAACCAACTCTCCTCATGTACCCCCATTCCCTTAAGCATTGATCAAACTAAAGTAATCAAACTACAACCCAGAGATTTATGAGGTCTTCAAGCAGGTGAAAGTTAACATTCATTTGCTAGATGTCATTAATCAAGTACCATCTTATGCTAAATTTTTGAAAGATTTGTGCACTGTAAAAAGAAAACATAAGGTACAAAAGAAAGCATTTCTTGCAGAATAGGTAAGTTCCATTCTCTCAACTAATAATGCTTTGAAATACAAAGATCTTGGTTGTCCAACTATTTCTTGTATTATTGGGAACTATAAAATTGA
>CM046813.1:17391077-17642908 GCA_025617385.1 Murraya koenigii | reverse complement strand
AAAACAAGAGTCAATTAATAATCAAACTATGCAAGCATTGACCAACTTGGCATAAACCATCTCAAAACTTACCTCAAAGACTTACCATTCATAAAAAGGTAAGTTTTCTTCTCAATCTGAACCAAATCCCAAAAGTCAACAACATTCTTATATGGGTGTTACTGGAAACCAAAACATAAGCCAAGTTAAATCGTTATAACTCTCTGTGGCGGTAAAGTTGTCGAAAAACACATTCTTGATCCTCGTAAAATTGGTAAGGATTTAATTTTAGAGAGTAAAGTAGTGCCCGACGAACCAATAGTCCACGAAGAAATAACCAACTCTCCTCATGTACCCCCATTCCCTTAAGCATTGATCAAACTAAAGTAATCAAACTACAACCCAGAGATTTATGAGGTCTTCAAGCAGGTGAAAGTTAACATTCATTTGCTAGATTTCATTAATCAAGTACCATCTTATGCTAAATTTTTGAAAGATTTGTGCACTGTAAAAAGAAAACATAAGGTACAAAAGAAAGCATTTCTTGCAGAATAGGTAAGTTCCATTCTCTCAACTAATAATGCTTTGAAATACAAAGATCTTGGTTGTCCAACTATTTCTTGTATTATTGGGAACTATAAAATTGAACATGCTTTACTTGATCTTGGAGCTAGTGTTAATTTACTTCCATATTCTGTGTACCAACAACTCAATCTTGGTGAGTTAAAACCTACATCTACTACTCTTTTACTTGCTGATAGGTTAATCAAGGTACCAAAAGGGATAATTGAAGATGTATTAGTTCAAGTTGATAAATTCATATATCCTGTAGATTTTATTGTCTTGAAAACTGAACCAATTATTGATGAATGCAAGCAAATTTCTGTAATATTAGGTCGACCATTTTTAGCTACTGCTAATACTTTAATTAATTGCAGGAATTAGGTGATGAATTTATCATTTGGCAATATGAAGTTGGAACTCAATGTATTCAATATGTGTAAACAACATCATGATAAACAAGATGAAGAAAATGAGACTGAGGATATTGAACACATTGAACCAATCATTGAAGAACACATTCAGGATGAGAAATTTTCAAAATCTATGGAAATTTGTTTTGCTAGTTCATTTGAATCAAGTAAAGAATTGGAATGTGATACTACTAATATATGTTCTATACTTGATTCTACACAGGTATCCAAAGATGGCAACAATCAATTGGACTTTAAAGACATGAGAAAACTTGAAAAGATAAAAGAAAATAAAGTACCGAAGCTTGAACTAAAGCCTTTACCAGGAAAATTAAAGTATGCGTATCTCGGAGATCAGCAAACTTATCTAGTGGTAATTTCTTCTCAACTCACAAGCAACCAAGAAGGTAAGTTACTCACTGTTTTAAAAAGGCATAAGACTACTATTGGTTGGACCTTAAAAAACATAAAGGGTATTAATCCTTTAATTTGAACACATAGAATACACTTAGAGGAAAATGCTAAAACAGTCTGTCAGGCACAAAGAAGATTAAATCCTCACATGAAAGAAGTAGTAAAAAATGAGGTCCTTAAACTACTAGATGTAGAAATTATCTATCCTATCTCTGATAGTACTTGGGTAAGTCCAACACAAGTAGTACCAAAGAAATCTGGAGTAACAATTATAAAAAATGAAAAAGGTGAACTAATCCCAATATGCATCCCATCGAGCTGGCGCATGTGCATTGATTATAGAAAATTAAATGATGCCACTAGAAAAGGCTATTTTTCCCTTCCATTTCTAGATTAGACTCTTGAGAAAGTAGCAGGACACCCCTATTACTACTTTCTTGATGGCTACTCAGGTTATTATCAAATTCTTATAGCCTTAGAAGACCAAGAAAAGACCTCATTCACATTCCCATTTGGAACATTTTCATTTAGGAGAATGCCTTTTGGACTTTGTAATGCTCCTGCAACAATTCAAAGATGCATGTTAAGCATTTTTAGTGACATGGTTGAAAATTACTTGGAAGTTTTTATGGATGATTTAACTGTGTTTGGAAATTCTTTTGATAATTGTATTGATAATCTAGAAAAATTTTTGAAAAAGTGTAAATAAAAAGGACTTGTTTTAAATTGGAAAAAATGCCATTTCATGACTGTTTCTGGAATTGTTTTAGGACATGTCATTTCTTCTAAAGGAATTGAAGTTGATAAAGCCAAAGTTGAAGTCATCTCAAAATTACCATCACCAAAGACAGTGAGAGAAGTTCGATCATTTTTAGGACATACAGGTTTTTATAGGAAGTTTATAAAAAACTTTAGTGTTATATCTAAACCACTTTGTAATCTCTTGATTAAAGACATACCATTTGAATGGACCGAAGATTGTCAAAAAGCTTTTGAAAAATAATCAATCTTTTAACAACAACCCCTATAATGCAATCCCCTGATTGGACTTTACCTTTTGAACTAATGCGTGATGCTAGCGATTATGCTGTTAGAGCTGTTTTAGGTCAAAGAAAGGAAGGTAAGCCCTTTGTTATTTATTACGAAAGTAGAACTTTAAATAGTGCTCAAATGAATTATACCACAACTGAAAAAGAACTACTTGCTGTAATATTTGCATTAGATAAATTTCGATCGTATTTAATTGGCTCATCTACTATTGTTTATTATGATCATGCAGCTATTAGATATTTAATGTCTAAACAGGATGCCAAGCCAAGATTAATACGATGGATTTTGCTACTCCAAGAATTCAACTTGACAATCAAGGATAAAAAGGGTACTGAAAATGTTGTTGCAGACCACCTGTCAAGACTAACAAATCAGTCTTCAATTGATACAACACTTATCAATGATTCTTTCCCTGATGAATTCTTATTTTCTATACACAATATGCCTTGGTATGCTAACATTGTTAATTATCTTGTAACAGATGAAATTCCATTTGATTGGAACTTTCAGGATAAGAAGAAATTCTTAACAGAGGTAAAAATTTTTTACTGGGATGATCCATACTTATTCAAGTACGGTTCTGATCAAATTTTTTGAAGATGTGTATCAAACAATAAGATAAGTAGTGTCATTCAATTTCGTCATTCTGAAGCTTGTGGTGGCCATTTCTCTTAAAAGAAAATAGCTGCAAAAATATTACAGTGTGGATTTTATTGGCCTACATTATTTAAAGATTCACATGAATTTTGTAAAATGTGCAAGAATTGTCAAATGTGAGGGTCCATCTCAAAGCAAAACATGATGCCTTTAAATCACATTCTTGTCATTAAAATATTTGATTGTTGGGGAATTAATTTTGTGGGCCCTTTTCCATCATCATTTGGATTTGTTTATATTTTGGTTGCTGTTGATTATGTTTCAAAATGGATTGAAGTTATTCCTTGTCGGCACAATGATCACAAAACTGTGATTTGCTTTTTAAAAGAAAATCTTTTGAGCAGATTTGGAATCTCTCGAGCTATTATCAATGATGGAGGTAAGCATTTTTGTAATAAATCATTTGAGTCTTTAATGAAAAAATATGGAATTATGCATAAAGTTGCTACTCCTTATCACCCTCAAACAAATGGTCAAGTTGAATTAGCAAATAGGGAAATTAAACATATTTTAGAAAAGACGGTTAACCCAAGTCGAAAAGATTGGTCTTTTTGAATGACTGATGCACTTTGGGCTTACCGCACTGCATTTAAAATATCTTTAGGAATGTCATCTTATCGATTAGTTTATGGTAAGCCTTACCACTTACCAGTTGAGCTTGAGCATAAATCATTTTAAGCTGTTAAAGTTTTTAATTCAAATCTTGATAATGTTGGTAATGTGCGTAAATTGCAATTGAATGAACTTGAAGAATTGAGAAATGATGCATATGAAAATTCAATAATTATTAAAGCAAGAACCAAAGTTTTTCATGATAAAAAAATTTTTAGAAAAATATTTAAAATTGATCAAAAAGTTTTGCTATATAATTCTCGTCTTCATTTGTTTCCAGGGAAATTAAAGTCAATGTAAAGTGGCCCATTTGTTGTAAAATATGTATATCCATCCGGGACCATAGAAATCGAGAATCCAAAGAACGGTGTCACATTTAAAGTTAATGGTCAAAGATTAAAACCATAACTGGAATTCCAACCACGTGAAGAAGACACCAAAATCAATTTGAGTGACCCACCAAATCTTGATTAAATCTTTAATGTGTGACTAATATATATATATATTTTTCTTTTTTGCTTTATTATTTAATCATTTGATTGTTTGATTATTTGATTATTTTTAGTTTCACACAGCTATATTTAGTAAGCATATAATATTTCTTGCTTAAGCGTGTTTGTTTGACAATTGTGTTTTCTCTTATTATATGTCATGAATACCTCAATTAGAAAGATCAACATCTTTAAACTCTTTTACGTGTAAAATTTCACTTAGCAGGATTGATACGAAGTTGTAAATCACATCTAATATGGGATCAACAACCACCAGAGTTTGTGTCATATGTTGAAGACCTAGAAAGACAACTTTGGGAAATAGAGGAAGGTATTTTTAACGTTAAGTTGGAACTTGAAGTTAATGCAATAAGAGGACGAATGTAAGTTTCAATTATTTTATTTTTTTCTTTTCATTGTATTTTGTTTATTTTCACATTTAAATTGATTTTTCAGAGTTGATTTGTTTCTTTCGTGTGTTTTAATTTACTTTCATGTATAAATGGCAGATAACGACACTCTGTAACTTCTTAAGTCGGTATTTTCAGCTTCCCATAATAACTGAAACCTCAAAAACCAAACATGGAAGAAATACATTAAAAACTGCATAAGCGTTTTCCTTCTCTCCCTCAGAATGCCCTCAGGAAAATTTACAAAACTCGCTGTGAACGACTACGTTTGTTAATGATCCATGGCATTCCTTCTCACATTCGTTGGTTAATTGAAGCAAAGGTCTGATTAGCAGGTGAGTTTTCTGATCCATTTATTTCTTACATGCTTGGTTTTGGAAAAAGTACATAAGCTAAAAAGAGAAGAGCTAAACAACTTGGTTCTAATTGTCGTAATTGTGTAAGATGTAATTGCAAGAACCCGCGTTGTAAATCTTTAGGAATGGTTTCTGATACTCGCGAAGATAAAATTAAATTTGTTAAAGATGGCATGAGTAAAGACTCGTTAGATGATATATTACGATCACTTAAGACGCATCGAAGCGGATATGTACAACATTCAATTCAAAGGTATTGGAAACTATTCCAAAAAGAAAACACACAGTTTAGTCTTGGGAATCTGACTCAAAAAGACTTTGTTTGCCAGTTTATAAGAAAACTGGATGAGAAGCCTATCTTCGACTCATAAAGGGCGTTCAAGCTGTTACTGGACATAAAACCAGAGGAAGATGTGAGCCATAATTGTAACTACCAGTAAATATCCTTTTTCCTTTTAATAATATTTTATTTTATGCATTATTAATTTTAATAGTGTGATTACTGTTTTCTTTTTCTTTTTATTGTTTATTTTATTTTCTTTTTCTAGTTATTGTTTGTTTTATCTGTTTACTTTTGAAATATAAGCCAAAGGTTCACACGTCATTTGATAAGTACACCACTCCATTTACAACTGTTTATCAATATCTCTATCTTTAAATACGTGCTTTTATTTTAAACTTTCACAAATTATTTTTGAAGATTATTCCAATGGCAGCATCTTCGAGTAGACAATTCAAAAATATTTGTGTGCTTTCTAGGTTTCGCTATGGAAAGTACATGGAATTCGTTGAGGCAGTTGTAGATCTTGGTCCTGTCATAGCAGAGAGAAACTTACAACTAATATATGGAAGAGGTGACTGTAGATTATCCAAACTTGTTTCAAAAACAGCTTTCACTAGAGGAAGTCAAGTGCTAGGAATCATCCCAAAAGCCCTTAAACCTATAGGATGTCTACCTGGCCCACCAACTGGGGAAGAGTTAGTTATCTCAGGTATGCAAGAAATAATATCCAAAATGTTAGATCATGCTGATGCTTTCATCTTTTTGTCAGGCGATCTAGCAACTCTGGAGGCACTAATTACATTTGCGTCTTGGGCCTATTTGAACATTCATCAGAAACCCATCGGTTTGTTAAATGTTAATAATTTTTATAATGACTTGTTCACATTTCTTAACCATGCAATTAACAATTATTTTATTCCTCCCTCAGCTAAAAAAAATCTTTATTTGTACTTCTACAACTAATGAATTACTTGATCTTTTACAAGCTTACAAACCGAAGCCAGAACCCATGACTTTGGCATTGGATTGATTAACTGAAGATGATAACAGTAACAGTAGTAAGAAGTGCAAATTGGATTTAAATCTCCATTTGTAATTTTTTTTAGTGTTCATGTGATGTCTTCTAAACTCTACTTCTTTCCTTTAAGACATTGAGGACAATGTCTCATTTAGGTTGGGGGAGGAAATAGTTGAAAATTGTGGAATGTGTCAATCCTGGTGATGTTTTTACTAATTTTTTTTTTTGCAAATACTAACTATGGATAAATTTTGAGTTGAAGATGGCCGAATATGGAGTGAGTGGTTCTAGAAACGCATCTTCTTAGTTTTAGAGTCTTTTATTTATTTATTTTTTAAAAAAATAAAAAAAAAATTATTCTAAGCCTCTACAACAAGTTCAGATATGATATTCTCTACTTTTTCTTTTATGTTTCTTTTCTCTATTTCTCATTTTGCATGCATATCTTTAAATTATAATATATTAAGAATAATGTTTAGATTAGGTTGGAGGGTGGGGATAGTTGATGTAAATTGTAAATATATGCGTTTGTCTATTTTTCTTTAAATAAAAAAAAATTCCAAAAACAACAATTTTTTTTTTGTCTAGGATGGGTGTGTAAAGAGTCACTACTTTTGATACGCATCCTAACAGTCCAGTCTATATTATTTTTTGAATTTAAAATTCATATTAAGTTGTTTTTGTTCCTTATTCTCTGAATTACTCAAATTTATGAATTCTCCACTTGATAATCATTAATTAAATATTTTTGTCAGTTTTTTATTTAAACAGGTATTATTAAATCATTATTTTCTCACACACACTATCAAACATGCTATTGGGTTGTAAGTTAAAATTTTTTGCAATATTTTGTTCTCTTGATCTGTTGGAGATAATTTCTAAGATAGTAGAAAGTGTGTTATGTTTTTCAAAAAAAAAAAATAAAAACAAGAAAAAAGGAAATAGAAAAAAAAAGAAAAAAATGTGTTTAATTTTACTATATCTGAAATCCAAGTAATTAAGTCCGTAGGGGTGTTTTAACACCTAGTGCCGTAAGGCCAACTGATTTGGGAGTCATTGGCCCAAAGCTCGCTACATGGGTTGCAGATATATTGTTTGCTTATTTATCTAAAATTCGAATAATTAAGTCCGTAGGAGTGTTTTAACACCTAGAGCTCTAAGGCCAACTGATCTGGGAGTCATTGGCCCAAAGCTCGCTATATGGATTGAAGATGTAATATTTTAAATTGTATGAATAATCTACTGCCTAATAAAGATATTATCTCTGATAAATCACTAGAATAAAAAAATATTGTTTTCTTTTAATGAAGTCCCATAAGTATTGCGTTAATTTTTCGAGCACAAAAGAATGTTTGATGATATCTTGGATAATGAGTGAATGACAAAAAGATATAATAAATAAATAGGAGAATTTATTTATTTGGTAGTTTAGAGGATAAATGAACAACTATTAACTTGCGGGTAAATTTTATAATTCTTGATTTTAAATAGCGCTTTAATTGCTATGGACTAACAATAAGCTGGTTGGGGGGTATGACTAGTACTAGAAAGAGTATATTTTATAAAGGTTTAAATTATTATTTTTTTCACTTAAAGTATTAATTAATGTGTACATAACTTACATTTTATCTTAATGTTGCTCATATGTAATTTTATATAAATTATATTTTATTATGTTAATTTTTATCTTAATTATTATATTTTCTTATTGTAGGTATATTTTGAGAATGAAGAGAAATCATAACTGAAAAATGAGAGAAAAAAAGAGCTGCTTTATAATAATAAATAAATAAATAATATATATTAAAAAAAAAAAAAGAAGAGATAAAGAGATTGAGTGCACGTCACTCAATCTCTCTCTTAATTATATATAATATTATAATATAATAATATAATGTAATATAATATATAATAATATAATATATAATATAATAATGTAATAATAATATAATATTATAATAATAAAATAATAAATAGTTTCTTTTTTTTCCTATAAAAAGGGAAGCATCGCAAAGGAGAAGGAGGTGCGGAGGAGAAGAAAAAAAAAGAAAAGAAAGAGAGGAAAAAGAGAAGAGAAAGAGAGAAAGAAAAAGAGGAGAAAGAAAAGGGTGAAGCTGAGTCTTTCCAATTTACTTCTTCTATTGTTTCAAATTTTTAAAATTTTCTTGTAATATATTTTAGAAGTTTGTCAAATAAAATGAGTGGTTTTCTTTTCAATATGAGTGGCTAATTTATTAAGCCAGGGCAAATGGTGAAACTCAAGGATTTAAATTATGGAATTAATATCTCTCTCAAGTAAGTTCAAAGTTAATTTTATTTAATATTTAATATTTTGTATTTTTATTTGCTGAATATTTTTATGTCATATTAATTTATAAACTTAAAATTTTATTGGATTTATATAATATTTTGACATTATGTCGACACTCCAATTTAGTTGTGGCACATCATGTACTCCATTCTCATATTCATCCATAAAATTGGTTAGTTAAGAATTAAATGACATAATATTTAACTAGTAAATGAAATATAAAATATAAATATGAGAGAATATTATGAATATAATTTAAATTCCAAGAGTGAATCCTGTAGCCTTATTACTTTTTAGAAAGGTAATATATTTTTCTACTATTAATTTTTATTTAATAATAGACTACTAAATTTAAAATTCTCTGTGGTTCAACCCCGAACTCACCGGGTTATATTATAACTAGACACTCTTATACTTAGGAGTAAATCAAACACTTTTAAGTCATGTCACTTGCGAAGCCATACCGCTTCTTTTGCAGCCGCATATTAAGCTTTTATTGTGGAGTCATATAGGATTGTTTCACACTTTTCCAACTAATAGCTCAACTTTCTAATGTAAACACATAGCCAGAAGTAGAATTTTTAGAATCCTTATCTGACATAAATTCATAATCAGTATAACCCACTGGAGTAAGTTCATCACCTGAATACACAAGTATATAATCCTTAGTTCTTTTCAGATACTTCATTATGTGCTTGATAGTAGTCCAGTGTTCAGGTCCAAGATTAGATTGATATCTGCTATCCCAACCGCAAAACATATGTCTGGTCTAGTGCAAAGCATGACATACATAAGACTTTCCACAACTTTCGCGTAGGGAACTCGTTTCATTTTCTCTATCTCCTTAGAAATTTTAGGTGATTGATCCTTAGAGAATAAAATTCCATGTTTGAATGGTAATAAACCAGTCTTGGAATTTACCATGCTAAATGTAGCCAATATCTTATCGATATAGACCACTTGAAACAAAGCTATCGTTTTATTCTTCCTGTTTCGTAGTAACTTGATACCAAGAATATAACTAGCTTCTCCCAGATCTTTCATATCAAATTATTTTGCTAGCCAACTCTTTATAGTAGTCAATACTCCTACATCGTTTCCGATACGTAGAATATCATCTACATAAAGAATTAGGAAGGCTACAGATTTTTCCTGAATTTTCTTGTACACACATGGTTCATCAATATTCTGAATGAATCCAAACGATTTTATCTCTTGATCAAATCTGACATTCCATCACCTGGATGCTTGCTTCAATCCATAGATGGATCTCTGCAACTTGCATACCAAGTGTTCTTGGCTTTTTTGTATGAATCCATCTGATTACTGTGTAAAGATGTCTTCTTCAAGATGCCCATTAAGAAAGGTAGTCTTGACATCCATTTGCCAAATTTCATAATCTAGCACTGCAGAAATAGAGAGCGAAATTCTGATGGATTTAAGCATAGCAACCAGAGAAAATGTTTCCTCATTTTGAGTGAACCTTTTGTCTATTAATCTTGCTTTAAATGTTTCCATCCTACTATTTATTCCTCTTTTCCTCTTATAGATCCACTTGAATCCAATGGGTTTTACCCCATTTGGTGTCTCTACAAGTTCCCAGATTTTATTGGAATACATGGATTCCATTTCTTAATTCATAGCCCTTTTCCAATGTTCAACATCACTATCTATTAGAGATTTATTATATCCAGTGGGATTTTATACATGTTCATCTGAGATAGCCGTATAGGTTTCTCTCAATAATATGTATCTTGTTTGGTAATCTAGTTACCCTCCCACTACGATGAGATTCTAAAAGTGATGATTTGTTCAGGGATAATAATTTGTTAATCACTCTTACCCTTTTCTATGTTTATTATAGAAAACTGAGCATCAATATGATCTCTTTATGATTTTTCTATTTTTACCTTATTCTTAGGTTATAAGTCATTTACATAGCCTTCCTCAAGGAAAGTATAGTGTATGTTTACAAATACATTCCTATTTTGAGGTCTATAAATTAGACTTTCCTTTATTCCTTTAGAATACCTAAAACATGCAAACTTTTGAACATGAATCCATCTTTTCTGCCTATAATTTTAGTATAAATACTAGTGAATCTCCAACTATAGATGTGTCATAAATTAAATTTGTGACATTTCCATAATTCCATGGAGTATTAGGCACCGATATAGATGAAACTAGGTTCAATAGTCTATGCAGTTTCAAATATTGGTATCTAGAATAAAAGAGGTAAATGATAAATCACTAAGCATATATCTTGTTTTATTCAAAAGAATCTTGTTTCTCAATGTAATGACACTATTATGTGACAATGTTCATTATAAATGGGAGTTTATCCTATTTTACAACCAAATGGACTTTGAATTCTCTAGAGAGATATTCTTTACTTCAATCAGATCGAAGCTCTTTTATGTTCTTGTTTAATTACTTCTTTGTTTTATCCATGTACTCTTTTGAATTTCAAAAGTTACGGAATCATGACCTATTTAGACAAACATAAATGCGATGAATATTTATCAATAAGATTGATAGAATACTTATAACCTCTTCTAATATATAAACTAATTAGTCTGCATACATTTGTATGCACTAATTCCATGCAATATAATATTACACTTTCTTTTAGCTCAAAAGGAGCTATCTTGTCATATTACTCTTCTGAGTAAGATTTGTAGAGTATCAATGATCAACCTCAATAGGTCAGGAAAGGCCTATTATTAATCATTCTCATGAAATCTTATTATAGCTTATATGATTTAAGCATAAATATTAGAGGTGCCATTGGTTTAGGAAAAACATTTCTTTTCTTATATAAATGCATATACTTTATATCATTATATCTTGCTTTGAACTGATCAATAGACTTATATGGTATTAATTGTCTTTGTAAAGTACCAAAATAAGTTATGATTAGAGGATAAAAAATAAGAGTGCACTCCTATTTATTAAAAACAAGCCACCGAAATTAAATTCCTCTAATGTTTGGAATACAAAGACAAATATCAAAACTTAAAGTCTCATAAAATTGATCTAGTCTTCTCAGTAAACTAGTATCCTTCTCTACTGCAATTTAAAACTTTCTTCATTTATTCTATTGATTTCCTGAAAGCCAAATAAATGAATTTACAAATAAAATTAGTTATTTTAGAATCCACTATTGCATTAATAAATAGAAATTGAACTAATTAGGAAGCTTAAAGATTTCCTATACCCGATTTTAATAATATTAGCACAATCTTTTTTCCGATGACCATTATGTTCACACTTGAAGCACTTGCCTTTCGACTTGCTATCTTTTCTGGTAGATAGGTTTCTTGTCCCAATTCTCTTTTACATATCCTTGTCTTTCGACTTAGGCCTTAAAGAGATTTCTTATTTAGGAAGTTCTTTGCTATGATAATATTCTTCTATAGCATGTAGTTCGTACATCAATTGAATTAAGGTCATATCTTTATTGCTTAAGATATAGCTGACCTTAAATTCTATGAATGTATCAGGTAAAGATTCAATCGCCATGTTGATCTTTGTTTTATCATCAATCTCAACACCATGAATCTCAACTTCATTCAAATAGTCCATTATTTTGAGGACATGATCACGAACTCTTATACCCTCTTTCATCTTGGTGTCAGTGACATGTTTTAACGCTATTTCTCTGGCAGAATCAGTATTCTGTCCAAACATCTGATGAAGACTAGCTAATATTTCAGTGGCTGTTTGCATGCTTCGAAGTTTGTTCTGCAGTTCTATAGAAATTGAAGTCAATAAATAGCGCTTAGCCATTTTGTTAGCTTTGCACCATTTCTCATAAGAATCCTTCTGATTTCTATAATCGTATAACGTTGGTACTGGAGGGCATTGCTGGGTCAGAACATATTTGCAATCTTTAGCAGTGAGAATATTAAATAGATTGCATTTCCAATCTAAGTAATTTTCACCAGTGAGTTCATTTTTAATCAGGATAATTAATAGTGGGTTGATGGAAAACATTTTCTGAAAAATAAAACATACATGCATAAATACATTAATATAACATTCACAATAAAATTCTAAAATGCAAAAAGCCATAAATGCATGTTATTTTATTATAATAATAATTTAGTACCGCTTTAGCAAGCTATCCGTTGGAGAAATCATACCGCCACTTACTAGACCCAATTAACCATTAGATTATTTACTTTCATGTCGTAACATGATAAATAACTATCGTTATCCTTTAGAGCCAAAATTTTGTTAACAGAGCTTCGTTGGGAAGGTTAATAATAAATTTTGTTGAGTGTATAACCATTGTTTTAATCTACGTATTTCTCATATCATGCAGCCACCGTTAGGGTGATAAACAGATTAAAAAATATTTCGATCTTATCTTTAAAGAAGTTCATCAAATAAAATGTCTAATATATATACCCTCCGTAGGGAGCATCACCGTATCATGAAGACGAGGTATATATATATATAATTTTATTATTGAACTAACAATGGAGCCCATGGGAAAATTATCTTGAATCTTCCCTCTCCCACTTAATATTTTAAAGTTGGTTTTTCCTTTTAAAACATACATATATTATTAATTTCATGCTTCCTATAATATTATCTAAGTGATATATTATCAAGCATTTGTAAATTTCAAACAATATACATAAATTCATATTATATAAATAACATATATCATTATGCATAGAGTGACATTACTTATTCTATATGACATGTTATTATGGCATGTTCACATAAAAAAACACAACATATAGAAAATTTAAATAATCTCAATTCATGGTTTTCCTAAAATAAAAAAAAATATTAACCCTAAGCCTAAACTTCATTGGGCTTCATGTCAATATCTTCTTCCATTGGATTATCTTTGTAGATAGACTTGGCTAATATGGGCTTTAAATTTATTATTAGTCAGAATTTTTAATTTTAAAGAAAATAAAATAAAATTTTTAGTAAAACTTTTGGACTAAAAATAAACTTAATTTGTTTAAACTATATCCATGCATTTTAATCCATGAAGTCCAAATTTTATTAAACTTAAAACTAGAATTTGCCAAGTCCAAAACGTTTTTGGACTTTAATGCATAATAGTATACTCATTTTGCCCATTTTAAAATATTACAGAGATTAGGGGTTTGAATGATACTTACCACTCAAAACCCTAATCTCATATTTTCTTCACCAGAGATTAGGGGTCTAAGTGATAATTACCACTAAAGCCGGAAACGTGCCACTGCCACTGCCGCTGCACTGGTCGCTCACTGCAGCAGTGAGCTCACGCTCAGCCTCGAGCAGATGAGCTGCACTGCTACGGTCTGACGGAGTCTGCTGCTAGCTGCAGACGAATCGCGAGTGTTGTTGCTGCATGATCGAGCCCCTGCGCTGCTAGGTCACTGCGTGAGTCCCTGCTCGCTCGATCGTCTTTGGAATTTTTTTTTTTTGGTTATAGATTTCAAACCCAATAATTAAAAAAAATTTAAAAACATAAAATTAAATCAAAAGGGAAACATAGTGATAATAGATCACCCATTTTATTACAAATCCAAAAAAAAAAATACAAACAAATTTCTAACCATGAATTGAGACAATACAAGCATGCTTTATTCATATATTAACAAATAATATATATCTAAATAAATTGTGCCACTCTAATATATAATTAATAAGATAGATTTATTATGAAATTCTTATATGTTATTATTATGATATGACTCTGATACCAATTGAAGGGAATAAATTAGGTTTTTCAATTTTTCAATTAAAATATTTTTTTAGGACCGATCTCATACAACATATAAGAATTAAGTAATCTAAAAAATCATACCTTGATATTTTGAGAAGATGAACAATTGAGAGTTGTAGATCCATCTCCAAACGATCTTCCAGGCTATGACTCAAGATTGATCAACACTGGACGTGTGGGCATCTGTTTCACCACTCCCCAATTGCAACTGGCTTCTCTTAGATGTCTTTGTATTTTTCTCAAAAGTCAAGGGATTCTCTTCTCTCTTTTTTCTTCTCAAATTATCTTAAGAGAATAATACCCCTTTTATAATATCTTATGAAAAACCCTAGTATGTTAGGATTATGATTCCTATTAAAAATAGAATTCCTCTTTTAATTTAAATATTTAAATATTTAAATTAAATACTATCTCTCCACTTACGTAAAAATGAAGAGAATGTGTAACTAACTAGGAGACCACCTTGTAAAATATCACAAGCCCCTTTTTACACTTAAATATAACATACTAGGTCTTAACAAATATTATAATTATGATTTTCATCTCATATGCTAGTTTTTCTTACTTTTGGGTCTAGTGATGGTGTTGTCAATTAAATGAGCTAACTCGGGGATCATTTGGGAACATACAATAATGGCTACAATAATTAAATTTATAATTTAAACAAATATAATTATTTAATTCCATTTCTACTCCACTATAAGATTGGAACTGACCTCCATAATTGTATGCTTTAATATAATTCGCTCAATCCACATTGATTCTTTACTATACAATCCTTTGTACCACATCATTAATTTAAATTGATATTTCAACTGTCCAATCAATTTAATTACATATTGTTCCTTGATACTTACTGGTTTTCTCTAATGATCATTGTTGATGCGGTTTTCTGCGTGCTCTAGAATAGTTTCAAAACTCCTACTCGCAAGACGCTCGAGCAGGAATGCTTGCCAACCTCAATTCTCCGTTATTCACCAGAACAGCGATCTCCTCGGGCTTGTACTCACAAAAACAAGGTCAGGGGTCGCCGGGTATTTTTTCGGTAAAAACCCTCCGACGTTCAAGTCAGTGATCGGGCTATTCTTTTTGTATCCCTCTTTGTTAGAGAGACCAAAGGAATTAATAATGATAAAAAATGACAATCCTTAAAGAATGGCCGAACCGTGAGAGAGAAGAAGAACCTGAAAAATTCTGGAACCTCCTCAACTTACACGTTGGTTTTCTTTTATCCCTTATTTTTCCCGTCCTTTTTCTCCGAGGTCATCCGGTCCCGCGTTAATGGTGTCTGGACCCCTCTAACAGCAGAGATTATTGCGCCATATCCTGATAATGCGGGATGCCAGGTGGGCAAGGGTTCCCATGGCCTGATTATGGTGTCGAGCATGCGCGCATGAAATGATGACGTTGTGGGGGCGAGTGCCGGCCATCGGTAACAGTCACGACACCATACCGTGTGGAGTATTGGTCAGGCATCGATCATCGCGTTGAGTTGCTGGAGATATGGGTCAGATTGTCTCGAACCAGCCGTACTTGAATCTTGCATCCACTTCGTACCATTGCTGATCGGGATGGGTCATACTTGTGGGTTTGAAGACTTCGAGAAGAAGAAGGAGCTCGGGGCTCGACCAATCTTGAGGTCCTCGACCTTGACCAACTTTGACACTTAGTAAGGCCGTCTTCGTGCCAACAGTCAAGTATTATGCTCGAGATGGGCTGACCTCGAGGTCTTTTACTCAAGCTGGATTGGCCTCGAGGAGACTTGCTCGATATTACCCAAACACCAGTCCCCCAGTTTCTAGTCTTTGGAGTGAAACGAGATAAGACTGGAAGCTTATTATCTGGGCCGACTTCCTGTGTTGAGTTGTCTTTCGCTTCTATAATTTCATATTTAATGTGAGACACGTGGATGGATCTAGGCCGTGCTTTTGAATTTTGAAGAGACGTTACTTGAACAGTCACGTCTCTTGAGATGTGTGCCATCTGCTGAAGAGACGCACTTTCCTCTTTAAAAACCCTCGATTTCTTTACTGTGCTTCCTATTGTCTGTCTTTGCTCAAATTAAAATTTAATCGCTTGCAAGTGCTTCCCATCTTCTTCCTTACCGTTGTTGCCACTTCCCGTTGTCAACTCGTTCTCAGGTATAAACTTCTGCTCTCTTCTTGTTTCTGTTCTGTTCTTCGTTTATTTTGGGTTTCCGATTCCCATCTGGTAGATTGTGTCTATAGGAAACATGTCAGACACTCAACAACCCCGTATAATGTTATCCGAAGAATCATCCTCTTCGAGTGACTCTGAACCCATTAGGATGGTCCCCGTGAGAGACTCAAGTCCTGAGGGGGTTTTGGTTGTGGCGGAGACTCGGCCGCAACAAGGGGAAAGGGTTAGCCAAAGGTCAGAGAGTGGGTGATTCCCCATTGATCATATGAGGTGTGAAACTTCACACCCGGACCTGGACCGACTTAGGGACACCTACCACATACTCGGCTAGTGTGGACTTGCGGGTGCCCGATAAGGGTGAGATGCCCAGCCGTCCTCCCCGGGGGTATGTCACTTTCCATATGGAGTGCTTTAGGTGGGGGGTTAGGTTGCCTCTTCAGCCTTATTTTGTCCGAATTCTATCCAGACTCCGCTTGGCCTCGGGGCAGTTGAACCCGAATGGGTAGAGGGTCTTGTCCGGTCTTTACGTGTTGTGGAGGTGGTGTAATCTGGGCGAGCCCTCGGTAGGGGAGATAAAGCATCTCTACCAACTGAAAAGCAGCCTGAAGGACGTTGGCTGGTACTACCTCGCCTCCAGTCAGAAAGGCAAGAAACTCATTACTAATCTCCCCACATCTGGTGGCAACTGGAAGGGCAAGTTTTTCTTTGCTGGAGTAGATTGGGGGCAAGCTGCATCTGCCTCCGAAGGGGTCCCTCCGATTCCTCACCATTTTTGCACTCCATGTCGTCTACTATTCAACATATTCTTACTTTGGCTTTTTTGCTCGTATCTTTTCTCACCATTATGTTCTGGTTATTGTTACAGTATCTTGGAGTGCTTCTTATAGAATTTGGGAAGAGCTTCAAGCGCGTGTCAACACTGCTCTTGACAACGCGAGCTCGTGCAGGGAGCTACTCACACTCCATAATTTTGCTGAGTTTGGCCTGGTCCCTCAAGAGGAGATTAGTGGTGTGCTTTCTTTGCTGAAGAGGCCTGCGAGCACCTCAGACTGCCCGAGCAGCTCCTTTGCTCTAGCGAAGTGGCCTCGAACTGACAGTGCCGACTCGTTGATTAGGACTGCACCCCTGCTTGGGAGACTGAGCGACCAACAGAGGGTGCAACTCGCAGGGCTCCGAGGACTGCCACTTCATCTCGACCTCAATCAGGATGAGTACAGGAGCAGCAGCGACCTGACATCGCCGATCCTTACCTTAAGGACGTCGCCAAACAGATCGAGGAGAAGTTCCTAGAGGGGATAGAGGCTTCTGGAGCTGATGACTTAGTCGGCGTATTCCACAGCCACTCCTCCCGCGCTGTGGCTGTTGATACCGCCTTCAAGACCAAAACTCAGGATTCTCAAAGGAAGATCAGAGCAGAAAATCAGAACTTGAAAAGGAGTCTTGAGCAGAAGGACGAGGAGGCAACGAAGCTTCGCACAGAGATTTCCACCCTCGAAGAAAGGCGGTAATGTCAGAGTCCAAAGCACTCCAGCTCGAGAAGGAGTAGTCTCTTGTTCGGGACGAGCTACTGAATGCTCAGAAGAATTTGGACGTGCAGAGGTTCTCATTTGAGAAGACCATGGAGGTAGAGACTTCTTGTCTTCAGAGGAACGTGGACTCTCTGTAAGGCAGGCTCACGACAGAGTATAATGATGGGGTGACTTTCAGCTATGACTGCCTCATGTCTGTCTTGAGCAAGGAGCATCCCAACGTGGACATGCGAGAGCACGATGCCCTAAACCAAGGGTCGAGAGTCCCTTGCCGAGACTGAAGAGGTCGCTCCTCCTACTGCCGAGGTCTCCTCTGCTGCTACTGCTGCCATGGAAGGTGCTCCGCTCCCTGAGGATCCTGCTCCATTTGCTAGCCCTAATGCTCCAACCAACTGAATTTTTTTTTTGGTACTTGTATTTTTTTATGGATGAATAAAGAACATGTATTGGATAATTTGCCTCTGTGTTTGTATATATATTTTTGCCTTGCACTTTCCTGTGAGATTTACTCTAGGTCTTTGCTAAATAAACTTTAACAAATGTTGGGCCCTTTTTTTCTTCTCCGAGTCATTTCTGCTCGTGTCCTCTTTTGGCTTATACGTGACAGAGTCTTGCCTTAAGTTAGACTTATAGGCCTCTGTTTATCTTGTGAGCTCGATCTGCTCGAGCCAATATTCGGCTTACGCTTAGCTCTTGTACTTTTTTGCTCACGCTTGGCACCGTCTCACCTTAAATTTGGCTTAAAGACTTCTAGCCTTTGCGTTTTCTTCGTGAGATTATCCTGTTCGAGCCTGTAATTGGCTCAAGCTTGGCACCGTCTCGCCTTAAATTTGGCTTAAAGACTTCTAGCCTTTGCATTTTCTTTGTGAGCTTATCCTGCTCGAGCCTGCAATTGGCTCACGCTTGGCACTGTCTCGCCTTAAATTTGGCTTAGAGACTTCTGGCCTTTTTCTTCGCGAGCTTATCCTGCTCGAGCCTGCAATTGGCTCACGCTTGGCACCGTCTCGCCTTAAATTTGGCTTAGAGACTTCTGACCTTTGCGTTTTCTTCGTGAGCTTATCTTGCTCGAGCCTGTAATTGGCTCACGCTTGGCATTGTCTCGCCTTAAATTTGGCTTAGAGACTTCTGGTCTTTTTCTTTGCGAGCTTATCCTGCTCGAGACTGCAATTGGCTCACGCTTGGCACCGTCTTGCCTTAAATTTGGCTTAAAGACTTCTAGCCTTTGCGTTTTCTTTGCGAGCTTCTTAGCTTCGACTTGCTCATATTGAATTAATATTGGAAGCATTTTTCTTGCCTTTATTCATATTCAATACTTTATACATCGTTATTTCGGAAGGAACTGGATATTAATGCTTGAAATATAAGGAAACTTACTAGAAATACTTCATCAAATGTTGTGCGTTCCACGGCCTTTTGACCTCTGATCCATCGAGGTAGGTCAACCTGTACGCTCCCGGACCGGCTATTTGAGAGACCCTGTAAGGACCTTCCCAGTTCGGTCCTAACACACCTTGCCTGGGGTCCTTCGTGTTCTGATTGACTCTTCTAAGTACCCAATCTCCCACTTGAAATTGGCGGATGAGCACAGAAGTTCCCTAGTGGTTGTACTCTGCTATCTTTACAGCGGCCCTTTCCCTTTTCTCTTCCAACAAGTCTAAGCCTGCACACATCTGCTCATCGTTATGCCCTTTGTTGAAGTGCTCTGTTTGGTGTGTTCCCATCCCTATTTCAGCGGGGACAACTGCCTCATGCCCAAATACCAAGGAGAATGAGTGGCCGTTTTATGTGTGGTTCTGTAAGCCCACAAGACACCAGGTAACTCGTCAACCCAAGCTCCCTTCTGATTGCCGAGTCTGGTTTTCAGGAGGCGTTTCATAGCCTTATTTGCGGCTTCTATTTGCCCGTTAGCCTGTGGGTGTGATGGAGAAAAAAACTTTAGCTCTATTCCTATGTTTTTGCAGAAGTCTCTGAACTTGTTGTTGTCAAATTATCTCCCGTTGTCCGTAACCAACACGTGGGGATTCTCATACTTGTAAATTTCATTTTTCCAAATGAAGTCAGTGGTTTTGCTTTCTGTGATACTACTCAAGGCTCCCACCTCAACCCATTTGGTGAAATAATCAATTGCCACCAAAGCGTGAGTGGCAGATACTCTCCCCTTTGGTAACGGCCCGATCAGGTCGATTCCCCACTGGGCAAATGGTCATGGAGAATTCATCACTATGAGGTTCTCGGGAGGCTGGGACATGTAGTTAGCAAAACTTTGACAATTCTTGCAGCTCTTGGTCTTCTCTTATGCGTCTTGGTGCATATGGGGCCAGAAGTATCCCTGCCTTAAGGCCTTGAAAGCCAAAGACCTTGCGCCAGAATAGTTCTCGCAAATTCCTTCATGTATTTCTTGGAGGACATAATCAGCTTCCTCTTTATCTAAACACCGCAACAGTGGGAGAGTGTATCCTCGCCTGTACAATGCCCCATCAACCAATGTATACCTGGCCGCTTTACACTTCAGTTTTCTTGCCTGCTTCTTATCGGTAGGCAACACTACTTCCTTGAGGTAAGAAACAATCGGTTCCATCCAAGTGTTGCTCGACGATAAACTCATCACCTCGTCTTTCTGCTCGATGCCCGAGCAGGTCTTGATTTCTAGCGGGATAGACTTCGGTATTTTGGGGTCGGAAGTAGTGGCCATTCGCGCTATCATGTCAGCTCGAAAATTCATCCCTACTGCTCGAAAATTCTTTATTAGCTGCTTCACCTTCCGAAGGTAAGCCTCCATCTTCTCGCCTTTTACTTGGAAGCTTTCGTTGAGGTGATTTGCTATCAGCTGCGAGTCTGTTCGAAGCTTTACCTCTTCTGCTTTTACTACCAGGGCGAGCTTCAATCCTGCAATTACAGCCTCTTACTCGACCTGGTTGTTGGTGACTTCAAATTTTAGCTTCACGGCATACTGCACCTCTACCCCTTCAGGGCTAAGAAGCACAACTCCTGCTCCTGCTCCCTAATCTCCACATGACCCATCCACCGTGATTGTCCATGTGTTGTTCTAGACAAAGGGGTCTGGTGGGTGCTTGCTATCCATCTCTTCATCCCTTTCTGTACATTCGACCAAGAAGTTAGCTAAGGACTGAGCTTTTATTGCTGTTCAGGGTTGGTAGCTGATGTCGAATTCACTGAGCTTTATCGACCATTTTACCAGCCTTCCGGAGGTCTCTGGCTTGTGCAGAGTCTGCCTGAGCGGTTGGTTCATTAAAACTATCACCGAATGAGCTTGGAAGTAAGGTCTCAGTTTTCGGGCTGCCATTACTAGGGCCAGTGCCTATCTCTCCATTGGTGGATACCGAGTTTCAGCCCCAACAAGGCTTTGCTTGTGTAATAGATGGTACTGCACCCCTGACTCTTCTCTTACCAGAACCGAGCTCGTTGTCCATTGCGACACAGCTAAATACAAATACAGAACCTCCCCTGCTCGAGGTGTTGACAGCAACAGGGCTTTTAACAGATATTCCTTCAACTGTTGAAACACCGCCTCGCATTCTGGTGTCCATTTTGTCTTTCTCCCTTTTTTCATTTCCTGGAAGAAGATGCAGCACTTATCTGTAGCTCGAGAGATAAACCTGTTGAGGGATGCCAGTTTCCTGTCAGGCTTTGTATCTCTTTGAGAGTACGTGGGGACTTCATCTCTACCACTGCTCTTATTTTTCCGAATTGGCTTCGATTCCTCTATGACTGACCATGAAGCCCAAGAATTTTCCCGAACTAACTCCAAAGGAACATTTCTCTGGATTAAGCTTCATCCGGTATTTTCTTAGGAGCGCCAAGGTTTCTTCCAAATGCTTTACATGTTCCTCCGCGTCATTTGACTTAGTGATCATATCGTCCACATAAACCTCCATTGTTCGGCCGATCAATGGCTTGAAGGCCTTGTTCACCAGCCTCTGGTAGGTTGCCCTCGCATTCTTACAGGCTGAAGGGCAGACCTTGTAGCAAAACAGGCCTTAGTTGGTGATGAAAGCTGTGCATTCCTCGTCTGGCCGGTGCATGGGAATTTGGTTATAACTCGAGAATACATCCATGAAACTAAGCAGTCCGTGTCCTGCCGTGTAGTCCACCAGGTGGTCTATCTTTGACAATGGGAAGCTGTCTTTCAGGCAAGCTTTATTCACATCCGTGAAGTCCATGCACATTCTCCATTTTCCACTTGCCTTCTTTACCAACACCACGTTTGAGATCCATTCAGGGTCGGATACTTCCCTTATGAATCTGGCCTTCAGGAACTTCTCCACCTCACAGTTCATGGGCTCGTACCTTTCTTGGTTGACGCATCTCCTCTTTTGCCTTATTGGCTTGACGTCCTTCCGTATTGCCAGCTTGTGACTCGCCACCTCCGGGTCAATCCGGGCAAATCCTCGTGTGTCCAAGCGAATACATCCGAGTGTGCTCGCAAACACTCGACCAGATTTTCCTTTAACTGCCCGCTAATGCCCGAGCCAATCCGGACCCTTTTCTCAAGGTCGTCAGGTCTTACTCTAATTTCCTTCAGCTCCTTAGCGGGTTCCTGTCTTCCATTCTTCGACTCCCCCCTCGAGTCTAATGATGTTACCTGTATATTCTCCTTAGCCGCCACAACGTAGCAGCTCCTCGCGATCCTTTGACTGCCTTTAACGACTTCTATGGCACCATTTACTCGGTACTTCAAGGCTAAGTAGTGGGTGGATAATACTGATTGGCTGGTCCTCATGAAGGGCCTCCCCAATATTGCTTGATAGGGGCTGACTTCATCCACCACCACAAAGTCTAACATCATATTCTTTTCAAAAGGCCTCGAGCCCATAGACACAGCCAACTTGATGATTCCCAGAGAGGTCGGATTTCCTCCCCCGAACCCTTTCAGAGAAGTATTTGTCTGCTTGAGGCTCACATTTGTTATTCCCAAGTCGTCAAGTGTGGACTTAAAGAGAATGTCAACCGAGCTCCCTGAATCCACCAACATTCGATAGACCTCCTTATTAGCTACTTTTGCCTTCACGACCAAGGCATCTTCATGGGAGTACAGTACCCCGTCTTCATCCTCCTCTGTCCACATGATGGGCAACTGCCGTACCTTAGCCTTTTTTGCAGCAGGCGGTGAATAAGACCTTCCGGCCAGCAGCGGGCCCTGTTTGAACTCCTTGCCATCGTGGGTCCTCCTGAGATCACTCTTGTAGCCGGTGGTTCCAGGTCCATGCTATAGGCTCGGTCATCCTCCTTTGGCTGCTGCTCGACCACCGGATGCCCCCCTTAATAAACTCATCTAAATATCAGTTTCTAACCAGGTCCTCCACCTAGTTCTTCAAATCCCTGCACTGTGACGTTGAGTGGCCGTGGTCACCGTGGAAGCGGTAAAACCGTCCCCTATCTCTTCTGCCAGCTGGTTTAGACATCGGTGTTGGAGGGTTCAGCAGTCCTGGCTCCTCCGCCACTTGGAATATTTCTTCGAGTCATACCTTCAGTGTCGTGTATTGTTTATAGGCAGGGCTCTACTCCACCACTTGTATCGCCCGATCCCGAGGGAAGTTTCCCAGGGGAGGGGGTAATTGACGGTCGAATCTGCTGTTGTTTGGCAGAGGCCGGTTGGGTGGTTGATTACAGGATATGTGGCTATCTTGTTGTCGGTATTCCCTATCTGTAGCGGACGGGGACCGGCGAGGTGGAGCGTGAGCCATTCGCGGTTGGGGAACTCTCTGATAGGGATTATAGGGAGCAACCCGATCCCTTATCATCTTAGAAGTCAACGTTCCTCGGGTAGGACCTCATTTTTCCTTCCTCTTCGTTCCACTGCCCTGTTCACTTCTTAGTTTTGTAGTCTTTTCCTCTTCGATAACCATGTTCATCTTCACCTGTTCGTACGCATCTAAATACGAACGGATTAAAGGGCTCCGTAAATTGTACCACGGCCTCCCCATCCTAATTCCGTCCTTTAGTCCCCTAAACGCCTGAGGATGGTTGAATGCCCCAAGATCCATAACCGACCGGTGATACCTCTTGACAAACTCCCGGAGGGGCTCTCCCTCCCTCTGTTTTATCTCCGACAGCTCCATCATGTCATCTTTGGGGGTCACTGCGCCCCGAAATTGCTTCGTAAATTCTCTGTACATTTGTTCGAAGCTCAGAACGCTTCTCCGCGGTAACCTGCTGTACCATTCTCTCGCCATTCCCTCAAGAGTGAGTGGGAAGGCCCTGCACCTCTGGGCTGCCGTTAGGCCTTGTACTCATGTTATGTCGTTGAACCGTTCTATATGCACCAAAATGTCACTCTTCCCTGAGAACCTCAGATCTGGGAATCGGAAGTCCCAAGGGACTGTGACGCCCATGATCTCCGCTGAGAGCGGGGACTCGTTATCCAGCATTATCCTCCAACTTGGCACAGGTTGTGGAGGACCTTCGGGGAAACGGGAAAGGCCCAAGTTGGAGGATAATGATCATTGTTGATGCGGTTTTCTGCATGCTCTTGAATAATGTCAAAACTCCTGCTCGCAGGACGCTCGAGCAGGAATGCTTGCCAACCTCAATTCTCCTTTATTCATCGAAACAGCGATCTCCTCGGGCCTGTACTCACAAAAACAAGGTCAGGGGTCGCCGAGTGTTTTTCAGGTGAAAACCCTCCGACGTTCAAGTCATTGATCGGGTTATTCTTTTTGTATCCCTCTTTGTTAGAGACACCGAAAGAATTAAGAATGATAAAAAATGACAATCCTTAAAGAATGGCCGAACTGTGAGAGAGAAGAAGAAGCTGAAAAATTCTGGAACCTCCTCAACTTACACGTTGGTTTTCTTTTATCCTTCATTTTTCTCGTCCTTTTTCTCTGAGGTCATCCGCTCCCGCGTTAATGGTGTCTGGGCCCCTCTGACAGCCGAGATTACTGCGCCATATCCTGGGAATGCGGGATGCCAGGTGGGCATGGGTTCCCATGGCCTGATTATGGTGTCGGGCATGCGCGCACGAAATGATGACACTGTGGAGGCGAGTGCCGGCTATCGGTAACAGTCACGACACCATACCGCGTGGGGTATTGGTCAGGCATCGATCGTCGTGTTGAGTTGCTGGAGAGACGGGTCAGACTGTCTCGAACTGACTGTATTTGAATCTTGCATCCACTTCGTGCCATTGCTGATCGGGATGGGTCATACTTGTGGGTTTGAAGATCTCGAGCAGAAGAAGGAGCTCAGGGCTCGACCAGTCTTGAAGTTCTCGACCTTGACCAACTTTGACGCTTAGCAAGGCTGTCTTCGTGCCAACGGTCAAGTATTCTGCTCGAGATGGGCTGACCTCGAGGTCTTTTACTCGAGCTGGATTGGCCTCGAGGAGACCTGCTCGATATTACCCAAACAATCATTTTCAACAAACTTATTTATGTTGAGACACTCTGGCCGGAGAATTCTATGATCAAGTACCGAAAACCCATCAAGAGATGTGTCGTACAAATTCTATAATGTTAATCTATAATTTCAATACTTGTAATTGCTCCCACCAAGATACCGGGTAATCTTGACTACATTTATATGTCATGCCCATTGGTAACTCAAATGAAATAACAACTAAAATCATGAAATTATATCTAACTCAAGATTAAGATTACAGTAAATCAATGCCTATGAGATTTAATAAGTCTGACAGTTTTTACTAGGTTAATTAAATCTCATTTGTGATCTAGTTCAATGTAGTCATACTACATCAATAAATTCATACATGATTAAGACAAATCACTCAATGAATTCATTACAGACTATATCTAAATAAAGTGCCCAACTTTATTTATCAACTGCGAATTTAATTTATTTAATTATAAGATAATTTGTATTTATGTCTTCTGCGAATTTATATAGTGATCACATAAATACATATAATATGATTAAATAAATTTTATTCAAAATATTGATACAATTTAAAATATCTGAATAAATACGTCAAATATTTTATTAATAAAAAATAATATACTTTAAAGAGCATATAATCCCAATATTTATCACGTTTGAAATTGCATTGATGATCAGAAAAACAAGGGCTGTGATGAATCTGATGATTTTGACAGCTGCCGCTTATACGGCCGCAATTGCATTAATTCTCATCCACATGGTCTCATTCCAGAATGGTCCTCTCTTTATTATAGAAATATAGATGTTCAGTCAATAAATGGAATAGTATTTTATGTTTACATTTCTGCCGTTTGCATTCGCTTTTGCGTTTAAAATATCAGCATTGTAACAATTAACAACAAGCTGTGAAGACACGCAATTGTAATTATCCGTATATATGATCTTTGAGAAGTCCAAATTAGTAACGACTATCTATTTAGAATTTAGTACATTTTAGTCAATGATTCTTTGCAAAAGTTCAAACTTGTAGTTGTCAATGTAAGTCCGCTCGTCTTTACCTACTCAAGGCTTTGAAGAATTTTTTGGAGGAATTAGTTGTTTAAAATGCTCTTAGCTAGGTGACCAACTGGATTACATTGAGAGGGTGGAGACTTTTAACATTTACCTATAATTTATAATAAGACTTGATTAGGTGATTCTAACACTACTGAGTCGTATATACAATCTATTAATGATTATTTTTGAAACTAGTGTAGTTTCATGATAATATAGTAGTTTCGGGATAACTTAAGACTTTTTCAGTCTTGTAATATTGCAATCTTCACTTAAGTCTTAGGTTTTATGCGTCACTTTGCTTTAAGTTTACGTTATATTTTGAATATGAATAAATGAAACTTACGAATGGTATTTGGCTTTGATAATAAAACTCAAGTACAACATAAAATATATGGAGAATAATTTAATAAAATGTGGCAAATTATGCCCTTATTTGATCAAACGTGAACTCATAAACATAAATGATAAAATTCCTAATCATTTTTGTTAACTATAAAAATGGAATAATTTTCATAACATTAGTAGGGAGCAAACTATATTATTTAATCCCATTGAACTGCTATATTTTAATACAAAAACAAAAAATAAAAATAAAAACAGAGAAAAAATAAAGCACTTCCATAGTTTTTTATTAGTACTACATTTTTCGTATAAACATACTGCTACCAAATTATTAGATCTTAATTAAGATTGAAATTTGACTGATTCTGTGTAGGGATGGGAAGGTGACCTTTCTCCTGCAGGCTCTTAACGGTGTCGTATATGCACTGCTTCACTGGCTTAAACTTTAAGCCCAGGTCCTTAATCTTCTGATTTGAGTACTTATAGGGTTTTGCTCTTGGGTTCTTTTCATCTTTACACCTGTGTTTCCAATTTAAAGGAAAAAAGAAATGAAATTAATATACAACTCGATATTTAAAATCATGCATGTCATATAAATCTCAAATATTTTGATACCGAAGCACTGGATTTTGGTTCATCGGGCCACAATGAAAATATAACATATTTAAATAGGCTATAACATAATTATTTTGTATTCTAGGGGATAAAATATAATATTAACTTAGAAATGGGTTGAATTTCAATGCAACCTTATCTTGCATGAAATGGCCAATTAAGCACCAGCGTTGCCGAAACGTGCACGTTACTCTCAACGTGACATGAGGGTCATAATTCGACTTTCTCTAACGTTGGAGGACAAAAATTCTTCTAAGAAAGGAAAGTGGAGGGACAAACGTTCTTTTTTGAGATAGATAAATTTAAGATACATGGACTTTTAACATAATATGATAATGTCATGTTCAATTTTTACTATATATGTTCGTCCTACGGGTTTGGCCGAGTTATTTTAAGACAGGTTTGTTTGGCTATCCATTCTAATACAAAGGGAGATGAGATTAAAAAATTTCATCTGAACTTTTATACATCACCTCAGAGATAAATAACTTTAAAAGGTAGCCTCATTGACACTAAAATTTTAATCAAAGAAGTTGTTATTTTTCGTCTGGGATAGATTTTCTTTTTTCCGTTAAATTCTGAGGTCAAAGGGACACGTAAGTACTATTTAAACTGAAAGGATTAAATTAAGAATTTTAAGGTTGAAAGTGATAATATTTTAAATTCTAAAGTATAAAAGAGATTCTAGGTAAAAGTACTATACTTTTAATCTGATAGATAAAATTACTATTTTTTAAGTGTGAGGATAATAATTTAAATTCTTATAAATGATTTTTTTTTCTCAATTATTAAATAAAAACATTGAACAACACTCCGTTTGCATCACAAGATTCCAAAAGAAAAGTACAATTAGTAGAATTTAATAAAAATAATTACTGTAGATGACAGCGAAAAGTACTGGTAAGATTTAATAAAAGTAATTACTATGGATGAGAGGATGTGATACCTACTCAATTCATGTACAACCGTCAATACCGTGTAAAAATATGTTGACTCATGGAAGCTATCATAATCAAATCAACGATTCAAGTCAAATATCATGGAAAAAAAGTCTAAAATATTATAAATTACTTAATCAAGTAGTTTCTTTGAAACTTATATATGACAAGGCGTATGTACCTACCATTATCGAAAGCCAAATCATGTCTAAATATCTCTCTAGAAAAGTTAGGTAAAATACTTTCTATTTAAAAGTCATTAAACTCTTTTCATATATATTTTTCATTTCATATCTGTTTTTAAACTATATAATATCGATAATTAAATTTAAAGTAACTATTTGGTTTAATTGATGAGATCAAAAGGTTTGAGATTGATTTCCGCTCACATCAAAATTGAGAATACCAATAATTTGCTATCTAATAATATTTGTCATTCCATTTGTGCTCTAGTAAATAAATAACAATAGCTACAGCATGTATGCAATACATAACAAAATTTTGACCAAAAAAAAAACCACACACACACAGAGAACAAGCACTTACTTGGTAGGGACGGGATATTCAGGGAAGAACTTGACCAGAATCTCCACCACCTCGCCGCGGTGGATGATGCTGTCGCTGTCAGCGCATATGTACCGGCCGGAGGTGGACGGGTTCTCGTAGACGAGAATGTGGGCTAATGCTACATCCCTAACATCCACATACCCTTGAACTGAATTGGCATAAGTCTTTGCTGAGCCAGTTAAGTACTTGAGAATGTGAATAATGCTAGCATTCACAGTTGGTTGTAGCAATGTTCCTATCACCAACATAGGATTCACCACCACCAGGTCCATCCCTCTGGCTTTCGCCTCCTCCCACGCTGCCTTCTCTGCCACAGTTTTTGCATAACAGTACCAGTTCTGTAAATTTCATGTACATACTGTTAATAAGCAATACTAGAGAGACAAATTCTTAGTACAAATTATCTCATAGGAAAATATTTGGCATATGTAGATAATTTTTAGTGGACGGAGAATTAATTATAAGTCTGAGGCAATCCTCCTCGACTCTTGAACTAGTTTCTTTTTTGTATGACTTATGCCCCATGGGCATCTATCATACAAACTAATGAGATAAAGTAGTACTGACGGATAAAAAGTCAAAATAATGAAAATAAATCACATGGGAAGTGTTTTTTTATTTTTTATTTTTGGTAACATAAATATAAATTGAAATAATTAATTCAACCTTAGTGTTCTTGCAATACTCGAGATCACTCCAGCAACATTCATCAACAACAACGTCAGGGCTCCTGTTGGGGTCCATGTAAACAGTACCGATCGATGACGTGAATACGACACGTCGGACTTTGGACTCCGCCGCTGCAACAATGACGTTCTTGGTGCCAATCACCGCGGGCTCCAACATTTGTTCCTTTATCATCATTAAATATATATAAGAATCCACTTGATATAAAAGGAAGTATATATGTACTAATGGGTTTATAGGCTAGTGTCATAAAAATATTTATAAAAATTATTAGAAAAAAAAAACAACTTAGCATTATCATCAAATCAAAATATTCTAATGTCTATCAAGAATGTTTTAAGTAATCCCGGTATACACTTGCAAGTTCTCATTTTCTTGATAACTAAACAAGAAAAATGAGAGACAAAAATATTATTGAAAAGACTCACTGGATCATCTGTTACGGGGGAAGCAGTATGAAAAACTCCATCACATCCATTAAATGCCTCTTTAAGACTCTCATAATCAAGAAGATCAGCTTTGCATAAAGCTAATCTGTCTTTGGCTCCTTCAAGCTCTTTCAAATGAACATTCTTTGGGTCATCTAAATACAAACAGAATCAAAATATATACGTCAATGAATAAGGAAAAAAAATACGATGATTAATATTTGTTGCTTTATTAATTTATGAAAATGATATATGTACCTGGATTCCTAACGGTTCCTTTAACCCTGTAACCTTTTTCCAGGAGAAATTTAACAATCCAAGAAGCGATGAAGCCGCCGGCGCCAGTGACACAAACAGTTTGGCCGGAAACTTGGGTGCTGCTGTCAATTGGCATGCTGAATATTTTTGTTAAACATTGAAGAATGGAAGTAAAATGAGAAACTTGAGAGAATAAAGAGATGGGTAAGTGAGTTGTGCATTTATAGGGAAACCAAAGTTTTACCAAGTCTCCTAAGACGTGTGTGTTTAGTGGCAATTTAAATTAGTTAATTGACTTTTTAACTTATTGTTCTAGTTTTGTGGTTGTTTGAGTATAAAATAATAATAATTATTATACTAGATTTGATGCTAATTAACACATGTGAATCTGTAAGTGTTTAATTTGATGCTTTTAAATTAATTATGGAAGGATCCGTCATATGATCCAGCAGCCTATTCGGTCAACTTTTTTGCAGTATTTTAATATTATTTTAAGGGAAAATGCTATAACAAAATGACTACATTTTCGACAATAGTTAAAATATGGTTGGTAATCGGGTAACTTTCAACCACAAAATCAAGACAGTGAAAAAAAATTAAAATAGGTGTATAATTTTCTAATGAAAAGAATACTGTTAAAAGTAACTTCAAAATTAGTCGATAATAAATAATAAATTTATTTTAGCGAAAAATTTTGGTGCCATTGGTATTTGTATCTACTGTAACTAACCATTGGAAATGTATAATTATTTTCTACAGTTACAAAAAAAGTTGAAAATAGAGTAATATTTTCAATTATTGTAATTTTAGTCGAAATTAGAAAAATATTTTAAGTGTAACTAAGAGTTGGTTGAAACAACTATTAAAAGGATATAAAATTTTAATAGACAACATGGACGCCAATAATATTTTTCACTAGTATAACTTGCAAGGTTGGTCAAAGCAAAGCCGTAAGGATATTTAACTAAAAAGTAATAATAATAAGTTTTTTTTTCTTAGTTTACTATTTTTTTCTAAATCAAACATGAACTAGATAGTTAAATAAAAAATTAACTAATGTACTTAATTTAAAATAAAATTAACTTATAACCCTCAAGAGAAAATAAAATATGAAAGTATCCATCACTTGTCCAAGAAGTAATTTGCAATAAATTATGATTAAATAATTATTAAATGATTGAACCTTTTTTTTTCTCCTGAAGGTTTTATTAAGTGCAACAATAGAATTGAATTACCTTATTTGACTTACAAGATTTGACTTACAAGATAACGTTGATTGATTACTATATGGATATAATGTACAATGTCTTATAATTAAACATCAATCAACTTTAAAAATAACATTGTGGTTCAAGAAAACTCTATAATATTTATGATCCCATTCAATCTTATAAATAAACTTAAAACTTACGATAATGTTTAAGTTTCAATTGTATTAGTCATAATCATTGAATCAATTTAGAGATAGATTATGGAGCTAATTGGTATATTATAGTTAAGCATTTAAAGAAATAATGTCTATGATTGTTCGTAATTATTGTTGAACCAATTTGGAGACTAGCCAATTTTCAAATTAATGTAATTATCTAGTGACAATTTTAATAAAAGGGAAAGGCAACCCATACCCCAAAAGTTTACTTAAATAGTCACAGAGACTTCTTTTTATTGGTATATTCTTGATTACAGCAACTTAATAATTGACTTTAAATAAACTTCTATAATAAAAATAAATTAAACTTAAAATAATATAACATATAAAATAAGATAAAATTTATAAAATATTTTAGAAATTAGAAAAGTTATTTTAACGTTATTAATCTGTCATATTCTTTAAATAATAATAAAATTATTTGACATATTAATAATATTACAATAATTATATCTAACATTCACAGTAATTTATAAAATTTATATTATTTTGTTTACAATATAGAATTGGTTAATCGGTAAAGATATATGTACTTGATGCCCAGCCCAAAAAAGGGACCCGAGCCCTAGCAGCCCCGCTAAGGGTTCGCTTTGACCGTTAAAAGTAGGTAACTCATTCCCTGTGTCTTTGTTTCTATTGCATTCTATCTCATCGTATCCCATTTGTTTACAATATAGTTTTAATTATGTCTATATTAGTGTAAATCTCTAAGTCAAGTTTTGGATTAATGGATTTTAGTATTAATAAAATTTGTTGAGATAAACTAATAATAACTTAATATTAAAAATAATTTTTATTATATACTTTATTTTATTAATTATATTTATATAATCAATTTATTTGTATCATATGATATTATTTATTGATTTTATCTTATTACAATATTTATATTTATTTAGATTGTTATAATTAAAATGTATAATAGTCATTTATAAAATTAAGATGGTTTGTGTGACTATTTAAGTAAACTTGAAGTGTGTTGGTGCCTTTCTCCCTTTAATAAATAGAGTTTATTAGTGTTCAGAATTGTATTATACACTTAATTGTGGAACACGGAACATATATCAATACGAACTAAGTAACTTAGGATAAATAAATTAATTGATTGATTTTTTTTTAATATCTTGTATTATCTCTAGTAACCGTTTGGTCCACTTAATTACTAAAAAGCCACCTAACTAAAGTTTTTAGGGCTTGTTTGATTATTGTATTAAAACATTTTATTGCATTAATTTTACACAATAATATGTTTGGTTGAAAACGGGAATAGTATATTATTTCTTTCTTCTTCTTTTTTCTTTTACGTTATAATAACAATAAATAAATAAAACTTTTTAATTTAATATAACATTTTTTATTTTTACATTATAATTATTAAAATAAATTAATAATTATATAATTTATTATTTAATAATATTATATTATATATATTTTTATTTTTACATTATAATTTATTAATAAATTTATAATTTAATATAACTAATCATAAATTTTTAAATATGACTAATTTGAATAATATTAATTTAAAATAAAAATTTTAATATAATATATAATTTAAATTAATCATAAAAAATTAATATAATATAGTGTTACATCAAACATTGTACAACATTAATATAATGCACTGTTAATACAATACAACATAATACAATACAACATAATACAATACACCAATATTAAAATAATACAATATAATATAATATAATATAATGTGCTAAATACACCCTTAATGTAAATGATGTGTTTACCCTAACTCACGTTCTCCATTCACTCTAATAAGTCTTTTCAATCAGCCATTGAATCCTATCCATTAATAGAATTAATAAATAAATAAAAGTCATTGATATTAAGTGGAATGGATGAGTTCATCTCCTCTTCTTTTGTATTATCTATCTCTTCAAAGCTTTCAACTCTATTTTCGGGTCATTTTCTTAATTCTTTTGAATTAAGTTTTATAGAATTTGGGGATAAGTTCTAAGATTTTTATTATTTTTTTCCATCACCTTTAATTTCTTAAGTTTGACATCAATTATTGTTGGCCTCATTCTTACAAGACTGGCCTTGAAGCTTTTTTTGTTAGATTGTTTAGTGAGAACTATTTGATTAATTATGGCTTGCAGGTAAGAAGTATTATCATTTTTTAATTTATTTGATTTTAATTTACAATTTATTTTATAACAAGTGAAAGAGAAGTTAATTAGAATAGATTCGTTTTCTTGCTTAGAACACAAGCTTTTCTATTTTAATTTAATTGTATCTTAATTTTTTTATGTTATTATGCTAGGAATCAAGAGCCAAGGAAGAAAAAAAAAATTACGATAATCAACTTTCACAAAGATTAAGTTGCCCAATCCACATTGATTGTATCTTTCATCAAAACCAAAATATCGTTACAACAATGCCATGTAGCTTTTAGTGTGTTATATTTTATTTAAGTATTTGTCAAGGATTCAATGATTAATCCATATTGATTTTATCTTTTAGCAACACTAAGTCATTGTAATAGCTCATGAAGCGTTTTGTGTATTATTTGTATTTTGTTTAAACTACACATATATTTGCGCTTAAACTATTTATAAAAGAATATTTCTCATTGATTATTACTAAGTCACTGTAGTAGTGCCATGTAGCTTTTGGTGTATTATTTATGTTTGTTTAAGCTGCACATGTATTTGTTGAAATTATTTATAAAAGAATTTTGTTCATTGATTCATTGATTTTTTTTCCTAGAGGCAATTAATAAAATCAATTTCAATCATGTATTTGTCTATTAATTCATCAATTTTTTTCCCCTAAGGCAATTAATAAAATGATCATTTTAACTATAAAATAGAATAAAATGGATTTCAACAATCATTTTCTTGAAAATACAAAAATTCAATTAGAAATATAATTTTCCAACTAAAATAACATATTTTCAATTGCATAATTAATTAAAATAATATTTTTTTATGGTAATTTATTTTTTTCAACTATGTTGGTATTTATCTTTTGAGCAAATAAACATGCAGATATTTTTTTTCTTCCTCTACACAGCAAGTCCTCAACAAATTAGCTCACTATAGGTGCCATATTCCAAAGGCACCATAATATGCCATGTGTCCACTCTACTAAATAAAAATAAATTTTCTTAGGGTAATAACACTCAAAATATTCTAGAGAAAATAACTCTTAAGTTATTCCGAAGGGGTAACACCCAAGGAAAAATTCCCATAGAGCTCATAAAGATGGCAGGAAAAGGGATTAATTCCAAGATCCATTGGTCCGAGGAAACCATCCCTAGAGACATAAGAGTAAGGAAATGCATGGGTCCAGAATAAATATGTTTGTTTTCCTACTATCCAATTCACATCTATGTGCACAAGAATAATGGGTGATATGTGTCATTATGACAAGAGCTCAAGCTAAAACCACATGTCGCCCATCATTTATAAATAGGGGCCACTTTTATGAGAAAGCAGGCTCTTGATCAAAATATCATTATTCATTCTAAAGAGAGAAAGCTTCTCATCTTTCTTCCTTCTTTGAAGTTAAATTAAATACTAACTTGGGAGTCGAAGTGCCTTTTTCAGGCACCCACCTCACCGGAGTCAAGGTCTAAGAGTATTGCAAGTTCTCCACCAACTATAAATACATGTGAAGGTAAAATTTCAACTCTTTCATTGGAGCAGTCTGTAAGGAACTTGTAAGTTTAAACTATTTTTCTCTCACTAAAACCCCTCACAACCACCACTCTACACTTACTATTTAGATTAGACATGGTTGTAACAAGAGCTAAA
Organism: Murraya koenigii; assembly: GCA_025617385.1. Classification (NCBI taxonomy): domain Eukaryota; kingdom Viridiplantae; phylum Streptophyta; class Magnoliopsida; order Sapindales; family Rutaceae; genus Murraya; species Murraya koenigii. The sequence continues at coordinate 17,607,469 of CM046813.1, read as the reverse complement.
TTCTCACATATGCTCGATTAAAATGGGTTTATGTACGAGTTCTAAACCTCAAACAGGTTAACAAAGCAAAAAAAAACCAAGAATCTAAGCTTAAAAATGGAGACCCCTCCTATAAATAAGAGATTAGAAATAAAGAATAAAAAAAGTGACAAGAACTCACTTGGTCAATGAAAAATTTTGACCAAATGGTAGAAAGCCAAAATGGTCAACAAGAGTCAAAATAATCTCTAAAACTAAACCCAAGCCTCGTTTATACGTTATTTTATTTTATATTCATTTTATTTTTAATTATGCCAATTCCTGACAACTATGCTGGCTTTTTTATATTCCAACCCTTCAACTGCCATTATAGGTAGTTTAAAACTAAGAATTTTTCATAATTTAGTCGTAAAAAATTTGCCAAGAACCTTAATATAGTTATTAGCGATAGCACAAAAGTACTCTAATACAGATGAATTAACTAACGTAAAAAGAAGAAGACTAACCCAGATTCACAAAGGACAAGGGAAAAGAGAAAGAGAAATGAGGAGTCGGTTGAAAACAGAGAGAGAGCAAGTAGACCAAAAACCAATAAGGGTATAATAATTTCATAAGTAGATTCCCCAAAGGTACAACGCTTAATATGCCAAAAGAACAGATGTTGATGCAAATCAGAAATTCAAATTTACTACAGAAACTTAAGGAAATTCAAACAACATAAATTAAAAGACAAACAAGTAAATATTGTAGATATTACCGAAATCATGATCACAATATAGAAGACTGTTTTGATCTCAATGAAGAAATAGAATCCCTAATTCAAAGAGGATAACTCAAAGAGTTTGAAAGAAAAGTTAGGAGAAGGATACTTGATGAAGTTCCACCTAGTATTACACAAAGAGTAGCAATGTTTGCAACTGTATGAATTGATAACCAAGATATCGCAGGTAGTACACCTATAAGAACCATATTTAGTGGGCTCTCAAGTGAAGAAGATTCTAGTATGGCTCAAAAGTCTCATACTAGGGAAACCAAGAACACACCTGAGATTAATAAACGTTTAGCGGACATTCTATATCTAGTGGCATTTGATAAAATAGAGATCGAAAGAGAAAGATTAAAGCCAACATGCACACCTTTAAGGTAGAGAGTACTTTATTCATTTAGGCAGCATCGAATTACTAAGATAGTAAATTCTTAGTGGTGGAACTTCTGTCGGTATACAATGTCATCTTAGGCTTATCAAATTTGAACATGTTCGAGCAATCACTTCAACCTATTATCTATTGATAAAATTTCATATTGAGGCAGAGGTTGAAATCTTAAGGGCCAATCAAGAGGAGTCTAGAAGATGTTATGCCACAACTTTGAAAGGCAAGATGGTGAAGCTTGAAAACCTACAAGTTATGCTTAATCCAATAGTGGAAAAAAGTAAGCAAAACCAGTAGAAGAGTTAGACATTGTCCAATTACAAGAAGGAAACCAGAGCAAGACTAGGGTTGGGCGATCGCTAAATCCAAAAATGCGGGCACAAATAAACAATTTCCTCAAGGCCAACTCAAACATATTTGCCTGGCCCCATGAAGACATGCCTGGTATAGACCTTGGAGTAATAATCCATCAACTGAATGTTAATCCTAGTTATAAACTAGTACAGGAAAAAAAAAAAAAGATCTTTTAATCCAAAAAGATATGGAGCAATTGCAGAATAAGTTAATAAACTATTGAAAGTAGGATTTATCAAAGAGGTACATTATCCTAACTAGCTAGCCAATGTGGTGATGGTTAGGAAACCAAATGGAAAGTGGAGGATTTGCATAGACTTTATTGATTTGAATAAAGCACATTCCAAAGATAAATTTCATTTGCCCATGATTAATCAACAAGTTGATGCTACTTCTGTGCATGAATTGCACAACTTTATAGATGCACATTATGGTTATAATTAGATTCACATGCACCTACCAAATAGGAAAAAAAATAACATTAGTTATAAATAAAGGCTTATATTGCCACAATGTATTTTAAGTTAAAAAATTCTGGAGCAAACAATCAAAGATTAGTCAAAAAAATATTTATTGGACAGATTAGAAGAAATACTGAAGTTTATATAAATGACATGCTTGTTAAAAGAAAACAAATGGAGGATCACGTCGTAAAGTTCTGAAGTGTTTTAATATAAAGTTAAACCCACCTAATAAATGTGCTTTTGAAGTATCCTCGATGAAATTCTTAGGGTTTATGGTTAGTTAATGAGACATAGAAGCTAATCCAGAGAAAATTCAGGCTTTATTAGATATGAAATCACCAAAGACAGAAAAGGAGGTCTAAAGTCTTATAGGTAGAGTTACTGGTTTGAGTCGCTTCATTTCATAACTAATAGATAAATGCTTGCTATTCTTTAAAACTATTCGAGGAAAAGACCTAGTATTGATAGATAAATGAGAAAAAAAATTTCAAGAATTAAAAGTACATGGGGAGTCCTCTAATTCTCTCTAAACTAGTGCCAAAAAAGAATCTATATATCTATCTAGCATTTTTTTAGACTCAGCAATAAGTTCGATGTTAATAAGATGAGAGAATAAGGTGCAATAACTTATTTATTATGTGAGCCACACATACTTAGATGTTAAGATAAGATATCTAATAATAGAAAAAATGGCCTTAACATTAGTGATCTCTGCTAAAAAACCCACACCATAGTGGTGTTAACAAACCATCACTCAAACAAATCATATAAAAACCATAAGCATCAAGAAGATTAGTCCAATGAGTTGTAGAACTAGGAGAGCATGATATTCGTATCAACCCATAACTGTATTTATTATGTGAGAATTTGATAGTAGTCGATTCAGAAATGAAAGAACTAGTGCAAGTATTTATCGGTCTGGAAGTTGTATATGGATAAATCATCAAATCAATAAGAAAGAGGGCGGGATTAGTTTTAGTAACCCTAGAAAACACATAATTGAACCAATGGGCTTATAGCCTAGTGGGAGAGCCATTGCACTCACAATGTTGAGAGCAAGGGTTCGAGCCCTTATAAGGGTTATTTAAAAAAAAAAAACCTTAGAAAACACATAATTGAGTTATGCTCTTAGATTTATATTCCAAGCCTCTAATAATAAAGCAAAATATGAAGCATTGCTTGTTGGACTCAGATGGGCAAAAGAGATAAAGCTAGAAAAACTAGAAATATTCAATAATTCATAGTTGATCGTAAACTAAGTTATATTTGAGTATCGGACAAAGGAAGATAAAATGAAGGAGTACGTTGAAAAAACTAAAGAATTATTAGAAAATTTTGAAGGGTACTTCATAACACAAGTTTTAAGAGAGGAAAATAAGAAAGCAAATGCACTCATTAGCTTCAGCTATTAACACAATCCTAACCAAACTGATTCCTATAAAATTCTTGCCAAGACCCAGTATTAGCTAAAAGGAGAACAAAAAAGTTAGTCTTGTCTATGTAGTTAAAAATTGGATAGATCCCATCATTGATTATTTGAAGGATAGAAAGTTGCTAAATGATAAGTAAGAAATAAGAAAAGTAAGGCTAAGGTTAGGACGTACTACACAAGAGGGGATACTCATTGTCGTACCTGCGATGTCTAGCACCTAATGAAGAAAATTGAGTGATGAGAGAAATCCATAAGGGCATCTATAGTAATCACTCAGAAGCAAGATCATTAGCCTTAAAAGCTATTTGAGAGATATTTTAACATACCCGTCCAGCCCCAAGAACAGTTCACCTTATTCACCAGTCCATTGCATTCGCTCAATAGTGAGTGGTTATTAGTGGACAGATGCCAATAGGCAAGGGATAAACAAAGCTCATTGTGGTGACTATAGATTATTTTACTAAGTAGGTAAAAGCAAAAACCTTGGCACAAATTACATAACAAAATACTATAGGGTTTATGTGAAAATCCTTTATATGTAGATTTGAAATCTCTCAAGCCAATGGTAAAGGTAATGGGAAACAATTTGACAACTCACGTTTCAAAGAATTGTGTGAAAGCTTTGGAATCAATAATTTTGTCTCTTTACCAACCCATTCTTAAGCTAATCAACAAGTAGAAGTTGTTAATAAAATAATCAAACACCACTTAAAGACCAAGTGGAGAAGCATAAAGGAACTTCAGTAAATTAACTACCATTTGTGTTATAGTCTTGTAGTATGACATACATAACACCATATTCCTTTGCATTTGAGACATAGGCAGTGGTTCTAGTTAAAATCGAGTTGCCATCATATAGAGGACAATATTTCTAACTAGAATAAAAAGTTAAGTTTCAACCTAGAATTATTAGAAGAGAGACGAGAACAAGCTCAACTCAGAGCAGCAGTATATAAATAAAGAGCAGCCCAATAATTTAATTCAAAAGTAAGTCCAAGAAGCTTTTGGGTTAGAGACTTAGTCCTCAAAAGAATATTCTATAGCATCAGAGAGTAGAATGCTGGACTACTAGACCCAAATTAGAAAGGCCTATATAAAATAACAGGGATTATTCGCCCAGGAACCTATAGTATTAAAGATATAATTGGAGTTGTGCTACCGTGTCCTTGGAATGCAGAGCTTCTAAGGATCTACGACCAGTAGAGAAGTTATTTGTTTTTTTTCTTTTTTCTTTTTTTTTAGTAATCTTAATAAGGCTAGCTTTCAGTACATGAAAAGTTAAAGAAATTCATAGTACAGAAAAAGTTAAAGTAAGTCATGGTACAGAAAAAGTTAGAGAAAATTTAAAAAATTAAAGAAAATTCTTAGTTCCATAGAGAGAGGGTGGAAAAGTAAAATAACACGAAGAACCAAGGGCTAGATCTTAAAATGCTAACAAGGAATATAGGAAACAAAACCAATTTTACATAAGAATATAGACATAGTATATGCACTGAGCAATAAATAATCCACTACATAGAAAGTGTGATACATAAAAAAAAAAAAAGTACCTTTCAGAAAAGAATAGTCAAGCTGAGAATAATGTTGATGCTGTTTTTCACATGCTTTCAAATAGTACAAAACTCCTGCTCGCGGGATGCTCGAGCATGAACACTCGTCAACCCCACTTCTCCTCTATTTACAGGAATAGCGATCTCCTCGGGCCTGTATTTACAAAAATAGGGTCAAGAGTCACCGGGTGTTTTTTGGGCGAAAACCATCCGACGCTCAAGTCAATGATCGGATTGTTCTTTTTGTATCCCTCTTTGTTAAAGAGACCGGAGGAATGAAAAATATATCTTTTGCCTTTTTGTGGTCAGAAATAATATACGAGAAATTCAAAGGAAAAATTAATGGAGAAGGAGAAGAAGAACCTCTCGGAAATTTTTGGAACCCCGAACCTTTATTTCCATTTTTTCTTTATACTTCGATTTCCCGCCCTTTTTTCTTTGGGGGCAGCCGTTCCCGCGTCTATGGTGTCTGGGTCCCTCTGACAGTAGGGATTACTGTGAAATTCCTTGGGAATGCATAACTGTCTGTTAGGCATGGGTTCACATGGCCTGATCATAGTGTCGGGCGTGTGCGCACGAAATGATGACACTGTGGGGGCATGTGCCGGCCATCGGTAACAATCATGACACCATACCGCGTGGGGCATAAGTCAGGCATCGATCGTCGCATTGAGTCGCTGGAGAGAAGGGTCAAATCGTCTCGAACCGGCTGTACCTGGATCTTACATTTTCTCCGCGCCGTCACTAGTGTGGCCGGGTCATGCCCGGGGGTTTGAAGACCTCGAGCAGAAGGATGAGCTCGGGTTTCGACCAGCCTCGATGCTCCTCGACCTTCACCAGCTTTGACGGGGCTATAAAGGTCTTGAGCATGAGACAGAGCTCGGGGCTCGAACAGTCTTGGACTCCTCGACCTTGACCAATTTTGATGCCTAGTGAGGCTGTTTTTGTGCTAGCGGTTGGGTTTTCTGCTCGAGTTGGACTGACCTCGAGAAATTTTACTCGAGCTGGATTGGCCTCGAGGAGACATGCTCGATATTACCCAAACAAATAATATTAGCAAACTCAACAGAAGTATTGTATTCTTTTATAGCTAAAGCTTTTGCGATTGAAAGTTGAAGATTTAGTTGATTGAGAGAGCTGGATACGTCTTGAATATGAGATTAGGATAGTAATCTATCTTTAAATTATTATAATATGCTTTGAGTTAAGCCACATAAGCCTTTTTCTCATTCAAATTCTTCTCTAACTCAGTAATCCACCTTTCAAAAGCTCGTCCAGATTCAAGCAAAGTATTTTTCTATAACATTAAACTTTTTTCCTTCTTTCTAGATGCTTGAATGAATAAATAAATAAATAAGCGTTAGGAATTATCTTTATTAGAGTATCAAGCATAAGACAACAGAGTGTACCTCATAAATATTAGATAGCATGATGTTAGTTGGATCACAATTCTTAATATTCCTTAAATTGTTAAAAGAAATATATTAAGGCTAGAGTTGGTTAAAAGAGCTGAGATATGACTAGGAACGGTCCTCTCAACTAAAATTTGGTAAGTTTTCAGAAGGCAAGGTCTTTTAAGTGGAACCTGTTGCAGTAATGTTGGTTGGAAATAAGAGTTCTTGCTGAAATTGATTGGTAACAACAGTAACATAAGAAGATGACCCTCTGGCATGGAAATTAAGATTATCCCTCAGCTTTCTATTGATCTTATCAAGAAGCTGCTTATTGATCTTTTTCTTTTTACGAATGTTGCGTCTTCCAGATATATATGAATGACCACTTTGGTCTAAATTCTAGAGGTTGATCCTCCGTCGTCTACCATACATAAATATTACCCAGACAGTTACTTAGGGCACAAAAATGAGTTTGAACTTGGCACTTAAGATTTATGTATGAAAATCTCCAAATTCCCAATCCCCATTGGTAAAAACCATAAGTTTTTCCGAGACGCACTAAGAGATTTGATTTGAATGATCAAAGAAGAAAGTTCTGGCCAAGAATGCACGTAATATTAACCCTTAATAGGGGGCCTCTATTGAGGTTAGGAAGGCTCATCAGTCAATAAAAAATCTGAAATTTTTGGAATAGGAAGATTTCTTTATTTCCAAAGAATATACATGCCTATTATAGCGTATCAGACAAGATGACTCAATTCAGTAGGAGTGCGCTTGAAATTACTAAGCATGTGCCTAAGATAAGGATAAAAAGAAACCTGACACCGTAAGTAAAAAAGTCTGGGTGCATGGTGACAGCTTTTAGAGGTAAATGACCAAGTTTCTCATTCTCTCTAGCCCTTTTGAGAGAAATAGAATGAGGTATACTATAAAAAAATTAGAAAAAAATTCGAGTGACATTTCACCTATGTAATTACTCTCTTCGTCAATCCTCCACTTAGTAGAAGTAGGAGAAAAAAAAAATAAGCAAAGCAAAATTTACAACGCCTGGGTGGTTATTTACAGCCTAACAATCGTCATAATCTATAGGGCATCCACAAAGAATATAGTAAAAAAAGTTATTCCTTTAGTCCGTGGACGTAGGCTAAGTGCTAAATTATTTCATTTATAAATCTTATGTTCCATTTACATAATTTATGTTTTATTTTAAACCTAAGATTGAATTTTACTTTTTATGTTACATCTGCAAATTTTTATTTTGTTTACCAATAATACATCAATTTACTACTCTTATGTTAACTTCTGTGTTTTAACTTCCATTTATAAGTCTTATATTCCATTAACTTAATTTATGTTTTACTTTACATTTAATGTTGATTTACAAATTTTATATTAAATTTAAATGTTACAAATTTTATGTTAAATTTAAATGTTTTATGTTTTATTTACAAAATTAATGTTTAATTACGGTATTGACGCCGTGTTTTTAATCAAAACATTATAAATTGACACTTTATTTTATGTTCTAAAAATAAAATATCAAATAAATGACTTATTTATCTCTTTTTTCCTATAAATTTTTGCATGTTTGTTTTAGTGTGCAACTAGCCCCCTAAATAGCATCCTTTTTTAATATCTAAAACATCTTCACGCATGCAATAGAATTTTTATTCTTTCATTTGCCAGGGCCAACTCACTCCTATTTTTCTCAAGATTCAAACCTATAGGGTGATCAAATAAGAAAGCTATTTAAAAACTACTTAGTCAACTCCATAAGGCATTTGATCATTTAAGATTAGGGGTCAACTAAGAGACTAAAAACACCTAGCTTATTTTTCTTTGGTAAATATCCCTATGATTGGTAGGTTTAGGAACATTATTCAATTACTCTTTATATAATTAGATCAAACCCTTTGAGACTAAAAGACCATTTACCATTCTTCTTTCATAAATATTTGGTGCGCACAAAACAATTAATTGGTATTTTTCTTTACAAAGTAAAGCTGTAAGCAAAGTCCAAATTTATTTTTAGCCATTTACCTCTCCTAAGATTAAAATCTAGGGATGGAAAAATTCTCAACAAATTTGGGGCTTATGAGGCCCACCTCAAATAGGATGAATTTTAAGTAATTTTTTGACAATGAGGTGAAGAATGAGGAAAATATAATCCCCAAGTTCATAATGGGGTAGAATTTGATTTTGTACTCTCTACTCCAATTCCCATTACATGTAAATAATTTTTTAAATTTTTATTTAATAATTTTTTTATCAATTACAATGTTAGTTAATAAATATTCTTTTTTATTTTTACCTAATATAAATAGGTTATAAAGAAAACCTTACAATATAATTCTTATCGAATTCTAAAATATTTTACAATTTTAACATAATTTTACAACATTGTTTTAAACTTTTGGAATTTTTTTAATTTTATTTAAGTATTTAATTTTTTATTTACTGAAATTATATATCATATCTGCTATAAAATAAGTAAATGGAGATTGGGGGTGGGGATGGAGAAATCATTTCTTACATGAAAATTTCTCATCCCCACTCTACTAAATTTATCAAGAAATGAGGGATAAAATTTTAATGGAGTGAGAATGAATAAACCTCCCCACGGTTATCTTATCTCATTATCATCCCTATTAAAATCTAAGTGGCCAACTAAATAAAGTTGCTTAAAAACCACTCAATCACATTCTAGAAGTTAATTGATAATTAATGTTTATATCTAAGAGGTTTATTTCTATAAAAAAAAAAAAAAAATTAAGCCCTAATAGTAAAGCTTTGAAGCAAGCTGCTATAATTAAGTAGGGCGCTAGCGATTTATCAAAATATAAAATGAGTGAGACAGAGCGCTTATATGAAGTGTTAAATATGACGTGTCTGATAGGTGGTATAATATTATTAAATTAGTATTAAAAAATAAAATACTTTATATATGTCAAGTAATGATTGGCGACATAAAATACAATAATCTATTATTGTAAGTTCTAGATTTCATATGGACCACTGATGGGTATTTAAAAAAATAATTTTGTAAGAAATTTTATTCTTTAAGTTATCTTTATCGCTTTTGAGTTGGTATCATACTTTTTTTTTTACAAAATAATCATTGTCTTTACATAATTCTAGAGAACACAACGTCTATTTTATTCCTAATATTTACATAACATCAATGTTAATACTGATAGCCTAAAATATTTTATTTGCTAATTGAATAGTTGTAACTGGAGGTGTTTGGTACTTCTAAGTACCAACAACATGTTTATAGAGATTTGAGTCTTCTCAAATTAATTACTTCATCTATCTCTTATTCTTGTTATTTTGTTTGATTTTTCATTGCAGATAATTTATGTTTGTAACAATTATCTACCCATTCACTTATAGTTTATTTATTTACTTAGTTTCAAAATTAGAATTTTTATAAGAGGAATCAGAGAATCTGAGATTAAATGATCATAACGTAGTTTAAATAGCCTTACCATCAAATTCTCTATAGTATCACATGTTAAAAGATAAAAATAAAGTTTCCCATCATAGGATCGATTGAGAATATACATGAAATAACTTAACTAAGTTTGCATTCAATTAAATAATAATAATAATAATAATAATAATAATAATAATGATCATGATGATGATGATGATGATGAGAATAATTTGTATCTTTTAATAGAGGAAATATATAATACTATCCAATTCAATGAATGCCTGTTTCAAATGATTTTTTTCTCTTGGTTATTATTAATCAACTCGAAAAAAAAAAAATGTACGCGTGACCTGATGTGGTGTGTCTTTCCATTTAATTTTCTCTCTTCCTAATAGGTAAGACATGTTTTTATTAATTTCTTTTTTCGAACATTATTGACCACATAAATGCAATATGGTAGTAAAATAATAGTGGTGATCGTCAACAATTTTCAAATGAAAAATTATCACCTTGGTCGTTTAACTTTTAGTAAAAGTTCAATTAAACACGAATGTTATTTAAAGTCTAATAAATGTATCTTCCAATCACTTTTTTATTATTACAATAATACCACATATCCCAAGTTTTTTATTTCAAATAATAATGTCAATTAATGTGACATTTATCAATTGGTTATTAAAATTAAAATGAATTAATTATATTATTTTACTAACTAATTGATGAATACTACATTACATGGAATAAAAATTTTATAGCATGTAACATTACTCTTATTATCACCCAAAAAATTTGCACTTATGTCTATAAACATAAATCTATGTAACAATCTCAGTTAATGAAGTTTTAGTTTCAAAAAATAAAACTCTTACTTTTACAAACTTAAAAATTTTACGAAATAAAGTGTATATATATAAAAGAAAATTTCGTATGAATAAGGATTCACGAAGGTGCAAATTCTCACAGATTATCAGCAAGTAGTAATAATATAAATTCTGGCTTCCATTTTTTTTATTGCATGATGATTTGATTCTCTTAAGGCTAGCTGGCTTGAAAAATTGAATGGGTAGGTGGCGATCTAATATCAATATATCATTTTCAGGAATCGGAGTCACCAAACGAAAATTTGTTCCATGATCTATGAACAAGCAGGTTTTCAGCTGACCTTTCAGTTGATTCATGTCATTGAAGATTTTCAAATGGAAAGTTTGACAGAATATGAAATACTTCAGATGTGAAATTTTGAGAAACCACGAATTGTATGTATTGACTTTGGTTCGAGTTTATGACGTGTAGGGTTTTAATCTACTCTAGGCAGTCAAAGAGTTCGGAAAATTTTGGGAATGCAATTTCTCAAATGGAGGTTATTAATTTCCAAGAATTTATGGGGTATGTGAAGTCTCGAAGATGTGATGTAACACCTTTACACACTTCAAATCCAAGTATATTTAGGGAGTTATCAAAAATAATTTTGAGAAGTTAAAAATTATTTTATTGTTTGATAAATTAAAAAATTAATAAAATAACTCTATATTATAACATATTGTGAATGTAAGAATGAATAGTTTATCGTTAATACAATTAATTACTCATACATCCTCAATTTAATTTTATGAATTTTTCTTAGTTTAGTATATAACATGGTTTAATTTTAATTTCTATTTTATCTATTGATTTATTTCATTTATATAATTTATTAAGGTATATGAATAAAAGTGTCTTATGATGGTGATATTGTAAAATTATGATGTTGGATAATGAAGTATTATAAAAATACTAGAGGATATATATCATATGGTATATAGTAATTTCAATAAAAAGAAGCAGGTAATCTTCTTAATTTTTTAAATGAGCACTAAGAGGAGTATAAAGGGAATTAAAAAAGAAGCACCAGAAAATAAAACAAAAAACAAATAATAGTGGCAATGGTTTAAATGTAGCTTCAGTCTATTTATGTGGTGCATCCCTTATCATTGAGGGTGTTTTTCATATTTCTTTCTCGTAAAACTTATGAATAAGAAAAAAAAAATCAAATTGTTGGTTAATTAAAGTTACAAAATTAATGTCAACAACTCTTTAATTTAGTTAAATTATACACCTCATCGTCGAAGTCTTGAGGTTGATGATTCGAGTTTCTTTACATGTGTAATATTTATATATATTTAAAATATTCCTCATAGCATCCCTTTCCTTTAAAATGTTTATCATATTTATTACATTTTTTATTGGATTACTCTTTTTTGAATCGTTACAATTAAAGATCTATTGATTTCAAAGTGTATACTTTTATAGTACAGCTTAGAAATCCATTGAGACTATTTCAAAAATGTCGGTCTTGTTTGGTAGAAATCTATTGAGACTACTTAAAAAATGTAAGTTTTGTTTAATATTGAAGAACTATAAAAAAATAATTATATTTATAAAATAAAAATTAATAATATATTATAAATATGATTTTTAAATAATAATTTTAATAAAATAAATATATAAATCAAAAAAACACAATTATAATAATTAATGTTTATTAAATATTTTAATATTATAATTTAAAAATAATAATTATATAACATCGATACTAAATTAGACAGTATTCTCATAAATAATAATATTGAGATTATATTTTTTCAAACCAATAACATCAGTCGACCGCAACGCCGTAACAAGCTGATGGTGATGGACACATCTGTTCTCTTAAAGCTTATGAATGTGAGTATATGACTTTGAAAAAATAAAAACTAAAAAGAATTGGCCGCTGCTTTAAATCAATAAAGTCAATCGTGATTGATAAACTACATCTCAATATCTCATGATGCAGGGAAAAAACAATCATCTCCAGTCTCTTGGTCGTTGGCTCCTAGTAGGTAAAGGCGTGTCTTTATCAAACTTTTTTCAAACATTTTGAAGATTTTCGTCAGGGGGTTGGTTGTTGTTGTGCGTTTTTAGGCGTAAGCAGGAGAAGTTTTTTTGAAAACGTGAATTTGTAGGAGCATTTTAATAAATTGAAAGACGCCGTTTTGGTTGAAAAGAAGTCTGTTTATGCGTATTGTTGTAACATAAAGTTTTCACATTTCATGGTTGTCAAACCGTTGAATGGAAAAGAAAAAAGTAACAAATTGTTGGTTACTTTAACTTTGCGATTATTTTTCGAGTATTAGAATACAGGCAGGAATTGAAATAAGAATCTTATTTTTATTTTTAAATATTTTATGAAAATAAAATTTTTTTTCTTCATTTTCAGATTTAGTGAAACCATCACTCTCATTCTCATTTTAAATTTTAATTTTTTAAAAATAAATATATTTTTCTCATTCTCATTTTTCAATCTAAAAAGTAATCATTCCTTAAATAGATTTTGGGTTTCTAATTATCCTTAACTCATTGCAATTTCCCAATGTGAAAACTTCACAATGATGCAAGTTCCAAATTGTTAATTATATTACTTTTTTCTCTCATAGTTGATGTTGAATCTCCATTGAAGAAGTTTCAGATTAATTCAAGTTATCAAATATGAAAAAAAAAAAAAAAGTACAGGCGATTCAAAGTTTAAAGGAGCACAAAATATTGAATATCATGCATTTGCTCTCGAAAATTTATGCATATAAAAGAATGTCATTAGGATTATTGTATCGGTGTGTTTACACGTGATGACTGGGTTTCTGTGTATGTGAATTTCTATGTTTTTATTTATTTAAGATGAAGAAAAATAAAAATAAAAAAAATTCTTGGGCAAATAAGCACAACATTGTATGAAATTTTTTAACTAAGCTTAAAACACATAAATGAAAACTAAATCACTCCCCACAGGTTAGAGTAGAAAAAACCGGGTCGTGTCAATTGGCACAATAAGAAAGCCCAACATTTGGGCCGGACTCACATTTTTAATACAAAAGTCAATGATCTAGCTTACGGGTCGCCACTCATCATCAAAGCTCAAATAATTTATAATTTTATATAGTGAACTACTGAAGTTCCTTATATCCTTTTAAAACTCTTATGAAATTCAATTCGTTATATACATAACTCTTAATTTAATAAAAATTACAATAAAATTTAACTAAAGTTTAAACATATTTTTTTTCATAAAATCTTATCATTCTATATAATTTATTACTTAATGCCTTAAAATTATTTTGATTTTAAAAAAAATTAATTATATCATTTAAAGATGGGAGAGTTCATGATTTGTAAGTGTTAAAATATTTTAATATGATTAAATTTATATTTGTTCTTTTATGTAGTCTCTTCTAGCAATAGAAGTATGTTTTACAAAAATTTTAAAGGTGTACGAAAAGCATGAATTAATATTAAAGTTGGACTATTGGCACTCTTTAAAAATCCTCTTAGAACCTCTCTTCTATTATAATTATATTTAAAGATAAAAACTTTATTATATCTCACATATATTTTCTTTCTCCAAACTCACAGCGGAAATTTTTTTTCTTAACTTCTCTGTATTTTTTTTTTCTTCAATAACTAACACAATCTATTGACAAATTAATGGTTTTTGTTATATGCTCCTATTAAAACTTCTTTCACTACAATCTTAAATATATTCAATTTAATTCATTGATTTGTGTTAAGAAGTTTATCACCCATAGAAATTGTTTGTGTGGAGGCCAAGGTAATAAGATTATAAAATAATTTTTCTAATTAAAAGAATAATGTTGAAAGTAACTTCAAAATTAGTCGATAATAAATTTATTTTAGTGAAAAATTTTGGCGCCATTGGTATTTGTATCTACTGTAACTAACCATTGGAAATGTATAATTATTATCTACAGTTACAAAAAATTGAAAATAAAGTAATATTTTCAATTATTGTAATTTTAGTGGAAATTAGAAAAATATTTTATGTGTAACTAAGACTTGGTTGAAAAAATTATTAAAAGTATATAATATTCTTCACTAGTATAACTTGCAAGGATGGTTAAAGTAAAGCTGTAAGGATATCTAACCAAAAAGTAATATTAATAAGTTTTTTTTTTCTCTTAGTTTACTATTTTTTAAAAGAAAATCAAACATAAACTAGATAATTAAATAAACAATTAACTAAAGTACTTAATTTAAAATAAAATTAACTTGTAACCCTCAAACAAGAGAAAATAAAATTTGAAATTGCCCAACACTTGTCCAAGAAGTAATTTGCAATAAATTATAATTAAATAATTATTAAATGACTGACCTTTTTTTTTCTGAAGATTTTATTAGGTGCAACAATAGAATTGAATTATCTTATTTAACTTACAAGATAAAGTTGATTGATTACTACATAGATATACTGTACAATGTCTTATAACTAAACATCAATCAACTTCAAAAATAACATTATAGTTCAAGAAACTCTATAATATTTATGATCCCATTCAATTTTATAAATAAACTTGAAACTCACGATAATGTTTAAGTTTAAATTTTATTAGTCATAATCATTGAATCAATTTAGAGATAGATTATGGAGCTAATTGGTATATTATAGTTAAGCATTTAAAGAAATAATGTCTATGATTGATCATAGTTATTGCTGAACTAATTTGGAGACTAGCAAATTTTCAAATTAATATAATTATCTAGTGACAATTTAAAAAAAGGGAAAAGCAACTCATACTCCTAAAGTTTACTTAATCAGTCACTCAGACTTCTTTTTATTGTTATACCCTTGATTACAGCAATTTAATAATTGACTTTAAATAAACTTCTATAATAAAAAGAAATTAAACTTAAAATAATATAACATATAAAATAAGATAAAATTTATAAAATATTTTGGAAATTAGAAAATTTATTTTAACATTATTAATCTGTCATATTCTTTAAATAATAATAAAATTATTTGACATATTAATAATATTATAATAATTATATCTAACATTCACAGTAATTTATAAAATCTATGTTATTTTATTTACAATATAGTTTTAATTATGTCTATATTCGTGTAAATCTCTAAGTCAAGATTTGGCTTAATAGATTTTAGTATTAAAATAATTTGTTGAGATAGACTAATAATAACTTAAAATTAAAAATAATTTTTATTATATACTTTATTTTATTAATTATATTTATATAATCAATTTATTTTTATCATATGATATTATTTATTGATTTTATCTTATTACAATATTTATTTTTATTTGAATTGTTATAATTAAAGGGTATAATAGTCATTCATGAAATGTAGATGGTATGTGTGACTATTTAAGCAAACTTTAAGTGTGTTGCTGCCTTTTTCCCTTTAATAAATAGAGTTTATTAGTGTTCATAATTGTATTATACCCTTGATTGTGGAATACAGAACATATACCGAGGCAAATATCTAAGGAAAAAAAAGTTTCACTATTGTAATTTCTCATTGAATAGTAAAAAAGTTCCTACTTATGTCCATGGACGCAGCTTAAGTGTTAAATTATTTCATTTATAAATCTTATATTGCATATACATAATTTATGTTTTATTTTACACCTAATATTGACTTTTACTTTTCATGTTACATCTACAAATTTTTATTTTGTTTACTAATAATACACTAATTTACTATTCTTATATTAACTTATTTGTTTAAACTTCCATTTATAAGTCTTATATTTCATTAACATAATTTACGTTTTACTTTACATTTAATGTTGATTTACAAGTTTTATCTTAAATTTAAAAGGCTTATGCTTTATTTACACAATTAATGTTTAATTACAGTATTAATGCTGTGTATTAAGATTGATGATTCGAGTTTCTTTACATGTGTAAAAGCGCATATATTTATTTATTTTTTGTTCCAAATTTCTAAATTCAGTTTCAACTTCGATATGAGATAGATTCTAATAGATATATTGGACGTATTTATCAATATTCAAATTTTAACCTACAACGTAATCATTATATATATAGGATAAAATATTATTTGTCCTCATTCAGAGTGTTAAGATACAACATTGTCCACTACATGTGGAAATCGAACAGTCACAGAGCATAAACCACATTCAACCACATGAGTTGTGTACCGATATGGAAAATATCAATACACCAACTCAATCTTACTCTAACATGACAAGTAACAAACCATTGGAAACAAATATGGCAATCTGTATTGCTCTTGACAAAGGCTTGCAACTGAATCATATCACAAAATCCCGTGACATGGAAGCTCACCAAAGAAAGATAGCCAATGGCTAGTCAATGAATAAGTTTAGAAGGAATGTCATTATTTTTTTTATATTTCTTTACCTCTTGTATAAATACACGATCTTGTTCCATAAGAAAAATAAGTTAATAAAAAGGCTTTTTAATCAATTTCAATATACTATCAAAATTTAACATGGTATCAGAACTTATGGCTTTTTCATCCCACACCCAAACTGAGGCCAAACTCTCCCTACAAACTATCCACCAATGTGCCAATCTAATCACTATCAAACTTTCCAGCAACAACTATCTCTTATGGAGGTCCCAAGTCCTTCCCTTCATCAGTAACCTAGGACTCGGAAATCATACCTCTGATCCCAAACAATTTTCAATAACAGAAAGTCTATTACTAATCCTGACTTTTCAGTTTGAGTACATAATGACAAGTTGCTTCTCACCTAGTTACGTGGAATGATGATGGAAGACGTCCTTACACTGATAATTGGGGGACAGATAGAAAAAGAAGTTTGGCTTTCCATTGAGGAGCACATGCTTCCTACTACCAAGGAGTAAAAGTCTTGGCTTAAAGACAATCTCTTCTCCTTAAAAAAAGGCTCCATTAAGGAAGGCAATTTGTCGGGTCGGGCTCGAGCTTTACCCGACCACTTAAATAAAAAGCCCGGCCCGATGCAAAGCCCGATAATTTTTATTTCAGGCCGGGCTCAGTCGGGCCTGATTCGGGCCAAGGTCGAGTCGGTCGGGTCAAGATCAGATGACTCAGCTTTATTTTATTTAAATTATTTGATTTATTCACCCAGTGTCTCAGATATGTGTTTAATTACTTTAATTGTTTGATTTATTTCCAAGCACAGCATACCCACAACTTATATTCAAAATTTAATTTGCACTTGTGTCATTTGAAAAATAAAATAAAATTCATCGTATACAAATAAAACTACACAATTCTACAACCCAACATTAAAAAAAAAAAAACTTATGTCTTGTACAAATAAAAATACACAATTCCACAACTCAACATAAAAAAAAAAAATCAACACTCATGTCTTATACAAATAAAAACACGTATTCAGTCTGTGATGTGTCATGTGTGCGTGTCAGTGTAATTGTTTTTGAAATTTAGTAAATGATCGGGCCGGGTCACATAAGGCCCGACCTGAACTCAAATCTAATCGGGCCTAAAAATTAAAGCCCGAGCCCGAGTTTTAACTTCTAAGTTCGGGCTAAAGCCCGAAAAAATCGGGCCGAGCCAACCGGGCCAAAATTCGGACTGAGTTTTTGCCATCCCTAGGCTCCATGAAGCTTGATGACTTCTTAAAAAAATTCAGAGGATTGTGTGACAATCTAGCTGCCATTGGAAAGCCCTTGACTGACGATGACAAAGTTTTTCAATTGGCATGGGCACTAGGACCCAAGTATGCCAAATTCAGAACAGCTATGCTAACCAAGCCACCTTATCCAAGTCTGAAATTATTCTTGTCAAATATGATGACAAAGCAATGGATCCACACCAAGCTTTCTTTGGCTAATGTGGACGTGGGAAAAGTTTTCAAGCACAAGGACAAGGACACGACTTCAAAAATAACTATCGTGGAAGAGTAAATTATCCCTCTAACAATGGGCATAACAACAACATGATTCAATCCTTCAACATGAATCAATCACCTCTAGCACCTTTCTGTCATAGCCAAGGTCCAATAGTAATGGCCCAAATCCGCCACCTGCACCAAAACACTACAACACATAGTATATTGATCAGCGAAAACACAATTCAAAATAAGTTATAATCTGTCAAACTTGTGGCAAAACTAACCACAGTGCTGTAGTTTGTAGACACAGGTATGACTACTTTACTCCTGAAGAGGAAGCATTACAAGCCCTTGCAGCCATGAATCTGCATGACAAGAATGACCCACAATTTTATGCTGATTCAGGTGCTACTGCCCACATGGTAATTAATGTTGGTAAGTTAAATAAATTCATACCCTACGGAGGTTCTGATAACATTTTTGTAGGGAATGGCCAAGGCTTACATATTTCTCATATTAGTGATACCACACACAGGAAACTGAACCTAAAAAATATTTTGGTTTTTCCCAAACTTAAAAAGAACCTCTTGTCAATAAGCAAACTTGTGGATGATATAAATTGTTTTGTGGAATTTAACTCTTTTGGCTTTGTTGTCAAGAACAAGAAGAACCAGTATTGGCTTAGGGAACTAGGCACGGGGACTTATACGCACTCACTGAAGGAGGAGATTTAGCCTTTTAGACAATAAGAAGAAACTCTGAAATCCAAGACTTGTGGCATAAGAGACTTGGTCATTCAAGTCCTAAAATATTGCAAGTCTTGCACACTAATGGGTTTATCAATATCACTGATTGGATTGAGAACCCTAGTATTTGTGTTTCATGCCAATTAGGCAAAAATTGTAGACTCCCATTTAATTTATCTAATAAAATCTCTTATTTTTCCCTTGATAAAATTCATTGTGATTTATGGGGCCCTACTCCAATTGTTTCTAATCAAGGTTTTCGTTACTATACATTATTTGTTGATGATTGTACACGATATTGTTGGTTGTTTCCTTTAAAATCAAAATCTGACTTTTTTGAATGTTTTCTTAAATTCTAGAAACAGGTGGAAACTCAAATGGAATGAAAGATCAAACTCTTTCAAAGCGATGGCGGAGGAGAATTTATCTCCATCATTTTTTAACAACACCTTCAACACTCTTGAATCATTAAAAAGACTTCATGCCCTTATACTCCTCAATAAAATGGAGTTACCGAAAGCAAACACAGACATATAATGGAGACTGCCCTCACTATGTTATTTGAATCTTTATTACTATTGAAAAATTGGATGGAAGCTGTCTCAACAGCAGCTTATCTCATTAATAAATTGCCACAAATGATTATTAAGATGCACGCACCTCATGAAATTACTTTTCAAAGAAAATCCCAGTTATAATGAAATTAAAATCTTTGGTTGCCATTGTTTTCCCTCTCTAAAGGATTACAATAAAACAAAGTTTGACAAAAAGACTTTTCCTTATATTTTTGTCAGTTATAGCCCCACTCACAAGGGATACTACTGTCTTTGTCCACAAAACAATCGAATTTATATTTCTCGTCATGTAATCTTTGATGAATTATGCTTCCCTTATCAAAATCTAAAAGGTTCTTCTCTTGTGCAGGATACATGCAGCGTTTCTATCCTAGATGTGTCACAATGGCTCTCAGCTTTTACAAAGGCGTTCAATAACACTTCTCTTGGGCAGACTAAAGTTACCATCCCAAACTACACTACTGCATCTCCAAATACAAATGAACCATTGTCTCCAACTCCAAGCCTTCCAAATAAAGTCATGATAATTGAAGACCATTATAAACCTTCCACCTCTTTTCCCGAAAATTTATCTATAAATTCACCTCAACAAAGCCCTTCCTCTAATACCTCGCACACTACTTCTGCTGATAATACACATACAATCACAACCTCAGAACAAACTTCAGATTGTGACAATTGTGAGCCATGTGCCTTAAACGATCTCTCAGGAAAGTTGTTTATTGAGCTAAACATCTCTCCTATTAAAACTGTAGAAACTCTAAATGCCCACCCTATGTTGACATGGAATAAACTTAAGCAAAATCCTACTTTAGCCTTGCAAACTGATCATACAACTATCACCAAACCAAAAACATTAAAATCTACTCTCAAACATCCTTTATGGCTACAAGCCATGGTCGAAGAACTTGCTGCTCTCAATCAAAATCAGACATGGACTTTAGTTCCTCGACCTCATAACACTAATGTCATTGGTTCGAAGTGGGTTTATAAAACCAAGTATTGAAAAGATGGTACAATAGATCGGTTAAAAGCTCGTTTAGTCGCGAAAGGATACACCCAAGTTCCTGGCATTGATTTCAATGAGACCTTTAGCCCCGTCATTAAGCCAATAGCTATACGGCTTGTCTTAGCACTCACATTCAATTCTAAATGGCTTATCAAACAGTTGGATGTTCGAAATGCCTTCCTTTATGGTCACCTAAAAGAAACTACCTACATAGAGCAGCCGCCTAGCTTTAAGGATCAGAATCTACTCGACCATGTTCGCTTACGTCACAAGTCCTTATATAGACTCAAACAAGCCCCACGTGCATAGTTTGAGTGTTTATCATCAGCGCTTTTAGAGCTTGGTTTTATAAGTTGTCAAGCTGATAATTCCCTTTCCATTTTTCATACTAACAATATTCTAATTTTGCTTTTGGTATATGTTGATGATGTAATTGTTACAGGAAATAATCCTGCAAGAATTCAATCCATCATCAACCATCTCAACACTCGGTTTGCATTAAAAGAGTTAGGCTTATTGAGCTACTTTTTGGAAATTGAAATTCGACGCTTTCCGGAAGTCATCTTTTTGTCACAAGCCAAATATACCCGTGACTTATTAACCAGAGCTGCTCTACTTGATTATACTCTTAGTCGGACCCTATGGCTATCAAAATCCAACCATGTGATGATGATCAACAACCCATTCATGCCATTACTACCGTACCCTTGTCGGTAGCCTACAATATCTCACAATCACTAGACCGAACATCACTTATGTTGTCAATAAAGTTTGTCAACACTTCCAGATCCCTACCAAACAAGATCTCAAGGGTGTTACACGAATCCTACGCTATCCTAAAGGTACTCTTGACTTTGGACTTCGATTCCTTGAACAAAGTTCTAATCATTTATATGCCTTTTCGGACTCTGATTAGGCTAGTTGTCTTGAAACACAACGGAGCATGACAGGCTTTTATGTTTACCTTGGGGCCAACTTAATCTCATGGTGCAGCAAGAAACAAAACACTGCTGCACGCTCCACTACTGAAGCAGAATATCGGGCTTTGTCTTCCACTACAGCTGAACTAACTTGGATTCTTTCTTTATTGCACGACATTAGGGTCTCAACTTCATATATTCCTCACCTCTTTGCGATAACAAAAGTGCTATCTACATGACCCATAATCCAGTTTTTCATGCAAGCAGCAAACATATCAAAATTGACGTCCACTTCATTTGAGAAAAAATCTCTCAAGGACTCCTTAAAGCTAAGCATATTCCTTCATTGCAACAAAATGCAGATATCCTTACCAAACCTTTGGGCAAAGATCTTTCTTCCTCTTTTGGCACAAGCTCAGCATTCATTCTATGACCTGATTGATCTTGAGAGGGCTATTAAGATACAACATTATCCACCATATGTGGAAATCGATCAATCACAGAGTATAAACCACATGCAGCCACATGAGTCGTGTACCGAGATGGAAAATATCAATACACCAACTCAATCTTACTCTAACATGACAAGTAGCAAACCATTGGAAACAAATATGGCAATCTCTATTGCTCTTGCCAAAGGCTTACAACTGAATCATATCACACAATCCCATGACATGGAAGCTCACCAAAAAAAGATAGCCAATGACTAGTCAATGGCTAAGTTTAGAAGGAATGTCATTCAATGGCTAAAGTTTAGAATGAATGTCATTCAATGGCTAAAGTTTAGAATGAATATTATTTTGTAGGATAAAATATTATTTTGTCCTCATTCAGAGTTGGTAAGATGTGTGTTTTTTTAAAAAAATAAAATTAAACATTTTGACCAACATCAAAATACAATATCGAATTAAAAAATAATAATGGCCTTTGTTTACATTTTTCTATGTTATTAGCCATAAGAGTGGAGAAAGGCATTTCAGGCTTCTTTGTCAAATAACCGTGAAAAATGATATAAAAAAAAAATAAGAAGAAAAGATTGATACAATGATGATAAAAAGAACATTTTATCTAGTTGAAATTATTTAAAGTTTACTGAAAAATTAACATTATTTTTTAATTAATACTATAACTTCATATAAGTGTAAGATTTGTTAATTCAAATATTAGTGCTTGTACACCTTTAGCCCATATCTGTGCGGTATCCAGAGCCCGAGGTTGAACAATAATTAACCGGGGACTGCTTTTGTCAACAATCTTGCTAAACTTGAAGTAATAAAAACACAAAATTGAATAGAAAAATTTGCAAAATTATATTTCATGTAACTTATATCCCATGTAAAATCATATAAAAATTAATAACATGGAGGTGGAGTGCACTTATTTTTACATGGGATGTAAGTTATATAGAAATATAGCTTAGCATGACTCTAAAAAATAATATCTACATTCTCAAAGTTTTGGAAAATAATTATGTAAACCTTCATATTTTCAATAAGAGATATCAAAACTTCTTTTCTATTATAATACTCTTTGGTTCTATTAATTAAAAAATTTGACTCTAATATTTATAATAAATAGAAATGTAATATTAAAATAAATGTAACAATATATATATATATATATATATATATATATTTTTTAAATTATTTTAATATTTTAATACTTTACAATCTTATATTATAGGAAACCAAATTTTAAATAAATAGGTGCATAATATTAAAATAAATCTATAAAAAAATTTAAATTATTTTCAATATTATGTAAAATAATTTTAGTATTATTAATACATGAGATATATTTTATTAATTTTAAAATCTATTTAATCCAAATATTTGTTTAACATTTTTGTAATAAATACACATATGATTTAAATAGATTTACTTGTCTAATAGACTAATAATATTAGACAAATAAATCTCTATTTAAATCATATTTGTATCAATATTTTTAGTTACTATCTATAAAAGATATTATAGTCAAAAAAGAATTTTAAGATCCCTTAATGTAAGCTTAGGGATTTAAATAATTATTTGTTCAAATTTTGAGAGTGTAAATGTTATTTTTCCTAATTAAAAAAATGCAATACATGTTTATAATATTCCTCATAGCATCCCTTTCCTTTAAAATATTTATCACATTTATTACATTTTTTTTATTAGATTACTCTTTTTTGAATGGTTACAATCGGAGATCTATTGATTTCAAAATATATACATTGATAGTATACCGTAGAAATCTATTGAGAATATTTAAAAAATGTAGGTTCTATTTAGTATTGAGGTACAGTAAAAAAATAGTTATATTTATAAAATAAAAATTAATAATATATTATAAATATAACTTTTAAATAATAATTTTAATAAAATAAATAAATATGTAGATCAAAATAACGTAATTATAATCATTAATATTTATTAAATATTTTAATATTGTAATTTAAAAATAACAATTATATAACTTAATTGGACAGTATTCCCAAAAATAATAATATTGATGAGATTATATTTTGTATAGAAAGAAAGAAGACCCCATAAATCTTCAAACTAATAACATCAATCGACCCCAACGGCGTAACAAGCTGATGATGATGGACACATTTGTTCCTCTTGAAGCTTATGAATGTGAGAATTAGCCGCTACTTTACATCAATAAAGTCAATCCTGATCGATAAACTACATCTCAATTTCTCATGATGTTGGGAAAAAAAATCATTTTCACTCTCTTGGTAGTTGGCTCCTAGTAGATAAAGGCGTGTCTTTATCAAACTTTTTTCAAACATTTTGAAGATTTTCGTCGGCCCGGTTAGGTTTAAAAAAAAAAGGGAGGGCGGGAATAAAAGAAGAACTTTGTTTAGGTGTATTGTTGTAACATAAAGTTTTCACATTTCATGGTTGTGAAACTGTTGAATGAAAAAGAAAAAAAATATCAAATTGTTGGTTACTTTAACTTTGCGATTATTTTTGAGTATTAGAATATAGGCAGGAATTGAAATAAAAATCTTACTTTTATTTTCAAATATTTTATGAAAATAAAATTTTTTTTCTTCATTTTTAAATTTAGTGAAACCATCACTCTTATTCTCATTTTAAATTTTAAATTTTAAAAATAAATACATTGATGATTTTTTTCATTCTAATTTTTCAATCTAAAAAGTAAACACTCCTTAAATAGATTTTGGTTTTCAAATTATCCTTAACTTGTTGCAATTTCCTAATGTGAAAACTTCACAACGATGCAATTTCTAAATTGTTACCTTTTTCTCTCATAATTGATGTTGAATCTCCATTGAAGAAGTTTCACATTAATTCAAGTTATCAAATATTAAAAGAAAAAAAAGTACTGCCGATTCAAAGTTTAAAGGAGCATAAAATATTGTATCAGTGTGTTTATACATGATGACTGGGTTTCTGTGCATTTGAATTTCTGTGTTTATATTTATTTAAGATGGAGAAAAATAAAAATCTTGGGCAAATAAGCACAACATTGTATGGAATTTTTTAACCAAGCTTAAAACACATAAATGAAAACTAAATCACTCCCCACAGGTTAGAGGTGAAAAAACCGGGTCGTGTCAATTAGCACAATAAGAGACCCCAAACTTTGGGCCGGACTCACATTTTTAACACAAAAGTCAATGGGCTAGCTTATGGGTCGCCACTCACCATCAAAGCTAAATTAATTTATAATTTTATATAGTGAACTACTAAAGTTCTTTATATCCTTTTAAAACTCTTATGAAATTCAATTCGTTATATACATAACTCTTAATTTAATAAAAATTACAATAGAATTTAACTACAGTTTAAACATATTTTTTTCATAAAATCTTATCATTATATATAATGTATTACTTAATGCCTTAAAATTATTTTGATTTTTAAAAAATTAATTATATCATTTAAAGATGGGAGAGTTCTGATTTGTAAGTGTAAAAATATTTTAATTTATTTAATTTATATTAGTTCTTTTATGTAGTCTCTTCTAGCAATAGAAGTATGTTTTACAAAAATTTTAAAGGTGTACGAAAAGCATGAATTAATATTAAAGTTGGACTATTGGCACTCTTTAAAATTCTCTTAAAACCTCTCTTCTATTATAATTATATTTAAGGACAAGAACTTTATTATATCTCACATATATTTTCTTTCTACAAACTCACAGTGGCAATTTTTTTTTCTTACCTTCTCTGTATTTTTTTTTCTTCAATAACTAACGCAATCTATTGACAAATTAATGGTTCTTGCTATATGCTCATATTAAAACTTCTTTCACTACAATCTTAAATATATACAATTTAATTCATTGATTTGTGTTAAGAAGTTTATCACCCATAGAAATTGTTTGTGAGGAGGCCGAGGTAATAAGACTATAAAATAATTTTAGGAGCAAGAAAATTAAAAGATTCATAAATTAATTGTGTTTATTTAGAAAGAAGGGTATTTTTGTTATTAAATTTAGCATATTTGAAAAGAGGGTTTTAAAAGGATTTTGGAGGGGTGCCAATAGGACGACAGGACAAAAAAATT
Organism: Murraya koenigii; assembly: GCA_025617385.1. Taxonomy (NCBI): domain Eukaryota; kingdom Viridiplantae; phylum Streptophyta; class Magnoliopsida; order Sapindales; family Rutaceae; genus Murraya; species Murraya koenigii. Next base: position 17,581,273 of record CM046813.1, on the reverse strand, counting down.
ATCTTAAAAAAACCGAACTGAACTATTACGACCCAATTTTAAATCTTATAAATAACCGAATAGTTAAACAATATACATGTTTGATTTTCGGCTCACACAGCTGAACCGAATAACCTCATAAAAAAAATTGAATTATTTTTGTAATTTTATTAAAGAAAATTACCAAACACATACCCTTAAATGTCATTAAAATTATTTGTGTTACAACACTTTTAACATGTATCACTCATATATAGGGATGGCAAAATTCGTACATCTGAATTCGGATCCGACTTAATATTTTTACATTCGGATCCGTATCAAGATCCGTATTTGTTTATATGGATCCGGATGCGGATAATATCAGCACGGATTGCCAGCAGATATTCCAGATATTTGGATCCACAAAAATTAAATTTAACAAATAAAATGGGAAGCAAGCAGCGTGCAGCGAAGCAGACGAACGTCCAGCGAGCAGCAGCGGCAGTGCAGCAAGCGAGTGGACCGAGGCGATGTGCAGCGACAATGATGGGAAGCAAGCAGCGTGCAGCAGCAGCGCAATGTGAAGCAAGAGGCTTGAAGCTAGCAGCAACAACCGTGCAGCGTCTGTGATTGAAAACAGGCGAGGCAGTCGATGATGGAAAATAGGCCGGCGGTAATCGGGAATTCAGGATCGTGGGTTGTTGGCTTATTGCGGCTACTGTGCTCTGGTGAAGTGTATAAAACTATAAATGTGTAATGTGCTAAGTGTTGTGTGTGTTTGTGAGTAAGCTAAGGTTAGGGATTTTTTTTAATTTAATATATATTTTTCAATTAATTTTTTATTTAATATAAAAGTAAAATACGGATCCGGATATCCGAATTTCTGGATATACTTATATCCGAATTCGGATGCGGATCCTCATTTCCTTTACCCGGATCCGCACTTTTTTAAATACGGATCCGAATTTTTCGAATCCGGATGTTATTGCCACCCCTACTCGTATATCATAAGTTGATAAAAATATCTGTCGTCCACCCTACCATTTACTACCATTAAGAAGTTAACGGAATTTTGTTAAAATGACGATTTTTCCCTTAAAATAAGTAAATGAAAAACTGCGATACAAAATGACATGTCTTTCTTTTTCAGTGAAATGTATTATTTTCAAACGGTTGTCGTTTTGCTGAATATAAACGTATGACATTTCGTTTTACTAGAATATAAATATATGACATGGCGTTTTACTAGAATATAACTGTATGATATATCGTCTTATTTGAGTGAAATGATAACGTTTTACACACAACATGTCATTTTACTAGAATGTTGAAGGAGGACATATCATTTATTCGGACGAAATGTCGTTTATCCGAATGACATGTCGTTTGATTACTAAAAAAAAACTAAATAAAAAGACACACGCACAACACACATGACTAGATCTCTTATTCTCTTCTTTTCTTCTTCTCTTCACACACACATACAAAAAACAAAAAAAACAATATGAAAGCTAGTAGCACACTCATGTGCATAGTAATTTTTCTTAAAAAAATTCTTTGTCATATAAGTTAAGAAATTGTCTCTACGTCTGCCGTATTATATCTGATTGTAAGTGTTGTCGTTATGATGGTATGCTATCGATTTTCTCTTTGCTTTTGTGCAGTGTGTTTGTAAAGAAAATATAATAAGAAAAAAGATCCAGTCGTATGTGTTATACGTGCTTTTTTGTTACACTAATTTTTTAGTAATAAAATTATATGTCATCTAATAACTTTCAATTTAAACAACATATCATCAATTAATGATCAATATAAACGACATGTCGTCCAAAAAAGAGTTGTCATTTGTCTTAAATAAGACAACATGTCATACAAATATATTACAGTACAAGTCATAGATTAATATTTCAGGAAAACGACATGTCGTCTTTAAGGTAATATATTTTACTCTAAAATATGACATATTATTTTTTATCACAACTTTTCTTATGTTAAAAGACCATACTATCCTTATGACACCAGCATATTCTAACGATTTGAAACGAATTAGTGAATGGCAGAAACATTTTACCTATTTAAATATACGAGTAATATATATTAAAATTATTGCAGCACAAACAATATCGATCATATTTAAACATACATAACTAGTAATTTTCCATTTATTAAACTTAAAATAGTGTTATATTTTAATTAATTATGCCAAATGATTACAATAAATTTACACACACAATTACTAGTATGTATACGTAATATTTTAACCTAAAATCAAACCTTAAAATCAAAACCTAAACACTGCCCCATCACCCAAAATCCCAAAAGCCAAGAGCCAAAAGCACTGCAGCCGGCCCTCAGATTCTTCTCACAGCCACCGTGCAACAGATTCTTCTTAGTTCTGACCGTTCGGGTTGCGACAGCCGGCGACGACACGACAGCTTCTTCTCACCGTGCAACAGCTGCTGCTTAGTGCTTTGCGCACCAGCCACCGTACGCCACCAGCTTTGGTTTTGGAATTCTAATTTGCAGGACTGTGAGGCTTTTTTTCTTTTACAGGCATTGACTTTTTTGTCGTTTGCTAGTCAATGTAATGAGAATATTTATAATATATATATATATATTTGAGTTATACGGACGGGTGATGACAATTTTGGTATCGTGTCTTCTCTTTTTTTAATTTTTTTAATGAAAATGCATGCTGAGCTAAGTGGAAATGCATGCTTCTATTAATTTTTTTTTTCTAATGAAAATGGATGCTGAAATTATAACATGCTTGAGTTTTAACCTGCCATATAATAATTTACAGGCCTCAAATCAAAACATTAATATTCAATATTAATTCATAATTTCTGTTTTTTTTTTTGGGGTCATTATGTGGTTTGATAATATTACGATAATATAAATATGCTAATTACTAAATGATTTCACAAGGTATCTGATACTGTAATCTGTTTTATGTTTTGAAAGCATAATTGAGTTTATAAATTATTGTAATGTTATGTGTTAGATAGTGGCTATGTTTAGGTATTATTTTGACGTTATGATTGTTGGGTTTTTGTAAGATGGAAAACAATGTTGACGAAGAAAGTAGTAATGAAGTGCAAGAAATCAGGGGTGAGGAAGAAGAGGTCATTGGAGTTTAAATTTGGTTTTTTAAATGTATTTTGAATACTTTGAATTTATTGTTAATAATTGTTAATATTTCTATATTTATAATGAAATTGTGATGAATTGTTTGTTGTGCAGGTTTTAAAAATGAAAAAAATTATTCTATTGACGAGCTCTAATCAACTATAAATTTGAAAATTAAAAAAAGTTCCAGAATTAAATAGAACCGAATCAAGTCAAATTAAATGGTTCAGATTATATTCGGTTCTTTATTTTATTCAGTTCTTATTTAGTTCTTTTTGAAAAAAAAATTTAATTGGCTCTTTCTAATTTCTTTTTAATTTATATCTGAACTAAACTTAGGGTGACAATAATGGTCCAACTCTTAATATTATATATTATATTGAACTTGGTTATTTGTGTTCATAGTAGTTTAATGATAAAATTTATTAAACACATATAATAATTTTTAAAACTTGTAACACTTTTAAAGACAACCAACTCTTAATTGATTCTTTTTTGAATAATAATTTTTTAAAAGTATAAAATTATCAAACTGGCCTAATTAATACTAGACACACTAATAGGTATACCAACTAAGTGGGTGTTTTTTTTTTTAAATTAATGGCTTAAAGTAACTTAATTAATTAAGTTAACTAGAGGTATTTGCTTTTTTCTTTCTTTTTAAGTTATTGAGACTTTTCAAATAATTTTATCTGAATAAAATAAACAATTTTTTTTAACTCTTTACTAAATGGATAAATCTAAATAAGCCAACTAATTTTTAATATAAAAAATAACTCTACTTTATTATTTATTTTTACGCCTATTTCAAAACCCAGCGATACATATTTATTATGGCAATCAAAATCAAACAACTAATGCTAGCAACTTTTCAAGTATTGAAAATCAAAATTTCATGCAATAACTTTGAGATCAAATGGCAAATCAACTGTTTCAAACATCTTATTATTATTTTTTCCTTATATTATATACTATTATTGATAATTTGTGATAAAATTTGAAAATTATGATATTTTATACATTATAATTCCAAAATCATTATGTATTCACTTGAATGTGGTTTTGCTTATGCATGATAAAACACTATGGTAATTATGTTCCTTGAGATACATATATATTATTTGTTTGACATTCAAATTTAATAAGGATCAAATATAAATGTACATGTTTTTGGTTTTTAAAGTTGAAAAAATAAATAATTTTATACTTATTTTTAAAGATTCAAATAAAATAAATAAACATATTATTCAGATTTAAACATTCAGCTCTATTTAAATTTTAAATCAATTCAAGTCTATTCAGATTTTGTACAAAAAAAGGCTACTTAAATATCCAAACTAATTAAGTATAGCATTATTGCATGAAAAAACCCTCTCAAATCTAGGTTTGACATATATTGCACGATTTTACTCTCATTGGTTAAGATGAATTAGATTTCCCATGGCAGAATCCAAGCAAGTACTAATGTTCCTTTTGCCACAAATGTTCGAAAAAAGTAGAGAACTTTTATTAACAGATCTTCTACACATTGAACAGCTAATTAAAAAAAAAAAAAAAAAGCTTTTAATTGTGCAGCTATCAATCATACAAGTGCTTCCAAATTAGCAGATTGTATAATTCTAGTTAATATGGGCAGCTAAAAGGATTTATGTATTTGCAAAAGAAATATTAATTCTAATAAATACAACTAAAGATCCTGCTCTTTATTATACTTAAAGCTAAGCTATAAGCCCAGCAGAACCAACTGTACACTGAGAAGATAATGCACGAGAAGCTAGAAGCTAACATCATGACAAAAAGAGAGGTGCAAACCAAAAAATGAAAGGGAAAAAAAACAAAAACTGAGGTTATCAGTTTTATTCTAATATACTTCCGGCCTATCTTTGCGTTCCTAAATTCACTTACCTGTAGTTCATTAGTCTATGTCTACTGTTCCACTCCTTGAAGGAAGCTGCATGCTTGCTATGTCTTCTCTAGGGAGACTGTAAATGGATGCATTGCCGGACTCGTTAGTTGAATGTTGGTTTTCATGTGTTGTTAGTGCCAAAAGGTGTGAAGCCTCCTTATTTTTTCGCAAGACCAAGTAAGCTACTCCAGCCAAATATACTGCCATTGCCGAAAATCCAAATATTCCCAAGAACACAACTTCCACGAGTTTCAAATTGCCATGAAAAAGGAACTTGATGAAGCTTGTAGCTAGATAGTATACATTTATTATCATTATCAGGGAACCGATGATCCATGTAATAGCTGAAATCTGTGAAAAGATAAATATCAAAACAGAAAAATCAGACTCCAAATGATAAATTCATAATACACACACACACATTCTAGACTCTAGAGTAACTACTATATGTCACCAAAACATAAAAATCAGACTCCAAATGATAAATTCATAATACACACACACACACACACACATTATAGACTCTATAGTAACTGCTGTATTTCACAGCATATTCTTGCCTGAGAACTGAAAAATCAAAATTAATGTTTTCAGTGATGTTTGCAATTACTTAATAATGCAAGTGCAAGAGGCCAATCCAACAGGTAGCAAAACCTTATGAAGTATCTGTGAAATTCTCAATCATATATTTTTTTGTCATCAATATGGCATAAATAGTTCCAGCCATGCAAATTTCAGAAGAGATGAGTGCAGTTTCTTGGGTTGAATGGATAACCACATAACAACAATATGACAAGAATCCAAATAAATCCTTTACCGCAATTGAGTTGGCATATATCCCCATCTTCACCTTGCTGCTGGTAAACTTGAGAAGTGGCACAAGAGCAAAAGGGAGCTCAAATGAAAGAATCATCTGCCCGAAGCATCAAAGATAAGTTTGCTAAAAATTAAAAGAATATATAATTTTAACTTAAAAATTTGATGCCGTTTTCCTTTTGCTGACTCTTTTGGCAGTGGAATGAAACAAAAATTAGCTAGCAGTAAATCTCAGAGGTGAAGACTGGAGACATCTTAAATGCAATAATGAGATGGGGCAGAGCATTGACCTGAGGTCCTCTAGAGTCTTTTTAACAATCTGAGACACCAATGATAGATATCTCCAATGAAGTCTGCCAGAATGGCAAAATAGCTGTTTAACAATTTGAAAGACTAGGTAATAAAATGTCCTATTGAAACCGGATTGGTCCAATGTCATTTATAGAACATTTCTCTGTAAAAACAGTTGAATCAGCAAGAACTACTAATTTGAGAAAATACAGTCAAATGAGATGCTACCCAAATATTCGTAAGATGATCAATGGAGTTGCTATTCTCCTAAATGGCTTATTCTAAAAATCATGGAAAAGCTATATAAAACGGTAGGTACAAGCATCGTAATATTAGACTGATGCACCTATGGCAAAGAACTAACAAAAAGGCGTGAATATAGACATAATTCATTGACTCATAGGCATAATTTATGCATTTTTACCCACTCAAGACAAACTTAAGCAATCATAGTAATGACATTTATTTGTTTCCATCATTCATGTCGGTTTAGATTTACAATCGCATTCAGTATTATGATGTTTTACAATTATATTTTGAGATAATTTACTGACGATAGCTTTTTTCTTCTAATATGTCATGTTTTCAATTTAAATAAGTTCAGTTGTTTTGTACTATATCAATTACCGATGCAATAATAATGAGTTGTCCTGCCCCAGCAGAACCGCCAATCAGTGCAACAATTAAACTAGGCACTATTGCCAAGCATCGAGTTAGAAAGTTCCGAAGCCATGGCTTCAATCGTAAGTCAAGAAAGCCCTACAAAACAAGCAAAGGGAAGCAAGAAAACAAGATGTGTTAGGGCGACCAATTTAAAGCAATAAGCATGCATCTTAACAAGCTAAGGTAAAGTTTATGTTAGCCATAAAACCATCATTTTTATAACCTCTGTTGGTACCTTCTGAAAAACATCTATGATCTACCTGTTTTGGTTGTACATTAATACTTAGCAGAATGGTAAAACATCTCAATTCTCCAATAAAATTCAGTACATCACAAAAAAAATTACCCTAAAAAGTTGCCAAAAAAGGAATGTAAAGAATCACAGTAAAAGTTGCCTAAAAAAGAATGTCTTGATATGTGAGTCAAGTAATATTATTGGATGATTATTCATTCCAATGTAGAGAGTGACAGCACTTGCATTCAAATTAGTTCATATCTTTAGACCTTATGAAATAGTTAAGGCTGACTTTATAAACAAAATTATATTGACTTAAAGATTATTCAACTCCAAAATATGTTCTAAATGATGATTACACATTTTCATTGGAAGGGCAAGAAGACTTTATGGGTACAGAACCTGAATTATTAGCCAATACCTGCATAACATATTGTCCTGCATAAGTTCCAGTTATAGTAGAACTCTGACCTGATGCCAACAAAGCAATTGCAAAAAGTTTTGAACTCCAACTACCTAAGACATTCTGTAAACAATAAATAGAAATTGCTATCGTGAATAAAATGATTAAAAGAATAATTGAAATATTAGAAAAATGATGCTAGTTCACATACTCTAAGTAAAAAGGAGGCTTTATTTAAGTCCAAGTCCTTGCAGCTAGCGTGATCTTCTGGATTTAGGTTTGAGGAACCACAAACCGCACCACTTACAGAAATAACAGACACGTTAATGAGAAAAGCCAACGTTAAAGCAAAGCCACTTTCAATCATATAAAATCTGCAAGCTTCCTGTGAACAAGATTGATTCAGACACCAATCATCAGTGCATTTGATGAACATTGCAGCCATATGTGATTACTTATTACAGTTATTCTACATAAATTCTTCAACTAGGCTGTCAAGACTATTAGAATTCAGTCACCTGGTTTATCAACACGGTTTATCCATTCAACTAGTTTAATGATTAAAACTGTATGGGAGTGTGCTAGAGTAGTGATCAGAGATTAAATTATATATCTTTCCATAAAGGAAAATAAACTCAACATGTCCCATTAGGCCATCGCCGACAATAAGCAAGAGGGATAAGGAACAATCAATTTGAGAATGAGATAAGTTGTTAGTCCTATCATCCACACAGGCATGCTAAGGAAGAAAACCTTCTGTAATGTTGCATAGTAGAATAATTTTTATTAAACTAGATTGGCCCGAAGGCAAACTCTCAGTCATAACATAACTTGCATATGAACTGCATTGGCTACATGTCAATACAGTAGAAAAGCATATTTAAAATAGTCTAGAGTAAACGAAACTTCACCTTGATGCTCCTAACAGATCTTGGGATTTTCCTAGAAAGCACCAATGCTGAGTGGAGAAAGAGATTGTGCCTGAACAAGATATGAATGGAAACAAAGATGACAAACTCCAAACAGGGGAACCAATTCAAAGTAGGAAGAACATAAGAAACCTACGGCATAACCATAGCACCAAGAAGTGAAATTGCGAGACCAGTAGCACCATTTCCTTTGAGTTGAGGAACAAAAAGTCCATGCAGAACTTCTTTTGCATCAGGCTTTGCATAGCCAAGCTCCGCAAAAAAGCATCCAGCCATAGTAAATACAAGAAAAGCAATCAAAAATTCAAGCTTCCTAACCTGTAAAACATGGACACAAAAAATTAAGGTTTTTCAAATTTCTTCGAAAGCTAATGAAGTACTTTGATAACTGATACTAAACCATTAATTTATAGCCACCCAAGATGAATAGCATAGAGGAAATGAATCAAGATACCCCATATTGCTGCAATGCCAGAAGGATCAAAGTACTCAACCCAGTTAGAAGAACACCAATCCACACAGGAATTTTGAAGAGCATATTCAATGCAAAGGCTGTTCCGATCACTGGAAACAGAAGAACGATAAGTCAGAACTGGTTGAACTGTGAATGGCAGTACAAATTGATCTAGAAATGCTGCAAAGAGAGGAAGCCTCAGATTCTTTTGATAGCTTCATAAACAAACAGAATTAAAGGCAGAGATTAAAATCTTAAAATCCAAAGCCACAGATTAACTTGATGTCAAAAGAAAAAAAAGTAATTTCAGTTTGTTTTGAATTCAGTTATCTTCTGAGATTGTATCGGCACCATTGTGGTCAAGTTCTACACTGGTATGATAATTTGGCTAAATATGCAGTGAAAGAGGTTCTGTCTTCTCTTTGCTTTCCTATTGAAACAGAGTCTTAATTCTTCGTTGGACTCATTCATGTTGAACAAATTGTTAGACTTTCTAAAAAAGAAATGTTAACTGAATCTGCTTCAGTGGTGTTTTGCAGATATTTCCTTACAATAGAAGTGAAAGCATTCAAATCATTTGACTGCTAGCATAGGAGATACACTCTAATGTACCTTCTGGTATGTCACATGCGACTACAGCAATTTCAGCAAGAACCCACAATATGAAGTTTGGCACCTTAGGGTATTCATTTCTACAGTGCTCTGCCAAATGCTTTCCTGCAAGCAAGAATGGAATTTGTATAAAGTGCTGCATCACTGATCATATTGAAAGAAGATTTCTAAACAACTTAGCTGGTATACATATCACATACCCGTGACAACCCCGAGATTGGCCGCTAGAGACTGAATTATAAGAGCAGCACATGAAGCCACTAAAATGATCCAGAGTAACTGCAACGAAAAACGGAGTCCCTCAAGAACACATGATGATTGAAAAGAAATAAAAATGAATAAGTTTTCATGTGCACATTATATATGTCAAAGAGGGAAACCCCTACTATCTTCTTTGAGAACATTACATAAATATGAAATATTAAAAGTGCAAAAAGCTGGCAAGAATTAAGTTGAGAATGGTTAAGGCAAGAAATTGACTTCTAGCGATAACATACACACCTCATACTTGTACTGTGCTCCTGACTGCAAATCCGTTTCAACTGTACATTATCCAAAAGTATACAGAGGGTAACAGTGATTAGGAACTCTGTAAGTTGGGATTAGTGATTGCCTAAAAGGTTATAAGAACTACTGATCTTACAATTTCCAGGATCTATATATGCTATGGAAACCAGGAATCCAGGGCCCATGTAAGCAAATAAGTTTTTCCAGCTTGTCTTCTGCATGAATGCAGCATAAATGATCAGATATCATGATATTCATTATATAAATTCTATCACAAAGATGGTGCCAGTACAAATTAGACTTTTATAATGATAGCTTTAATGAAATCTTAAAGAGAATTCCTACTATTAAATTATTTGAAATTGAGCTGTACTGGTGGTACCAAACTTTATCCTGCAAACAACATAAATTTTAAGAAAAACAAAATACTAAGAACGTTACTCCACCTGAAGTCAACAACAATATTCACGATAAAATTCATATAACTAGTTCATGAATTGGTCTAGCAAACTCCTACATACATAATCCACCTTCACTTTTCCACTAAATCATTTAAAATCCCAACTCCGTACTGTACTAATTTTTCCCCATCTTCAACAAGCCAAATAAAGGTCCACAATAACTACTGGACAATGCGTGTGAAGGCAGTAAGGCACTGTAAGTTGACTTGGCAAGGCACACATAAGGTGCATGTAATCTGGCTTCTGATAAATGGACAATAGTTGTCATCATTTTTGAAATTATGTATCCTGAATGACGCATAACTGATCAAAAGCATCCATGCCACAGACACAGAATTTAGCCGTCACTTGAAACAATTATTTGAATCAACTGAAAGTCTAACAAGCTTGGTTTCCTATACAATCTATCTATATTACCATAGGCTTTCTAATATACTAATTTCAACCTTTTGAGGAATGTATCAAGATTAGAAAAATATAAAACAGCCCTCAACCAACGCCATCAATATCTAGTAGCCATCTATTTTGACCAAAAAGGCTTTCTTTATCCTATTTCATCATCCTAATAATGGTTTGTATAAAAAAAATTCAATGGTTGCCAACTTTACTGTACTCAACTCTTCTTGATGATAAACAAATAATATTCCCACAACCAATCAAAAGGATTTTATCAGTTATTTTCATAATATATGCTTATAGATAAATTTTCACCGAATCAGCATATTTATAGAAATTTCTCAACAAGGCGCTTAACTCTATGAATTTGTGGCAATTTAACAACTTTGCATCCCCAAAGCAGCAATGACTGCCTTTTTTTTTTTTCCCAGACAATCTGTAAATATCAAGGGACCACAAATAGTTTGGGAGTTTCACAGCATCCACAAGCCTTTCAAATTTGGAAGGCTTAGTAAGCATCTAGCTATATCATTTCCTTTACAATAAAAAACTCACAGTTCTAGTAAGAGTCCAATGGTATAGCCAAATATTTATCAGCAAAACAATAGTATGCGGATACAATTCTTGGATGCATATTTGAATATTCAGAAAGGTCTCATGCAGATATCACCTTATCTGTATTATTAGGTTCAAAGTCAATATTGCTGATGGTAACCAAGGCTTAATTATTAGAAAAATAGCAAGTTGAAATTTGGTCATAACATGGACTTATTCATTGTCGCGTTACAGCCTCCCCAAGTAATACAACCAGGACAACCAATTAATAGCAAGTTTTCTATTTTATAAACTTCTATCATCTTCACTGTTTAACCACTCCACAGCGACCACCGCCTCTACCACCAAAAGAATAAAGAGACAAGAGCGGAGGAGGGAGGTTGCTTAACCCACCAATTAAGTCTTTATACCCTATGAAATCTTCCAAAATTGACTTCAACTAACTCAAGATTAATAAAGATGATCTTCGTTGAGTTTGACAATACAAGAAATAAGCAAACTCACATCGGACACAACAATTTGGTCAGTATCTTCATTCTCAATGAGTGGCGCATTTGAGAAGCTCCGGTTACCACCAGTGCTAGCAATGAACTGCGGCTGCCCAGTTGCTGAAGCCGCCATAGCCACCCTTCAATTCTGATAATAGAAGAAAAGGTTTCAATTACCATCTAAGAAAGGAATGACAATGGCACTTCAAGAAATTAAAGACAAATCAAGAGACTAATATAACATAAACTAATCAGTGTTTTGGTAGATGAGAGACTGAAGGAAAATGAAAGAAAATCTTTTAATTCAAGAAAACGACAAAAACCAATTCAAAAATAACAAAACCAAAAGCGAACCATCAAAAAAATGTATTAAGAATAAGAATTAAAGTTCAAACTTTTTCCGCATTTTTTTTCAACAAGCAAATAGAAAGGAAGAAAGCCATTTGAAAGTGCGACAGAAGATTACATTTCCTGTAGAGATATAATAAAAAGAAGACTAAAACAATGAAATTGGAATAACCCACGTACATTTTCTCGGGAAACAAACAGAAAATAGTAAGGTGGTTCCTCGAAGAAGCTGTTTTGGCATGTGAGAGCAGAGCAGGCTAAGCAGCCTCGCAGCGTTTATATAATAATAGGAAAGAACAGAATTGCGATGATAGTGCTGCGTCTGCGTCTATTAAAAGTGTCCTTTTTTGTAATTTTCTATTTGAGAGCATACGCTAAATACAGTCGCTTGCATCAGTCTGTCCAATCTTCACACGCCACGTGCGCATCAGGCCTTTTCCTCCAAAGACAAAAATGTTCGTCGCTTTAGTTTGTTCGTTCGTTCGTTCGCTCGCTTGATGAGCTGGCCTGGAGAGTGTTCTTGTTAGTGTGCGGAGGGGTTCATGATAATTATCATGATCACTTTTGTTTGAAGAACGGCGTCCTGATTATGATAACGGTAAGGTTTTTTTAATTGATACAGCTATCAAGAATTGTGTAACTTGTAAAACTTAAAAGTCGTAGCTTTAAGTATTTTTTAATAAAATAAAATTATGATAATAATAAAAATAATAAAAAGATATAAAATTATTATATAAATTTTTTTCTTATTAATTTATGTGTTAGTATGTTATTTTATGAAACTAATTTATTCATGTTATATAAGTGATTATCTAATTATTATTTTTAAATATGTGAAATTATTTTAATTTAAAAATTTTTGACAACTTTTTAATCAATAATATATGTTGAAAATTCAAATAACATTTAACAATATTCATTTATTCACTCACTATCCAAAATTTTAAATAAAAAATTTAATCGTTTTAAAATTTTATCAACAAACAAAGTGACATTCGTTTTGGCAGATTTTTGAGCTTACAGCTTACATGAGTCAAATGTCAACGCCTGGGGTGTCGTGCAGAAACCTATGACTGATGCAGGCGATTTAAGCTCATCGTAGCTACTAACGTGTGGTGGACTGTGAGTTTCACGCAATTTGTAAAAGAAAATCACAGGATTTGGGTTCTGGCATACTGCCGCGTCACCAAAAGCAAGTGGTGGGACCAGCGTTTGTGAGAACGACGAAGTTTATTTGTCAGAACTGCAGAAACGACAAAGTCACCCAAAATGACAACTTTATGTGATCCGATTTTCCAGTTCGGTGGTTAGTTTACTCGTTCATGAACAACTACAGAGAAACCTTTGACTTATTGATTGCTTGAAGTAGGGCCCACATTTTGTACTTCGATTGAGTGGTTTAGATTTTGTAGAAGGGGACTGATCAAGTTGATATCATTGACAATCAGCTAACGGCCGAGATGCTATACGGTTTTAATTTTATTTTTGTAACGCTTAGGTATAGTTTATTTTTTTATTTAAAATTTGAATGGATCTGAATATTATTAAAATTTAAATGAGTTTGAATATATATATTTAAAAAATATTTTTTTATTATTTAATGTCTGAATATAAGTGTAGGTTATTTATTTTTATAAATTTAAAATATCTTAATTATAATATTTTTATACTTATAATTTTAAAAATATTATGTATATTTTAAGTTTAAATAAATATATATTTACAATATTTTCTAGTATAATAACTTTTATATGTTATAAATATTTATAAGGTAAGTATTTGATACATAATTTATGAAAATAATTTTGATAATATTATTTTTTTTATAACTTAACATATTATTTATACATCAAAATTATTATTTAATAATAAGAGAATTTATTTAAAATCTAAATTCAATGTGTGTTAAGTATTTAATATCAAATATAATTTAAGATCAAGTAAAATTATAATGTAACATCTAATAACTACGTAAAAAAATAAATACATTTAATAAGATTATTTATGAAAATAATAATAATTTTTTATTAAAACATTTTATCATTTAGATAAAAATTAAAAAATTTTATTTTTATTCAGAATAAAAATATCTTATAATAAGACTTCACATAAAAAATAAAAAAATTAAAAAATTAAAATATCTTAAATTAAAATAAATTAAAATTCCAGACCAAATAGCAATCAACCCCTCCTCGAATCATTGATGATTTGTTGCGTGGGCTGATATCTGGACATTGAGTGAGACCTGGATTATGTTCCACAGCGGGTCTACGACTTCACTGGTGGGTACAAGAGACTGAGAGAGGAATATTTTAATTACATTCCCTGATGTTGACACGTACACTGCACGAGCTCATATTCCCTGACGTGGACTACCCATCTTAAAAGAACAAGGATAATTACATTATGGTCCCCGCTTGCTTCTGTTTTCACTAAAAAGATTATAATTTATTCATTTGTGTTACATTGGTCCTAAGTAAATAGTATTGATATCACCTGATGACCAAAACATGAATTTGAATGGGCTGGTGTACTGCGTGTGTTTCATATTAAAGATTTATTTGAGTTATATGTGTAGCTTTTTCTTTCTTTCTTTCCTTTTTTCTTTTTGAAATAACGATATGCACACAACATATAGCACCGAACGGTGCGTTTCGAGGTAAATACAAATTACAGCACACGCATGTTAACAACTGCAATACACACAAACCTTTCACAACACACACATTGTGATTTATCTGTCGATTTCATCTCTGTTCTTCCCCAATCTTACCGCGCTATGTTCTTCCTCAACATTCTCATCATCGGCTCCCACTGTCTCCCCCGTCGATTTTCTCTCACAGCACCTAACTCTCTCGGCTTCTGGATTTGAGTTGTGGGGAGGAAGAGAGAGAGCCGTGGCTGCTGGATTTGAAGAAAAGAGACCCACGGCTACTGGATTTGGAGGGGGGAGAGAAAGAGTGACACAATTGCTGGATTTGGGGTGTGGGGGAGGACACGGCTACTGGATTTCGGGGTTGGGGGGGGTGAAGATAGCCAACAATGAGATTTATGGCGAAAGGCCTCAAGAGCGAGAGAGCATGTGGCAATTGTTTGCACGTTTGTGTTACAAATTTATATTTACCCTAAAACGCACCGTTCGGTGTTATCTGTAGTGCTAAATGTTGTGTAAACCTCATTTTCCTTTTTTTTTTTTTTTTTTTTTTAAGATAGGGATGGTTAAAGCGTGAATTGATCTTCTAGCCTTTATATTTGTATTTTCCTTAACTTGGGCCGGTATGTGGTTCGAGTTACCTTGAACCAAACTAAAATTTCAAATTCAGTCTAGTCAGATTTTTAATGTGGAAATCATTTGATTTCAAGATATGAATTTGATTATTTTTCGATTTGATTCAAATTAAGTTTGGTTCAATTTGTGTTACAAGTTCAAATTGGATTTGTTTGGTTTACAAAGTTTTCAATATTAAAAAATATAGAAAAAAAAAGTAGAATAAGCTTATTACAATATTAATAGGATGGGCTTTGAAAATATTACAATTAAGAGTGAATCTTACAATACCCCTTTTGAAATTCTAATTAGGCAACCTAAAAGAGAAGTGAATTGAGGTTTAAAAATTTTTTTAATAACACTACTACAATTCAATATCAGTAAATATCACAACCAATAATAATAATAATTTCAATAATAAGAAAATTTAAAGGTGTTAAGAGTAAAGAAAATGAACACGATATTTTTACGTGGATCGATAACCCATTTATGTCTACACCTTCAGGTAAACCAAGTTTTAATATTCCACTAACCAAGTCTTACAACTCAAGGCTTTAAGATATTTATAATTAACCTTTAATGTGCCAATAAACCTTTATAATTTGAATTGAACACACATCTCTTTTCCTAAGTGTTTCCAATATTTACAATTCACTTCTCTCTTACATTTCAAAAAATACCCAAAATGCATATTCATCTCCCTTTTTAACATCATCAAAATTTAAACAATAAGTCATCTTTTCCTATCAATTTTCAAAAGACAAGTAGTGCAAGCAATTTTTTTTAAAAAAAAAAATTGGAATAGCCTATCATCAACTATCCAAGCTTCATAATTAATAATCGCATTTTAGAAATCAAGAGAACTAAGCTCATCAAATGTGACATTTCAATATAACTTACACAAGCTCTAATGTGCCAATATCTCAAAGTACATGCATTTCTTTCTTTCGATATCATTTAAAGTAAGTAATACGCATTCAACAATTTGTCAATAAAATCCAAAAATAAATAAATTTACTAATCGTAGATATTCATAAGATCAACTTCATCAAGTGAAATATAATTACTAAAACACATTTTTTATCACCCTTTTACATCGTTAAAACTTAAGCAAAGTATAAGTACATAATATCAGCGTATACATAATCAAAATCAATATAGTTATCAAGATGAGTCATCATTATGAGTTCAAAAGAATAAGTAATCAAATCTATAATTACAAATAATCATATATGCTACTTTATGAAATGCATGTTGATATTACACAATTAATGCACAAGAATTCGCATATACATACCTTATAGCTCTATGTGAGAACCTAAAGGTCTAAATGAACAAAATTAGAATTTTATTTTATAATAAAATTTTCTAAATCTAAATAAGAAAAACAAAACAAACGGCGAAAATAAAAATCCTAAAATTAATAAAAAAATAACTTAAAACTAAAAATTGATGAGGAAAGAGACGGAATTTTATGCTTGACTATAAACTAAAATAGCATTATTAGTTTTAGGTTTGATTCATCTTGTCGTAAGCTTTGAAATTGTATATTCTATGTTCAAAATAGATACCTATAGCCCAAGTTATGACAACCAGTAGATATCATGTTCATTCTATATCACTTGCCTTTTGAAAACGGCTTACCATTTTAATATAGCAGTTATGCACTAGCAATTGGCACTCTTTCTGTATTCCAAGCAATTAGCCATTCTAAATAGATGGCTATCCATATCCTTTGAGTTTGGCACACCGATTTTGAATTGATTGATCAATTTCAAGGCCATTTTGTGATCTTGGAATGTCTCACAGCCATTTTAGTACATGATAGACAATTAAGAAGATAAAATCAAAGATCATACAAGCATTAAAATCTAGAAAATTCATCATGATAAATTGATATGCTATCATCATATATATTCATCAATCATGATAATGCATTCAATGTTATACATAATGATAATTCAATCATGTAAACATAAAAGAAAATCAATGCACAATGAAATAATCAATGATAAAAAGTTAAAATCATAACGATAATATAATTATAAACACGAACATGCTTTCATAATTTCTTTCAAGCTACTTTTCATCCATCATGATTCACTCAACATAATCAATAGCAAGATAATATTATCCACATCATACTAATGCACTTAATGTCATGATATCATAAGATAAATATGAAATATTTACTAAGAATAAAGTAAATGACCATATTGTAATCAATAATGTAAGAATTGTATCAAAATTATTAAATCATCTTGCTTCATCATTTTCTTCTTAGATCATGGTCAAGTGATTACTCTCATACGCTTTTATCAAAAACTCTCTACCATTCCTTGATTGTGATACTTACAATAAAAAATTTCAAGTTGTGCCCTTTAGTACCCAAATATTCTTAAGTCTTTGAGGGTTACATTTAGTTCCCTTTGAAACACAAAATTTTTTAATATTAAAATAAGTATTCTCCTAATTGTACAAGCATAGCTCATATGACTATTGCCATTACAATAATTATAAGTGATTTTATGTTCATTGATTAAGGTAGCCTTAAGAAAATAGCTCTTGTAATACTTTTGTTTTATATTAGGCTTATAAGCAATGCCTCCTTTGTTATATATATATATATATATATATTTTTTTTTTTTTTTTTTGAAAACCAAACAATTTTTTAAAATTCTTTTACCCATTTGTGAATTTTAAAACAATATCATTTTGCTCATTGCTCTTTTTCTTAAGAACTTTGTTCTTCTTAGTCAAATTAAAAATTATTAAACTCTCATGCTCAAGTGAAATGTTTAATTTTTCTTTAAAGGAAATGATTTCATTTTGCAAAATATCAATATCTTTTTCCAAACACTTAACATTTCCTTTTAAAGAATCTTTTGTATTTTTCAAATCCTCATTTTCTTTTTGTAAATTATCATTCTCATTTGAAAAAGCTAAAATTTTCTTTTTTAAAAATACATTTTTTAAAATTAATTTTCTTTAAATCACTATGTAATTCTTGAAAAATAGCAAACAATTCATCATAAAAAAATAAGTATATTTACCCTATCGAGCTCATCAAATGGTTCACTTCCTACAACCATAAGTGCCAAGTTTGACATCTCACGAGCTTGCCTTTTATTGATGGATTCTTCATCACTATCATCCCAAGTTGTCACTATTGTTTTCTTTCTTGATTTGAGATTTTTAAGAATAAGGCATTTCGATCTTATGTGACCCAGCTTTTTGCATTTAAAACAAACAATTGCCTCTTGCTTCCCTTTTTCCACTTTAAGGTTTTCTCTCATGAGATCCTTAAAGTTTATTTTCATTTACTTATTGAAGATCCTTCTAAACTTTCTAGTTGATAGAATCCCCTTTTTACGCCCCCATACATAGGAGGGACCTGGGGACATAAAAAATAAAGAGAGGGATGAAGTTTCTCTTGCTTTTAGCATAGTGGCCCCAGTGAGAGGCATACACAACTGACTATTAGTTCAGTAGTAGAGCGTGCCCCTGATAATTATGTCTTTGTGCTTGGGCTGTGAGAGCTCTCAACCACATGAATAGTTTAATGTGCTTATCAGTGCCTGACCCTGAAATATGGATCATCCAAGGCACATTACTATGGTATACTTCTCTTATTCAAACCGAGGGTTTGAAAACAAACTCTTTTTCAAGAAGATAGATAGGGCGATTCAGGATCCAATGTAAATCTAACTTTCTATTCACTAATGGGATCTGGACGGTTTGAACCACCACAGCTCCTCTCTTCTTGCTAATATATACATCCCTTATCATTGTATCGACAGCTATCTCTCGAGCACAAGTTTATATTCGACCTTAATGCGAAGAAAATAAAGCACCTAACAACATATCTTCACAGACCAATAACTACGAGGTCTGGAGAAAACTGCAATCAATAGGATTTTTCATAATCCTCCATTCCTAAAAAGAATAATGTGAAATTCTTTTTCATTTTTCTTTCAACAGGAACTAAGAGATTAGATCTAACCATAAGAAGAATACTTGGCTTATAAATAACTCATTTATTGGTCTTCTACCCCCTTCAGTTACTACGAACGCCCCCGAGTGATGCAATAGGATGTGTTCATTTATCTCATTACTTTCAACTATAAAAATATTTAAATACAAAGCTCTTCTTCTTTTCATCTTCATCAATTATTTTATTAGTTACATCTTCTTCAAATAATATAAGTGAACCAATAAGATCATTAAAAGATAAAGTATTAAGATATTTTGTTTCTTTTATAATCGTTCTCTTTTATCTCCACTATTTTAGCAATGAACTAATAATCATCTTCAATTTTCCTAGTGCTTCAAGTCAATTCATAATATTGGTGAATCTAATTTACATATCATGAATATTCTCATATGACTCCATTTTAAACATCTTATATTGCCTAGTGAATCTACTAGTTTACACTCATTAACTTAATTTGTTACCTTATATACAATCTCACATTTTCTCCAAACTTCATATCCATTTGTACAACCTAAAACTATATAAAAATTTTTCTTGTCTAAAACACAAAATAAAGCATTTAGAATTTAAAAATATCTTTCTCTTATCCGATTCACTCCACTCAATTGAAGGTTTTAGAATTTGTTCTTAATTTTTATTTTTATTCCTAAGAATGAATGGACAATTACAAACTATTTCCTATATTTCATAGTCTAAGGCTTGTAGATAAATTCTTATCTTAGTTTTTCAATAAGGGTATTCATCACCATAAAAAAATGGAGGTCTAGTAATAAATTGACCCTCCATGAAGGTTAAGCTATTTTAGATTGCTATGAATCTTTTACTCTAGACAGTTAAGTCCTAACAAGAAAACATCGCTCTAATACTGAATAAAAGTCTTAGTAGGCAATCCACGAGGATGGGTGAACTGGAATTTAAAAAATTCTTCAATAACAACATCACAGTTTAATACCAACTACCACAATCAATAATAATCATAATTTCAACAAAGTAAATTTAAAGAGCTAAAGGTAGAGAAAACAAGCACGATATTTTTACATGGTTTAGTAACTTACCTACACCCATACCTCCAAGCAAATTAAGCTTGAGGATTCCACTAATCAAACCTTACAACATAAGGCTTCAATATATTTACAATTAACTTCTAATGTTTTAATAAACCTTTACAAATCGAGATGAACATACATTTTTTTTTTCCTAAGTGTTTCTCACACTTACAATCACTTAATTTTTTATGTTGAAATAGAATTTTACAAAGATTTGCACTCTCCCAAGTGTATATTAGAAAGTTATAGCTCAATGATAAATTATTGTATATGAATAAATAAATGAAAGTTCATGATGATTTGTATAAATAAGTTAACCTTGATAGAAATTAGAAAACTACTTTTGAAATGGGTTTAATTTGAATTTTTATAGTTTAACAAGAAAACTAGTTGTTGAGTGAGAGAAACTGGTCATGATAAATTTTTTGGGCATAATCAATTTATCGCTTCCCATGAAACAGTTCGTTGTTCGCCTATTTGACAATACTTAAATTTGAATTTGAAAATTTTACTCAAACGGCTTACCTCTTGAAATTAGCAGTTTACCCTTTGATTCCATAAATTCTTCTGATGAAAATCAATTTATCACTACAATGAAACGGTTGCCACTATTGCTCCAAAAATTATAGTTTAGCTCTAAACTTTCTAAAATTATGTTATAGATAAAAATTTTATAATTTTTTTCAAATAGGTCTATTTTAGAATTTCAAATAATACTTATTGATATCAAAGTTCTTAATTTTTTTTAATTTAGTCCATAAACTTGGAAACAACCAATTTCATAAAATCATTTTTCTTTTAACTATAAAACTCTTTTATTATAAAAATAATAATTTATTTAAAATGTCATCAAAATAATTTGAGCTTTAAATATTTAATCATGTATACATTTAATCATACTAACTTTATAAGAAATGTAATAAGAGAAATCACCTAAGTTAGTACCATTAACACTTGTTCTTGACTTAATAAGCTTTGTGCCATTGTTCATTGAGTATCTTAACCTTAATCTCATATGAATATTTTGTGTCCATCAAGAACTAGTAAGATTGTAAAATATATATATTTTTTATTTTACCTATGATACATTATTTGTTATCATCAAAATCAAAAAATTGTATAATCATATAGGTTCATACCTTTATTATCCTTATAAAATCCCACTTCAAATAACATTATATTTAAGGACAAATAGAAATTAAATACTGTATTCATAATCAATCCATTTTTTTAACTATTATTTCATATCTAATCAAAATAAAGTGCATAAATTTAGAATAATATATTATTCTTTTCTTATCTCTTACTAATCGAAATAAAGTGTACAAATTTAGAATAATATATTGTTCTTTTCTTATCTCTTATTAATTAAATATTTTTGCACTTAAGAATGCTTTCAAATTATAATTTAAAATATGTATAATTTAAGTTAATGATTTACATTTAAAAAATTATCAACTAAAAAATTATTTATTTTGTGCGTAGGGTGACAACAAGGTTACCAAAAAAAAAAAAAAGCAGAGTACTACTTTGAATCTTAACAACAAAAAATTTTGAAAAAATAGAAAAGTGTATTTTAAAAAATGTTAAGTGTCAGAATAACATAAAAAAATTAAAAATAAAGGTTTTATGAGGAAAAAAACAGATGCCAATAGTTCAACTCTATTTTCTAATTAAGATTTAGACCCAACATTTGAAAATCCAAAACTAAAATTAGTTAACCTAATAAGAAAACATCCAAAGCAAACCAAAATTGTAAACCAAATCAAACTAAATTGAATCAATTCGGTTTGAGTTTGGTTTTAACTCTCTAAATCAAATTTGAAACGTCCACTTTTCTAGATTCGAACTTGAATAGTTAGAGAAAGAAAAAATATATCATTTTTTTAATGCATATCCTAGAACATTTGTATAAAATTTTTATTAGAGAGTTGGATGTTATTAACAGTACACTTGTTTATTAATTACCGTATTTGATTGTCATATCACTTATCTTACAATGTCATTGACACATCATCAGCGTCCCTCAAAATGCAAATTCTTTATTATGAGAGCATTTATTTGCTCGAATGTTATATCAAAATATTGGAGTATTTGTATGATTAACTATCTACATTAGTGGCTTCTGCCCAATATTCTGGTTTCCTAATATAACAATCCTCTCAACTTTTGGGGGAAAACAATAAGACATCAAAATAAAATAATTGTGGTCTTTATATAAATTAGACAACTTTTTTCTTGCTTTGGCTTTGTACATTCATTTGTTGCCAACACAAAATGGAACAATAGTATTCCTTGTTGAACTTTATGGAAAGGTTTCCATAATCGATGAAGAAAAAGTTAACAACATTGAGGACATTATTATATACAACAAATTAAATTAATAATAAAGACAACAATAAGATAATATTATTGTAATGTAACGACAATTTGCAGGAGAATATATTCACATTCAAATCCCTTTCCTGTAGATTAAAGTTTGAGTACGGTCTTAAAGCAAATGATTTTTCAAGCGAACATCAATTTCATATCATTATTTAGCTTTATTTTCGGAATATATAATATGCTATTGCTCTCCTAGTCCTCCATTCAAAATGCAATAGAATATATATAGCATATATAGTGATTTTATATATAATTTTATCAATAATATTAGAAATTTTAACATTTTAGTCTTAATATCATGTATCACTCATTTATTGAACAATAATTTTTATAGTTAGTAAAATTATTTAAGTACCATTCAATAGATAAATATCACATTAGTTAGAACTCAAATTGAGACTTATATGTTAAGATATTTAATATTACTCTAATTTTATAAAGGGGATAAACTATTTATACCCCTTTAATTTTATAAACCCTTTTTTTTATTATTACACCCTTGATTACAACAACCCAATAATTACCTTTAAACAAACTTATATAATAAATATAAATTAAACTTAAAATAATATAATATATAAAATAAGATAAAATTTATAAAATATTTTAAATATTAGAAAAGTTATTTTAACATTATTAATCTGTCATATTCTTTTAATAATAATAAACTGTATTTGAAATATTAATAATATTAAAATAATTATACCTAACATTTACAATAATTTATAAAATTCATATTATTTTATTTACAATATTATTTTTAATTATGTCTATAGTAGTATAAATCTTAAAGTCAAGTTTTGAATTAATAGATTTTAGTATTAATAAAATCTATTGGGACAAACTAATAATAACTAAATGTTAAAAATAATTTTTATTATATATGTTATTTTATTAATTATATTTATTGTAATATTTTGTTTGTATCATATGATATTTATTAATTATTTTTACCTATTACTATATCTATATTTATTTAGTTTATAATCAAAGAATATAATAGTTATTAATAAACAAACTTTAGGGTGTGAATAGTTTTTCTTTTTTCCTTTTATATAAGATCAAAAACTGCCTAAAGAATTATACTTCTTGATAACATACTTTTGACTTGAGAATGAATTTTGGGCCATTAATTTTTGTTCATAATTGGAAAGATGAATATGATCTCTACTTTGCTTTAGAAATTAATGGGTGGGCAATCGGCATGTACTTGGAAAACATTTCAAGATTTGATGGTTCAAATTCTTGCACCATTAACTAAGTGATGAGCTCTGTTCAAGATTCTTTCAAAAGCTGCGTAGCCTAGTAGTAAATATATATCCCTTGAATTTGCACGAGCACATGGCAACCTTGGATTGATTGAAGCTTCACAACCGTTGAAAGGCTTTTCCTTCTAAGCATCATGTTCTTGCTTTTCTTTTGTTTGTTATAAATGCGTTAATCTTCAGGAGAAAAAAAAAATTGAATGTTTAAATTAATTGTATCCTTGATCGAAGAACATAATAAGGAATTTAGTATCACTTATTGAAGTTTAGAAGTTCATAGTCCTAATTTTCACTAATAAGCTAGCATGAATTGAAGAATATTTCAACCTTTTATTATTAACTCGCTAATTAATATATTATCATTCGATATGAGATACTTTCCTCCTAGCCCATACCCATGAAGGCAGCCCCATGAATTCAGGGGTGGAACTTTATATAAGTACCTCTCCTTGTACTGAAACTTGGGCAGACACTGCTCATTACTGGATTGGGCCTGCTAAGCCCACTAGGTTTTTTTTTGGAGCCATAGTGTGTAAACATGTGAAAAGAGTAAAGCTTTCTCTTTTTGGCGGCCATATGTGTAAACAGTAAAAGTAATGGTGGCTTACATTTTCGAAAATTGATATCGTGAAATATTTTTATTCCATCAACTTGATGTGAATTATTATCATAACATCCTTTCAAACTTTGAAGATTGAGGTTATCAGGACACTCACTGTAGTTAGTGCAAAGAGAATTTCAAATTTTAGCAAAAATTGAAAAGATGTTTATGCAGTAATTTTGTAATTTTAGTTGTTATTGATAAGTTATTTGAACACAAAAGTATTTTATGAAAAAAAAAATGAAACAAAGTTAAATGATTGATGATCAGACGAAAGGGGTAGAGACCGAAATTTTATATAAATTTAGAGCATTTACTTATGAGGATTTCTAAGTAGAATTTTTTTAATCTTTTTCTAATTGTTTAACTTTAGGACTAAATTATAATTAATTAAAAACCGTGATGTAGAGGATATTTCTTGTGTGAGCATGTGTAGCATAGAGTAATGTCAATTCATGATCCTGTCAAGTGTCAAATTGGAAAAATCGAGCCTTGGGAAGAACGAATTGAATTTGCAATTGACCAAAAAAAGAAAGAAAAATCATAAGTGTACGAGAGAGAGAGAAAAAAACTTAAAATTAATGGGAGTTAATTTTATTTTTATCTTTAAAATGTAATTGTAATACTGAATGAGAATTGTGAGAAAAGAGTGCTAATAATCCAATTCTATTTTATTCGATCAACTTGATGTGAATTATTATTATTGAAACTTTCTTTCAGATTTTTAAAATTGAGATTATTGAGAGACTGTAAGATTCTTTTAGAATTGTGATACAAATAAAATTTTAAAACTTAATCTCGAAGTAATTGAAAAAAAAAAGTTCACATAATTTTAAAATTTTAGTTGTTATACATTATTAGTACGTTATTTGTACGGAAAACTTTTTTTTTTTCAAAAGAATGAAATAAGGTTAAATGATTAATGGTCAGGCCAAAGAGGTTGAGGCAAAATTCTTATATTAATTTAGAGTATTTATTTACAAGTGTTTTTTTTTTTTTATATCTGTGATTAGAATTTTTTTTCATCCTTTTCTAATTGTTTCACCTTAGGATTAAATTCTAATTAATTAAAAAATGTGATACAGAGAGTGATTCTTTTGTGAATATAATTTAATTAAATAACAAGCTTGAATGATTCTTCCGTGAATAGAAAATGTGATATATGAATCTTCTAAATTTATTGTCCTCGATGAACAGCTAAGGCTAAAATGATTCCTCAATTTCAATGCTCCAGAAAATTTTCCACACATCAGCCTTATCTCAGTGTACTTTACTACTGATGTGTTAGTGCTTTTTGATAATGCACGTCATTATCAAATTAATTAATCAACGGAATAATAAAAAGAAAAATTAATTCTTGTACTACTACTACTCTCTTCAATTATTTATTGCACACGTATGGCGTAGACTGATGTCAATTCATGAATCTGGCAAAGTATCACGCGTAAAATTAAAATCAAGAATGTGACATACAAATAATTCCATTTGAGGACAATGGATTTATTTATTATCAAGTAATATGCGTGTCGGTACATTGCCTTGTGAAAGTCTTTAGATAATGCATTAATCAAATATGATTTTGCCAAATGGTAAAATTTGGCACAGCAAGCATATCTTTAAAGAGGTCAAAAAAAAAAAAATAAAAATCAAAGAATTGGCATCGCCTTCATATACAGCACAATCTATTTAAATTATAAAATGGTCACTTTACGTAATGGAGTTGATTTTCTCTATCTCACCTTTACGTGATCTAAAGTATCAATGATTAATTATATATTTCCACTCTTGTTTTTCTTTATTTGTCTTTCTAAATGATTTTCTTGGGTACGTAGCTAGTTTCATGATTAATATGCTTTTTTTTTTAGAGTAATCTAGATTAATTAATTTTATTTTGGTCATATGGTCGAAAAGAATTTTAAACTCATTATTCATAAGAATGACAATGGAAAAGAGAAGGATGAAAATCGATATATCCATATTTATTTAAATATTTTATTTATATTCTTGTATCATTCTTGTTCCTTTCAAAATTATTTGAAGGTACGCAAGGATAGAGATGTGATCGAATTCAAAAATTTTGATTCTCTAATAATTGATATTTTTATTTAAAAATTTAATTTAATTATATTAAAGTAAAAATTTAAAATCAATTCATCACAAAACCATTTTACCAACACAAAAAAAATAAAAATAAACTAAAGTAATTAAAATCATTATCATTAAAAGTAAATCACCTTCATCAAAATTACAAGATAATTTATAAAATTAAGTAAAAGTAGAGTTTTAAAGTTAGATACATTCAAAAAAATCATATAGTATAAATCATTAACAAAATTATCTTCATTATAATTATTATGATATTTTTTTTATTTACATCCCTGCTGATACAATTTAAATTTTAGATGTATTTACTAATAAATTTAGAAGAAAATAAAAATGGGAAATAAGGGAGGGGATGAGAATTTCACCGAATTCTTGTTCCCTTCCTAAATAAGATATTTTATTAAATGTTTTGTCCTTTTCGCAAATATGAAATTTGAGGATAAAGTTCCCCAAATAAAGAAAATTCTTAAAGCCACCATCCCTAGCGTAAATTTCTGCCATCCTTATAATCCTATAAGAGGAGTGGAATATGGATTAATATTTTCCACATGACGATACAACTGAATGGTATTGACATCAAGATAATAATAAAATGAACCCAGCATCATAGCCATAGGTAGAGTATAACTGGAACCAATTATAGCTGGAGCCAGCCCAATGTCCTTTGCAAATATGGTTTTTTTTTTTTTTTGAAAGGTTTTTTAAAGTAATTTTTACTTCACGATCTTGCAATGAAGGATGAAGCTGCACATCATCCAATTAAATTGGCTCTATATAATTTTATCCAGAGAGTTTGGATGGAAGAAGTTTTAAGTGAGATCTATGCTTATATGTCAAAACAAATGTACGTACCAATTTTAGTCAATGAAACTTCAGTTTTTTTTTAAAAAAAACTATTTTTCAAACTTCCAAAAGCTTTATTTAGGAGCTGAGGGGACCCCTATCCGAAAATGAAAAAAAAAGGCAAAAGCTGAGGGGACCATTTTGAAAATCAAGTTATATACTACCCAAAAACAAATCATTTGCCCACCACACACTGTTAGTGTTAGGTATGAATACTACTCTAATGCATCCACCTCCGCACAAAAAAATGATAGAAAAAGATGAAATGGTACCACTAACAAAAACACGACACAATAACCGCCATTCCAAATAATGGAGCTCAAATTATCGAAGTACAATTTGCGCTTAACTTTGCTCCACGTGTATATATCCCAATGAAGTAACTATTCAAAATCAAGACACCCATTTTAGTTTTATTTAGATAAAATGAGAAATCAAAAGTTCATTGTGAGTTCAGTTAGTTTTGTTGACAAAATTTTTTCGAAAAAAATCTGGAGTTTGACGAAAGAAAAGAATTTTATGACCTTTTTTTTTTAATAGATTGATTAAACAAAACGAAATTAAAACTGTAGTCATTTGATTCGTTTCTCATACTGAAAAAAAAAATTGAAGTTAGGAGGATATCAAATTATCAATAATTACAAATTCAAGCCTCTAAATATGTCCCAATCTTCTGCCCCTCATTTGTTGCAATTGCTTCAGCGTAACGAACTGAATTTCACGTGATATTGTTTTGTTCTTATTTTAGTACATTACTCTGAATTTGAACATGCCCATTAGTTTTGGTTGTTAATGATTAATTTGATATCTTTATTAATTTTGGGTGCAAAATTTTTACTTAATCAAAATGATTCGGCCAATTGTATTAATTTCAAACTCGCTTAAAATTTATTTGTTTATTTTTTATAATTTATGTCTAATTTTCATATATTTACATTTAAATAAAAAAATAAATTTTTGTGATTTTTATTTGAATGATAAAATATGTGAATAAGAAGCAAATACTATATCTCAAAAATATTTTAATTAAATATATTTATTTCTTAAATTATAAAATATAATCTCTTTAATAATAACATAAATATTAAATAACCATGTTTAAAATATTTCTTATTTTAAAAATTATGTGCCACCTTTGTTCAAATATCATATATGTTAGCCTAAATTGCCCATGATTCCTTATATATGCAATGATGTTATCCATACGAAATAAAGTAAGGTAGAATTTATTTTTTTATTTGAAATCTAAATATGTTTGAATTTTTCTTAAGTAATGCATTTGGATACGAATATTTAAATTATATACATTTTGTTAATATTTAAATATAAGTGGCATATTATTTATTTTTATAAATAACAAAACATCTTAATCATAGTTATTTAATATTTATGCCCTTATAAATAAAAAAAAATTAATTTTATAATTTATGAAGTAAATATATTTTGCAATGATATTTTTAAAATATAATATTTAATTTTTATTCAAACTTTTTTATTTAAATAAAAATTACATAATTTTTTTTAAGATGTAAATATTTAAAAATCAGACATAAATTATTAAAAAAAATAAATGTTTAACAAACAAGCCCTAAGTTAACTCAATGATTGGGAAACTACACAAGAAGATAAACGATCATCATTTTGGTGCAACCCACTGTCTGTCTATTTCAATTCCTACCACACAGGAAGATGGACAAAAAAGGAAACTACACCAACAAACTACAAGAACCTAATTACAAATTGTTTTCATAGTTCTCATTTTCCGGCCCCTTAGATTGTTTCTATTGCGTTCTGTAGACTTGCAGTTGATTAATAAATATTGGGTTGATTTGTTGTAATTATACTTGGTGAAATTGTCCGCCAATGGATGTTCATGTTTGCATAATTCTTCAAGCTTACCTAAGCATAGATTTGCTTAATTTTGCTTCAAGCCATTTTAATAAAATTTTCTTATAAAACAAAACTCATCAACATTAGACTTCATGAAGCCAAATAAGTATAAATAATAATCAAAATTGCCACCATTTCATACTTCAGCCCAAGAAATTATTGTTAGGCATACATCTATTTGCAAAATTCACTATTCTATATCTAGATCTATCATCTGAATCATCTTATGCTACAATATGATAATTTTAAAAAGTAAATATATACAGGACAATACTTCATTACATCACCTAAATATGATGAAGAGATATTCTACTGAGAGTTGTGTTCACCTTGCCAACTCCAAACAATGTCTTTGAGAGCAGGCTTCACATCCTCTTCGCAAAACTTCTTGTACTCAAGAGTGTCTCCGGCGGACTTCGAGAACTCCACCACCGCGACCTCCGGCGCCACCTCGTAAACCTCCGCCGTCACCACCAATTTCCCTTTCCTTCCCTCATCCTTGCCTTGCATCTTCATTTTGAATTCCTTCACATACACCCCAAGATTCAATTTCTTTGCCAGGCTCTCAAGCTTCCCCATTATAGCTGAAGCCGAACACTTTGATGTAAACATAGAACCCGATTTCCTCTCGCTCTCAAACAAACTCGACAGATTAAACCCCGATGACATTGATGATATGAACTCAAACGCATTATAAAATCGCGGCGAAGATACCTCTGCTCCTATCAATTCAACATCTCTATTATCACCATCATCTATACAAACCGCCACAGGTTTGCTAAAACCCTTAATGAACCAAGGGTTTATCATTATTTCAGAAACTGAAATCCTCTTCTCAGGATCAGCAACCAGAATTCTCGATATCAGCTTTCTTGCATCACAAGAAATCCAGGACGGAAACTCATATTCCGCCTTGAAAATTTTCCTGTACATCTTCATAATATTCTCAGTCTGGAATGGCAAAAAACCCGAAAGCAGAACAAACAAAATTACCCCACAAGACCAAATATCAGATTTTGCTCCATCATAGCCCTTTTTCCGCAAAACTTCAGGAGCAACATAAGCGGGAGTCCCGCATTGCGTGTGCAGCAGGCCATCGTTCCAAATCTGCTCAGTCAAAGCAGAGAGCCCAAAATCTGAAACTTTCAGGTCTCCATTTTCATCCAACAATAGATTCTCAGGCTTCAAGTCCCGATGATAAACGCCGCGACTGTGGCAAAAATCAACTGCACTGATCAACTGTTGAAAGTACTTTCTTGCCGATTCTTCTTTGAGTTTCCCCTTGACAACTTTAGCAAACAATTCTCCTCCCTTCACATACTCAATAACAAAGAAAATTTTGGTTTTTGTAGCCATCACTTCTTTTAATTCAACAATGTTCGGATGTTTCACCAAACGCATGACTGAAATTTCTCTCTTGATTTGCTCAATCAACCCTTGTTTCTTGACTTGATCTTTGTTGATGACTTTGATTGCCACACTTTCCTGAGTTATCAAATTTTTCCCATAATAAACTTTAGCAAAAGTGCCTTGCCCTAACATTCTCCCCATCTCATACTTTCCAAATAGAATATTTCTTACTCGCCCATCCATAGTCTCAAATTTCATGAAGCAAAACAAGTAAGATCAATGAAAAAAATTGGACCCAAACTATCAGTTCACATAAAGAAACATTTTTTGTCATATGGGTTGCTAGAAAAAACTGAAATTTTGCTAGAAAATTTGTGGGGCGGTGGAAGTGTCGATGATTACAAGAATGGTAGTTTTGAGTTTGGTTGAAAAGATATAGTGTTTCGGGAGTGAGAAAATAAGGGAGTAAATTGAGGAAGTGGACAGAGGTGTGTCGTGTCTTGCACTCATTGGAGGACATGGTATTTTTGGCAATTAATCCAGGGTAGCCAAGCAAATGGACGGATCCGATTGATAAAATTTTGGCCAATGAGAATGAGGGCACGTAAGGGAATTGTGGGCCTGAGTTGTTTATGACATTTTTGGAACCATGTATGCGTTACGTTTTGGAGAAGAGTCTAGTTTAGTAGTGGCCCGGTGTTAGCAGAAACATTAGTAACATTTCATTATTTTCATATTAGTATTGAAGAATTTTCAAAACTGAAGATCAAATTATGACCCAGATTTTAGCCATCAAAGTATCAACTCTTTCGTGCAATTTTTGCTGTATTTGATGACTTTAACATGACTGCTTATTAAATTTTGTCAAAATTCCTATATTATTACTTATTAGACCACTTTATACCATGTTTATCACAAACTTATCTGTTTACCATTTTCACGCATAAAAAAAAAGATTTTATATGAAGTTTGAATTTTTCAAATTCTATCCATATCTAACTAGAAGCTGAAAAATTTCTTCAAATTTATCCATATAATTAACTGTTTGCTTATAATTCTAAAAGTAATTATCATTACTAATTAAGAAATAATGATATATATAAGTATTATTTAGTTCTGTTGGTAAAATATATTGAATGAAAATAAAATATTTAGCAGTTGAGTCTGCTCATAATGAAAACATATAAAGAGAGCCCATTGAAATTATAAGAGAGAATCACGAAATTCGTAAATTGGTGAAATTACAAGTTTATAATATAGGCTCAGCTCATCTACGCGGGGTCAGTCTCTCTTTCTGTCTGCAACCGTAGAAATTGAGGTGATCAAAACCCTTTTGCAAAAGCTTATCGAAATTGCAATCCAATTTAATTTGTTTAAATTGAATGCTTACTTAATTGAGCACCACGCGTTTGTATACAAACCGTAATATCGATCTCTTATTAAAATATATATATAAATATTTTCAGATGCGAAGGTCTTTATTTTAATTTTTTTCGAATGTATTATTAAATCATATAATTTAATAATATGTCAGTATAAAAAGAAAATAAAAACACCTATATGAGAGAATCATTATATATATAGTCTTGACTTAATTTAAAATCTTAAACTTTATTAAAATTTAAAAAAAGTATTAAATCGTATGATTTAATAATATTATTTTATTATATTATTAAACCGTACATTACTTAATAATTTTTTCAAATTTTAACAAATTCAAAATTATAAACTAAAACATCTATATATGAGAGGAGATCTAATTTATTACTGTAGATATAGTTAATTAGAAAGCTACGAAATCATACTTTTTATCCTAATGATGTTGATAGATACAATAATCTCATGATTAATGGATGTTCCTTGATTGTATTCATTAAACCCATGAATGACATATGTATTTACAAAACAGTAAAACCCCGAAGCAGTGATAATTATCCCTTTAGTTCATTTTACCTAATTAATTTTCCAAAATATCCTCATTAAAAATAATTAATATTTTGTTTCTCAAACATTATCTTCATTCCTACTATTTATCTTCATCGCTTCTAAGTTCATTATCACTATTATTACCAAGTTAAAATTACAAAACACAATGTTTTTAATTGAAATAAAAATTAAATAATCAAATCATGATTATAAAATAATTAAATCTAAAAATAATCAAATCTAAAAACTATAATAAAACTAATACTACTATATATTTCAAAATCATAACCCATGATCTAAAGTTAAAATATTAATTTAATTAAATTTAAGTAGTATCAGTTAAAGTAAAATATTCATTAATAAAATTTCTAAAAAGCTGCATTGATGGATTAAGACTCAACTAAGGGATGCAATAGAAGCATAAGTGTAAGGTGAGTCACAATGATTAGTACAATTTTTATCATATTCTTTTTAATTTATTTTATTCTCCTATTGGTATTTAGTGCTTGATCATAGCTTTAAACAATTGAGAATTAAAAAAAAAATAGTAGAATCACATTCTGCTTTGATTCAAAGATAATAAAGTTAAGTTTATTCAATTATAAAATAAAATATTTTGATAGAATTACAATTTTTAGACTTACATAAACAACTTCTGATTGATTGTGATGGTAAATTTAGTGGTGAAAAAGATAAATTTTGGTAAAGAGAGGATGAAATAAAAAAATTATTTTTAATAAAGGTAATTATGTAATTAAAATAAAATAAATTAAAAGTAAATACTAATATGATAAATCAAAGGAGTCAATTATCACTACTTAAAACACCGATAACCTTTTGAGTTAGGGAATTGTTACGTTACAGATTCTGTAACGCACGTCTCACTCAAAAATAGAGGATGGATCTACTTGGGCCCATCTCTCATCACTAATTTTGGGTGAGGCGTACGTTACAGAATCTGTAACGGAGCCACACCCTTTGAGTTATTATATGCCTGCTAGTTCCATTCCATCGTAAAGCCAGCTCTATCCCAACCCAAAGTCTCGTTGACCCAAATTTTAATATTTCGTTTGTAAGCCCAATCAGATGACCCAAAATTCTGTGCCCGATTGTGGCAAGTCCCATTTGATAATGTTGGCCCATAATCACCTCAATCAACCCAAAAAGAAAGGAAATTATTATCCTGTTCTTTCTTTTAAATATTTTTTTGTGCTTTTCTTTTTCATTACCTTTTTAAAAACGAAGATAAATTTCAAATCCTTCAGAATCTAGACGTAAAATCATATGATATAATATAATGGGCATAGCTTTCATATTTTTCAATTTGCCATTCTTACTAAAGAGTACTTTATTTTTTAATTATAACTTGAAAATGATACGTAACCATTCCGTAATTTTAAATATAGGTGAATTAAATAGTTGTCTAAAGTTCCACATATTAAAAAAGTCTATCTAATTTTTTTATTAGTATTTTTTTTACATAATCATATTAATTTATTTTTTAAGCTACTTATAATAAGAAAGCCTATTTTTAGGCCTCTTTTTAATTAATAATTTTCATATAATTAATAAATTTTATATAAATTCTACATTTGATAATCTTAATATTAAATAGCTATAAGTAATAGTATTATCTAACTATAAATTCACTATTAGTTTTTCAAATAAAAAATTAAATTCTTATATATTTAAGAAAAAAACCTTAATTATTTAACATTATAAATTTCTTGCTCTCTTCTCAAGAAAATTATTATATTTATTGGCTCGCTTTTGAAGTTGAAAAAAAATTATTCAAATAATAATTCTAAAAAAATATAAAATATACCTTATTGACTACTTTTCTTTTTAAAAATTTATGACTGCTTTGTTCATTGTTAATAATCAAGATATAGGTAAAAATTAATAAAAATTTGAGCTATTTTATGTTTTTTTGAGTGTTGAAGCTGTTCAGTATAATAAGGCTTCATGAAAAAATTTCACCTAAAAACCCCAGTATTCTAGATATGGTCCTGCTCAATATTAATTGTTGCTTGATGATCCTCAATAGTATATACATGAATAAAGTTCAAATTAAAAACTTGAATAATATGAGAGGAGATATAATTTATTACTGTGGATAATTAGTTAATTAGAAAGCTACAAAATATTCCTTTCTGCCCTAATCATGTTGATAGATACATTAATCTTATGATTAATTAATTTTCCAAATTTGCATTCATTGAGTCCATGGAAGATCTTATATGCGTTTATAAAACAGTAAAACATTATTAGCTTCAAAGGTCTTAGCAAGTACTCTTCTAATCCATTCCATCAAAAGCCACAAATTTTAATATTTCGTTTGTTAGCCCAATCCAATGGCCTACAATTCTATGCAGGATTGTCAATTCCCATTTGATAATACTGGCCCACAATCACCTCACACAATCAACCCAAAAAGAAAGGAAATTATTTTCCTATTCTTTCCTTTAAATTTTCTTTTCGGCTTTTCTGTTTCATTTCCTTTTTGAAAACGAAGCTAAACTTCAAATCCTAAAGATTCTAGATGTAACATGATATGATATGAAATAGGGTCATGCTAAATTATATTTCAAGTAAGTTAGCTTTTATATTTTTTTAATTCAATATTCTTAGCGCCGCTTGAGATTGAGTTAAAAAAATTTAAAGGTGATTTTAAAAAGTTAAAAATTAATTTTAGTATTTGGTTAATTTTTTTTTAGTAATTGCTTTTGACAAAATCACCCCATCATACTACATATTTTGAAAAGTAAGGAAATGATAGTTTTTCAAAATATGATTTTGATATTAGTTTTATATTTAATATAATTCTATATATATCATCGTATATACTATAAAAAAAAATATCCTTATTAACTAAGAAATAAAATAATTAGCTTTAAAGAGATTGTTATTATTACCAATTATATTGAGATATCAAAATAAAAAAAATAGTTATTTTACTTATCGATTATTATATATATATACAATCAAAATGCTTTTATGCAAGTTTATAATATATGTAAATAAATTTTATTCTTGAGTTTCATTTTATAATTTATATTCTTATAGTAGTTTAATAATATGATTTATGAAACACATGAAATTACTTTTAAAACCCATAACATTCTTAAAAAAAAAAATTTACTAAACATTTAATTAATTATCCTCATAGATAATTATTTGTATAATACAACTAACAACAATTATTTTAAAAATTATAATATTATTAAATTATCCCTTGCCTAACTTTTTTTTTTTTGAATAATCCCTTACCTTACTTAGGAGAACTTAATTTTTCAATTCTAACATGAAAATGATAAATAACCATCCTCAATATTAATGTTGTTGCTCGGTGATCCCTCGTGCACCTTAGAATTTATCATGCACGTGTAAAACAACATATATTTATTCTTACTTATTAGCCTCATGGCTCAAGCCCAACTACTAAACTCT
The DNA here is from genome assembly GCA_025617385.1 of Murraya koenigii. Taxonomy (NCBI): domain Eukaryota; kingdom Viridiplantae; phylum Streptophyta; class Magnoliopsida; order Sapindales; family Rutaceae; genus Murraya; species Murraya koenigii. The sequence goes on along the minus strand of CM046813.1, from coordinate 17,544,998 downwards.
GTTCCTATTTCGGCTTCCGTAATAAATGTTCTCCATTTTGAAATGCTCTTGAATTTGATTTCTTTAAAAAACTGTTGACCCCACACTCACTATTTTCGACGTAATTTATATATCAGAAAAAAAAAAAACAAATTGAGGAAGACAGAACAACACGCAAACAAATAGAAATGTTGCATGTAAGTTTATATAATGTTTAGTTAATAATTGAATTAAGAGAATTAAAATAACAAACGAATCAAGTTCTTCATTCAATTCAAGGAAGTTGACAAAGTCAACGAATAATGGACTATATAAATATTCTTAATAGCGAATTATGAATTGCAAAAAAAGAGAAATATTATAAGAGAATCAATAATTGCTCATTTTGTTATAAGTTATGCTACCAAATGATGTTGTATTACAACAAAGCATTATATCACGTACCAAAATACACAAATGCATATACTATACAAAATAAGTTATTTCGTAGATATTTGTAAATATAAATAATACAAGACTTTATTTGGCGTAGATTTTTAAATTATACTAAAGTAAACTTCATAATTAAGTTTGTATATAACGACTTTTTATATATATACCTTGACTGTAATGTCAATATATTCCTTTAATAAAAAAAAAAAAAGGTCTTCGTAAGAAAAATCGATCTTATATATTCGTATGATTTCATGCATGACATTTATTTCAACACCACTTGCCTAATTGGGCAACTTGGCGATTGAAACTTGACTTTAAAATTCCATGGCTTGAATAAGTGGAGAATGATCGTGTACAAAGTTTTAAGTCTCGAAAACCATAAATATAATATATAAATCATAGTATCATAATTAATTTAAAGCAGGGTTTCAAATTCTTCACGGATCTATGATCAGGCAATAGGTGTTTTAGTTAATTTCATTTTGAGTTCTTCTAATACTTTTATATGGATAAAAGATCTTCTGCCGAACTTAATTTATTATTTATTAGGTTTTTGATGATAACATTTATAATAGTTTACATTCAAAAAAGAAAAATTAAAGATGGGTAAAATTTAACTTTTATTTTCTAAATTACGTTTGCAAAACCAGGAAAAAAATATTTAGCCAGTCTTAGGAATCCAAAAGTACAATTGACGGTTTCAAAAACATTGAATCTAGGGCAAAAATATGGGTATTGCAAATTTGATCTGTTATCTATAAAATATTTCAAACACCTATTATATGTAGCATTTATGATTAAGGTAGACCGAAAGTTGCTTTCATTGTTTTCAACTCCATTTGACCCACCGATAAGTATTTGTTGGGTTTTATTAAATTATTCTTTACGTAACTTATATTTTTTTTATAAAAATATATGTGGATAAAAAATATATGTGGATTCTATATATATTATAGTTTTTATAAAAAAAATTATAAGTTACATAAAGAGTAACTTAGTAATTGTCCTATTTATTTTTCTTCTGCCTACTTGTGGTGGATCCAAGTGGCCATCCACTACATTTTTTAGGGGCTATACCATAAATAGTAACATTGCAAAACATTTTTCTTCTACATTATTTTGTTTTTTTGGAAATATGATTCTTGTGCTTGAAATTTCATTTACTTTTTATTATTATCTTCAAAATATGAAACAATTTATTGGGGTATATATATATATATATATATACACCAAAAGTTGCGAGTTCGTCTTAGCTCAAAAGCTTTTAAAATTTGTAATGATTACTAATTATGGATTTACTGACCTGTAAAGGAAACCTTACCTAAAAACTTTCTTCATTACTTCAACTTCATTTGACTCAGGCTAAATTTCATGAAAGTGCATGGTGGTATATTGATCTATATTTATGTGCGGTACCCACTTCTAAGTATAAAAGAAAAGGAACATTCCTCTCCTCTGAGCTAGTAGATTCACATGTAGATGAAACCATTTTATAATGCTATGGAAACATCGGAGTGAGTTAGGGGTCCTACCTCTCTATAGGGCTCTGACTCGCAGAGGAATTGTTGAATTTTTTCATTCAAGATTCGCTACTGTACTCGGCATTGATTGTCTTTCTTTTAACTGATTCATTATGCACATATATGAGGAATGAACACAAGGGCACTTTAATCACTAGTTCCTTCTAGCTCTACCTTTGACTTCATTTATTTATCTCAATTCTTTATCTTTCTATCTTTCTTGTACCCGTTCCCAATTCTATAGCGACCTCTAGAGCATATTCTCTATTTCAATCTTCTTGCCCGATCGTTCTACTATATGATGAGTCTGCCAGTAACGCATCAATCTTAGAAGTCTTGGCAGGATTGATTGCTTTAGGTGCACTAACTTTATAATAGAAATGCCACTTTGTCCTCTTTCCGCCATAGGAGGTGTAAAAGGAGAAACGCTCCTCTAAAACAAGATTCTTTGATTGATAAGTCTAATTCAACTTTACTTTCTATATGCTATATATAGAAATCCGTGCATGTAGAAAAATGGGGCTATTCTATTTGCTGAAGGAAAGTTTAGCTCTTTAAAAAGGTCTAATCCAGCCAGGATCCTGCTATAAAGGAAAATGAAGCGACAAGTCAATTTTACATTGTTTGAGCGCCAAATCTTAAAGTAAAGTTCTGATGGGAAACGAGATCCGCAAGCCAAGGACGAACAAACATCTCTATTTGAGGTGAGAGATCCCGAAGGAAGCCTGCCCTGGTCATTATCCCTACTTTCTTTTTTCTTCTTTTCACGATATTGGCATCGTAGTTTCTTTCGTCACTGGAGGTGAAGTAGTTGATCCAGCATTATATATTAAAAGGCTTTTTTTTCTTCCTATCTCTACATCTCCTAAGCAAGTTAGACTTTCCTTTACCTTGACTTTAAATCCTAATAAGTTTTTTCTTCTTATTAATGGAATAGAAAGCAAATCTGAGTCCAAAGTATGGATTTGCATGAGCTAGCTATCAAATATGTGAAAGACGTATTCTGCTTGTCCTGTCCTAAATAACGTCAGTCTCATATAGTTAGAATTTGAATCAAATTCAACAAGGCAAAGCAGATCAATCAAAGAAGTTGAAAAACTAGTTCATTTCGATGATGTCACAAAATCGCTTTTCACTCTTGCTTTTATCCAATGCGCCAATAAAAAGGGGAGCACTTTGACCATATTCACGAGAGTGCCAAGATCAAAAGTTGTCTAAGGCTAAGGTCACGTCACCACACCGGAAGATGGGCCTATTCCACTAGGTGTGCTAGTTGTATTATATCATCATTTTACTTAGTGGACATGCTCGTCCAAGATAGATTTGTGCTTGTACTTGCTAATTAGTCTGTTGTCGCTCGTCCTATCTATCCTAGTTGCCTATTTCTGTCATCAAGAAGAGGGTTTGCACCATAAAGTAGTATAAATCTACCTGTCACTATAAAGTAGTATAAATCTACATGTCCCCTAAAAAGGTCAGTGTTTTGAGATCGTTCTACACAATTAGGAGATTGAGCATTCGCATAGAAAAATGGTGATCAGATTGAATAAAGTGCGTTCGAGAGGAAAAGGAAGGTTCAACCACTAGACTAAACTACTACAGTGAAAGTGAGTAGCTTTATACTCTTTAATAACTCATTATCTCGAATCTTGGGATAGAGAGAAGAGAAGGCATTGTCTTTCCTTGATGGAAAAGAACTTTGTGGTATAGCTATCATTAACGGAAGAAATTCTCCTTCCGTACCTTGATCTTTCTAGGGCTATTTTCACTAAGCCAAATCTGTAGACTGAGTAGCTAACTATTCTAGGAGTGGGGCTCTTCTTTGTATCGAGAAAATCTTTTGTTAACAGTTAAAACTCTGTAACTTATGGAGTGAATGAGTGCAGCAAAGTTTCTTATCTTCTAATGGCGATTTAGAATATGATACGGAGCCTAAGGGATTGACTTTCCTAGTCTAATATAATACCTAAAAGTAGAGCTGTGTCAGTTCAAAAAGACATGTTCTTGTGGTTGCCAGATTCTTAATAATAGCTGGCAACCTTAACCCACTGCTGCCCTACCAGAATTCCATGTTGCCGTGCCTTAACTGAGGTAAGCTACAACAGCTGCTTCGAAAGATGCCTGGCAACCCAGAACATTCATATTTGCTTTTATCACGGCCTTAGCATTATTCGTCTTCGAAGCTGTCTTATTCTAGCCATAACATTAATCGAGGGCTTTCCATCCGCACAGTAAAGCGTCTGCATTTAGAAAGGTTTACTTCTGTAGGCCCTATTCGGCTATGTATGCCCAAGCACAGAAGCAACGAGGTTGGTGGTCTTGTAAGGTTTCCCCTAAAGAACCAAAAGCAAATTACTATGCCGGGATCGGGTAAAAAGCAAAATAGAAATATAGCGAAAGCATTCTTAGCTTGATTAGGATAAGCGTAGTAGGTGCATAGCAGCCTTGTGGCACTGCCCTTCCAGTTATATCCCATACATCAATCAAGTAAGCTTTCACTTCAACGGTGATAGAAATTCGTTTATCAATTCTTAGCGTGACACACTAGATACAGCTGCAGAGACATGAATGAAATCTTTTGTCTCCCTTCTTGCTAGGGAAGAAGGTTGCCCATATTCTATATCTTGATTCGGAAAGATCACTTTCAGAACGAATGCATCTCAAGCTCTCACTTTCAGAGCATATGTGCAAGAAGTTTAATTATGAAGCTATGTTAATATCTATTTAAAAGTCAGGGGGCTAGACCTTATCGCATTTCCAATCCATAAGCAAAGCATTGAATGAACACATAAAAAGTGAGAATATGCTCCTAAACTACAGAGGGCTTTCCTGAAGCTTTCAACTCATCATACTCAAGTGCAGGCATCTTTATTTATTTTTAATACAAATACGCTATTAAACCGTGCTACTTAATAGAGTTAATAATTTTTAATACATTATAAAGCAGTACGGTTTAATAGCATGTATATATATAGTTTTTCTTTAGTGAATACATTTTTTTGAATACATTTTCACTTTAATAAAATGAAGGTGTTACTAAAATACAATATATATATACTTGTTGGTAATCCCAGTAAGAAAAGGACAACGATGGTTTGGACTCAATTTAAAATTAATTGGAAAAGCACTGGTTTTATGGAGTGGAAGACCCATTGTTTAGGAGTTAGGACTTTAAGAATTGTGGCTGTAGAATAGGTGACTCGGAATGAGCTTCATTGAGAAATAAATGTATGAATTTGATGACTCGATGAACTCAAGAATAAACAATATATATATATATATATATATATATATATATATATATATATATATATATATATATATATATATATATTTAATACATTAAAAATTATATATTTTTTTGTTTGTTAGAGTGTTGAAATCTGTATTTTTTTCATATATTACTAATATCTTCATTTTAACAAAATAAATATGTCCTCACTAGAAAATCTCTCTCTCTCTCTCTCTATATATATATATATATCTTGTATTTAATTTTTAATTAATTAATTAATTAACAATATTTATATTTTCAATATTAAATAATTATAAAAAATAAAATAATAATATTAGTAAAAAAATTGAAACTCATAAAAACTTAAATATGTTTTAAAATATTATGGAGATTTCTATTAATCTTATCAAATAAAGGGGTTTCACTCTTTTCCCATTTATTTACCCATCTCCCTCAGCAACAGCGTCCTGTTAAATTTAAGCACTGTTGAAATGATGATGAAAATGAAATCCATCGCGCATTAGTCAATTATCGGTTGGTGAAGTAAACCAATAGGTGAGGCAACTATTTAGTAGTTAGGCCCCAATCATGTCATTGTAATTTGTAATGCCGTTCAATATGACCTATATATGAGAATTGTTGGTTTAATATTTTTGGAAAATTATTTTCTTTTCAAAAGAAGACAAATGTTTTTGTGGAAGTTCGATATAATTAGTTTAGTTTCACTACTTTTTTGTAGCTAATTACTAAAGAAAATTTTCTTCCATGAAATTTTTAACTGATTAAAAAAGATTTCCAGATGATTATTATGCCAAGTTCAATAACGGCATTATATACCCTAGTTAAAGCTTAAATAAATGGGGGAAATTGATATTTCTTAATTGACAAACAGACGTATGAGGTCAACGAGATTCACAAATAATTAAAGCTCAATATAAAGGTTCACAAACCCCAACATAGAGAATCACATGAAAAAAATTCGAACCATCCATCTTGATAATAAAGGTAGTCTGATGAACTCAACTCGACTAAGTTGTTACTGCATACATTTTTTACCCTTTGAAATTATGTTAGCATGTTTTATTAATAACATGTAAGAAATTAAAAAAAAAAAAGTGAGACGCAATCTTGAAAATCTAATTTTTATTTTTTTTGATAAAAATTTGGAATTTTTTTAGCATGAATCGGTGATGGGCAAGCCTGAGTGGGGGAAGGTGAGGGAGGAGAAAAAGAAAAAAAAATTGAAAAAGATAAAAATCAATATTTTTCTTTTTTATATTTAAAATATTATTTACCGCTAAGGTCGAAACTTTATGATTTGGTCTTCGGCTCCCAAGCAAGATTGATTTATCTTTGTTGATTGTAGAGTAGAATTCGTTGTATTTGATTGTTCAATTATTTATAGGACTACGTGCGATGGTGGTACTAAAATGTTTTGGATTTTATTACTTAAGGTACAACGTCTACTTTTACCGACGCATAATATCAGGATTGGCCATGTATTTAGAAATTGTAATCAACCAGCAAATGCTACCGTTAAGTTTCCCGTTAGATTGCCGCTTTCATTGTTTTGTATTGGTGGAAGACTTTTCACAATAACTTTGAGGTTTTAGGGCGGCGAAACAATGAGAAATTTCTTTTCAAAAATTAATGTTTACTAATGAGTAATGATATGCATAGAAAGTTGATAATAAAAAATTATCTTAAATGATGTGTCACCAGCCTATTACTATCATGCATTAGTTAATAATTAATTTTTATATTATTATTAATGATGTAATTTCACAATACCAATAAATGAATGATACATTAAATATCATATTATTTGAAATATAAACTTTGCATCTTAATTATGTTTAAACTATTATTACTCTTTATTAATATAAATTTTTGTTACTTTTTGTGATACTTTGATACTTTAAATGGTTACGCTAGTCGGTAGTTAATTCTAATGAGATTTTAATAGGCACTTTGAAATTTTCAATAGTTTGAATTTTGGAATTTTCAATAGTTTGAATTTTCAAGGTAGATTAATAAAACTAAGAGTGATGCTATGCTTAAATGATTATTGACACATCAATAAATATTTAAACTATTTTTATTAAATATTTAAACTAAAATGGTATTTATTTTTTTATCTGAAATCTGAATAGACATATATTAGTATGAATTCTGAATAGAATTGATGCTTGAATCTAAATGATATATATATATATATATATATATATATATATATATATATATATATATATATATATATATATATATATAAAAGTTGTTCTTTTTTAACTTAAAAAAAATCTTAAAACTAATATTTTTGTATTTGTGGCCTTACAAATTTTAAATATAAAAAAATAAGAAACATCTCAAAGAACTTAAATAAAATAATATATTACACAATATAAGTCATGTTCAATTAAATACGACCCTTTATATTATAAATTAGTAAATGTTAATTAATTTTATTATTAGTTTATGATGTTTTTATATAAAAAATATTCATAAAAAATTGTGAAGATAAATAATCCTAATTTGAACAACATAAAAAGATAAAAATAATAATAGTCTACTACTATATTATCATAAATTATAGAAATGGGTAATAATACTAATTATTAAATTTTATTTTCTTAAGAATAAAAATTAATTAATTAGATATAAATATTTTAGATAATATCTTTTAATGATATTATTTACTTCTTTTAGATTGAGTAAAAAAAACTAAAAAAATTAGATTAATGACTTAATTACATAATGATTGAAAATTTTAATTAAGTTAAAAAAATAAACGGACTTAATGATTTAATTAATTAAAATTAAATTAATTAATTCATTAAGTCAAAAAAATTAATACTCCCAAAAGTATACATACTAATATAAATAAACTCTAATATAAATAAACACAAAAAATGTAGATCAAATTATTGACTTTCAACCCTCAATTAGAGTATGCAAAATAGGACAAAGGATTATTAATTTAAACGAGACCCACATACGATGACTACAAAAATCTGTGTAGTTTTCTTGAAGTCAAGAGTCAAATTTTCCATGCACGTGAATTTTGTTGGCATCTCAAAAAAGTCCAAATTTTTTTTACTAGAGTTAGTTGCTGTTTACGACTTGAATAAATTGACACATTACGATTTATTTGATAAATTATTTAAACCATTAATCCAGCCTATTTACTATTAAGAAGATAAATAATTTAATGAGAAATTTCATCAAACCCGTTTATTATAATTTTTTGAACAATACGTGAGGTGCGTTGATGTTTTCCAATTTGAAAATAAATAAAAATAGGCTCGTGCGTTGCTGTAATTTACAGTCTAATTAAATTAAGAGATGTCCTATCAATTCAATATCAAGTGCAAAAGTATTTTATACATATAACATCGACAAAAATAGAAACGTGTCAAATTTTGCTCGGTGGCATTCATATCATGTGTTCTTTTTCTTCTTCGTTCCAAGTTGTTAAGACCTTGGATAGTACTTGGTAATTAAACAATAAAGAAAAATTTCTTTTGAAAAAAATTCCTTATACGACAGCACATAGCCACCCTTAATTTATTTTGCCAACAAGGAGCGTCAAGAAAAGGATATCCAAAGTTCCATGGTCTACCAGAAGTCAAATCTCGTGGGTTTTTTTTTTCTTTATTCTTCGCTTCAAAAATCTTGGGACACGTTAGTAACTTAGTATGATACTTTAGTTTTCATAGTTTGAGTTAATTATTTAATTAATTTTATATCTTGAAGGGTAACTTAAACCACCGTGTTTTTATTTTTTGTAGATGTTAAAACTAATCTTTTAGGGATGAAATAGATTTTTTTTTTTTTTGTTAATAAACATGATATACAAAAGGTAATTTATAGATAAATAGATACAATTCAATATAATTTATCAAAAAAAAAAAACATTGGCTATTTGGGTAGTATTTAAAAATATATAAGAATTAATAGAATAATTAGTTCAAACTATAGAGAGTAGCCGAAGTTTATACAAACAATGAACACAAGCATAAGCTTATTTTTTTTAATACATTTTTTGTTTTAATTAAATAAATTTTGTTCTCTTACTATTGATATATATATAACTTAAATAAATACAGTGCCAAAATCAAGTAGACTTGCGATCTTTCACCTTCAACTTGAGGGAGTGAGTTCAAGTCCTTGACTTTTACTTAGAACTCTTATTCCTTTCTTACATAAGATAGAGGTAAATAAAATACATCTCTGAATATTACTGGAGATAAATATATCATAGTATATATACATATATGTATTATATTGCCGCAATAGAATCAATCTAAATTAGTCCCAACGTGTTCCATATTATAAAGTGCAAATCAGTTTAATGTTTCCATTTCATTTAATATTGTGCAAGTGCAAAGCAGAAAGCATCAAACACACTTGTATTGACCAGAGTTATCAGTACAAGGCCAAGTGGCCAAGCAACTTGCTACCGTGCTTGTAAAACTTCATGCACGTAAGCCCACGAATATTGTTGAGCTTCCCAAAAACAACCTTGATTTTTGTTTTTTTCCCCCCCACATTGAATTTTACATGGTCATTATTGGAATCATGTTAATTGAACTAAGTCATGCAACTGTGTTGAAATTAGTTAAGACTGGTCGATATGGAAAAGTACTCCATCTTATACATATATTTTGGTCATTGGTTTTCATATTTGGTCGTGCAATTAATTGGACATAGACATGGATATAGACTTGATGATGAAAACAAAAATCAGTTCATGAACCAGAACATTATTGCTATAATTTTGATTTTGTTCAATGGACAGACTCACCAACTTTCATATATTCTTCTACTTCAATATTGACTTTTGTTTTTTTTCGGCTTTTTTAAAGTTTGGGAAGAATTTGTGAGGAACGCAATGACCTCATTTTCGGTGACCTCATCAGCCCACCAACCGCCCAAATTTAGGACCTTGACTCGAGATTATTTTTTCTTAAAAAAAATAAATTAACTTCATCTTATTTCGTGATTTGAAAATTGAACATGCAATTATTTATTTAAGGGTGATTATTAAGTTATCCATCCATTAATCTTGACTAACTTTTTTACCCCTTAATGAATGAGATTTTATCCAATCTGTAAGATTTTGCTTTTAATTTAAACGTCGGCTGCCGCTTGAAGACTACTGAAATGGAAGCTAGCCCCACGTTAATTAGTCGCTTCTCTTGGGACCACTTGCTTTTGCTTCTCAAAGTTGAAGGAGGTAAAAAAGATACTCTTAAAGAATCATAAACTATTTAGTTTAATTAAGATTAATTGACTATTCTCCAACACGTGTTTTTGAATTATCCACACGGAATAGAAACCCACGTAAAGTAGTATTTTTTCCCCCACTGCGTACGTAATTTAGTGCTCAAATATTGTACTACTTTAGAGTGAATGTGGCCATAATTTAATTTTGCTTGCCCAAAGATCGTGTGAATAAATAATTATATATTGATTTGGAGGATAGGACAAATAAAACCATGATGGGTCCTTTTTATTAGAATAGCATAATAGTTTTGGTGATCTCAAGTTAAAAACAAGAAATTTAAAGTTCGAATTCTATTCATATACAGGTGGAGAGGAGAGGAGACCGCCGTTAGACTAAATTAAGAAATTAAGAAAAAGTATAAGTGAAATTTTAGTTGTTTCTATAATATGTTTTAGGGAAACGAATTTTTTATTTATTTTTACTTTCACTTATTTTTTAAAGATCTTGTGACGCGACTACATTATTAATTATATATATTTTAGATATTTATTTTTAATAAGCCACTAATTATTAAATCTCAAAACAGTAAATCAAAGACAAGATGAGTAGAAGATGTGAATTCATGTTTTAGTTGTAAATAGAGCTGATAAAATCTGACACGATCTGATTATCCAATACGAATATGATATGAATGAATGATTATGAGTCACCAAATTTAACATGATTATTAAATAAATTGGATCCAGATTGGTATGATTTTTTTTTTTTTATGTTAGGCTAAAGTTAAGGTTCTTGACCTATTTATCGAATCAATGACATAATTATATTTTTTTATTGTAAATTAATTTGTATGTTCTTGTTATCAAAATTGAAATATTTAACATGATTCTCTCTTTTTATTTTTTATTTTTGGAAAGATGAATATATACACAGTATTTCATTTATAAAATTTTATATAAATTTAGAATTTCAATAGTGTAAAAATATGTAAAATATTAATAGACATATATATTTTAAAATATCGATATATAATATTATTTACATATGCATAATTAAAACTTCAATAGCATAAGTGTGTAATATTTTATAAATATATATAACAATATGTAAATATTTAATGTAAATTTTTGTAAATATAAAATTATTATGTAGGTTATTGGATAACCGTTTATTTTTTGTTTAAATTATAATCTCAATATTTTAACATAATTATTAAATGAATCATATTTAAATCGATCTAAATTTAATTCGACACAAACATTATTCAATGGCTTATTTTACCAAATCTAATTATAAATATCACATACAGTCACACATTGATATCTCTCTCACACACACACACACACATCGATGGTATCATTTTTGCATTAAATTTGTCAACACGTAATTGGAAATTTTGATGTTATTCCATAAAGGAAATACGGCTTTGGGATAAACAAGATTTGTTTCACACCTGACAATTTGGTTTATGCAACCACTTTTTTAAAATTCAAGATTAAAGTCAGCCCATAATTCAAGTTGACTGGTTTTATTGAATTGATGATCAGAAGTTCAAATGGATTCAGTATTATGCCAAACTTCGAAATAAAAGATGATTTAAATAAGTATAACCACATAGAGTAGATACATAAACCAGATAACAAAGACTCATAATTACATTAAAGAAACTTATGCAATAACTTAAATTTTAAAATTGATTTTGACTGCCCTTTAATTATTGTAAAAGAACGGAAGATAAATTTTATTAGATTATATAACATTATTTTTTTTAAGCATTTGATTAGAAGAAACTAAATTCTGCCCTCTTCTCCCATGCGAGATGCTTCGATTCTCAGTACCAACAGAAAATGCCATCGACTATGCTATCTTGTGGTTGAAATTTAATTATATTATATTAAATAGCATCATGGTATCAATAAAAAAAAACTCCAATAAAAAGGACTTTTATTGATCCATTTTTACATTTTCATATAATTTTACTTTTAACATTTATTATATTTGCGGTCATAGTTTAATTATATTATATTAAATTACATTACAGTACAAATAAAAAATAAAAAAATTCCAAAAGTAAGGTTGGTCGATTTTTATTTTATTTTTATAAAAAATTTTACTTTTTAACATTTATTATATTTTAATTCAATAATACTTATAGTTATAGGTTTTTATATATATATAAATTGACATGGCATTAAACACTTAATTAAATAAAAATATAAAATAAATAAAAATAAATTATATCGATTAAGTAATGTCTTTAATTAACTACTTATATGATGTCATATCATTTTTTTTCAAAATTTATAATTATATTATTATTCATTTCTTAATTATAATTTTAATTTACAATTTAGGTTGTGGATCATGTTCCGTTAATTATTACGAGAATAATTATGATACATTACAAGAGAAGCGAGTGGGAGTCTAGAAGACGTGAATGTCTAGACTCTCTGAATAATATAATAAGACAAAATATTCCATTCCATGTGTAGAAACAAAAATATTCCCTTCACAAGAAATCAAATAATAATACGTTAACGTGGAAAACACTTCAAAACTCGAAGATAAAGCACAGCCAATTGGTAGACAAAGATAGCAATCGGGTCAATTTAAAACTTCTAACGCCTTCCAAAGTATTAATTGTTCATGAACTTTTCTATTTGTGCTTGTTGACCTTTTGACAAAAGAAAATGAAAAAATAAAAAGTTCAAAAACAAGTAACCGACAGCTTTCTTAACTCACCCACTTTGATACTTAATTTTTGTACGGTATAATATATACACACACACACGCGCACATATTGGCTTATATAATAGTAGCACATGCCAGCTCATGTGACAAATATTTTCTATATTTTGTATCTTATCTTTTCTCTCACTCTTTTTCCACCAAGTTTCCAACGCAACAAGTTGAGCTCTCTCTATGCATGGTTTGAATTTGAGAAAACTTTGGTTTTCAGTCTTGAGTTTTGCTTTGGTCAATTTGAGGCCACTTTTGGTGGGTATATATTTACTCGGCTGGGTGGGTTGTGCTAGAAGTTTGAGAAAATTTAAAGTAATCCAAAATTTTTGAGTCAATTTGTTCTTCCTCTTCTTCTTGGTGGCTGGCTAGCTATGGATTCTTTTTCATGGGTTGATACTTCATTGGATCTTAATTCCAACCCTCTCCGACTGAATGATGAAGTTCCGGCACCGGCGGTACATCCAAATTATTATACTCCTATGTTTAATTTCCACTTGTTTTGAGATACATAATATCATTTAGAAGCTTAAAAATTCTTTGTTGTACTTATTGGTTTTCAGAAGAAAGAACTGCAAAGCAATTTTTCTGGTTTTGGGAACAGGGATTCTGTGAAACAAGAGGTGAGCACATGTGCATGATTCTATTAGTTAGCATTACTTTATGTTTTTTTTTTCCAGATTAATGTATTAGGAGCTGCATAAGTTGTATTAAAAAGAAATTTGATTTACATAATTTGCTCTTCCGAGTATCAGTTTTTGATGAGTTTCATTAATTAAAATGTTCATCTTTTTGTTTTTATAAAATCTTTAGACTGGAGCTTTAGTGGCGGAATTGAACCGGGTGAGTGCAGAAAACAAGAGGCTAACAGAAATGTTAACAGCGTTGTGTGAGAACTACAATGCTTTGAAAAACCAATTGATGGATTATATGAGCAAGAATCCTGAGATTAGTAAGGAGTTTTTTATTACTTCATCAAAGAAACGAAAATCCGAAAGCAGCAACAACAACAACAACAACAATAATGTTGCATTAACAATGGGAAATTCTGAAAGCAGTTCTACTGATGAAGAATCTTGCAAGAAACCAAGGGAAGAACATATCAAGCCAAAGATTTCAAGAGTTCATTATAGGACTGAACCATCTGATACCACTAGCCTTGTAAGTCCACAAACAAAAGCACTCAAAATTTTGCATAAAATATTGATGGGATTTTTTATATGCAAAATTTTTATCTTATGTGATTGAATAATCTAATTTAAACGTGTTTTATGTAGGTTGTGAAAGATGGATATCAATGGAGGAAATACGGACAAAAGGTCACTAGAGATAATCCTTCTCCTAGAGCTTACTTCAAATGCTCTTTTGCTCCAAGCTGCCCGGTTAAGAAGAAGGTAAGCCCATTTGGAATTTCTTTGCACAATCAATGGAACTTAGTTTTTATGTCCTCATCACAAACTCTCACAAATTGTTATATGAATCCTTTTAAAAACAATCACATATGATATAACATCATTTGTAGTCAGATTCATCTCTTTTTTAAAACTCTCTTGCAAAAAATTAAGTTTTGCAATTTAATTATGATTCAGGTACAAAGAAGTGTTGAGGACCAATCTGTATTGGTAGCAACTTATGAAGGGGAGCACAACCATCCACTTCCTTGTCAAATGGATGCAGCATCCGGTTCAACAAGACGTTGTGTGACGGCTGGTTCGGTCCCCTGCTCGACCGGGCAAACCATCACTCTTGATCTCACGAGGTCTAACAACAAGTCCAGCAATGAAGATAAGGCTATGAAACCAAGAATTGATAATAGTCCAGAAGTGAGGAATTTTTTGGTGGAACAGATGGCTTCTTCATTGACAAAAGATCCTAATTTTACGACGGCGCTGGCGGCGGCGATTTCTGGGAAAATATTTCAACATAATCCGACAGAGAAATGGTGAAATTCATTGGAAGTAATGATGAGTGTTCTGCAGTTTGTTTCTTTTTTTTTTTTCCCTCTGAAAGTTGATTAGGAATTTAGACTGCTTTGAGATTTAGGATGTCTTTGTAAATACAACATTGCAAAGGGAAAATGAAAAATGAAAAATTCCCAAAGATTAATTTTTGAGTCTATGTACTTCAGAGGGAAACAGAAAAATTTCCCCTGCTTCAATATCAACAATTGGAGCTCCATGGCCAAATATAAAAAAAAAAATTCAGAACAAAGTTATTTAATTTAGTTTTGTAGTCCTTTTCTTTTCTTAAATTTAATACGTTAAACTGAAATAGTTTTTATTTTTCTTTAGAATTAGGAGATAAATCAAATGACAACTTCTTTTCGGTTTTTCTTGCTCAAATTTTCATTTTTAGCACATGCATGATTGGGATGAGGTCAATCATTACATTATTATTTTTCCGTTAACATGAAATAGTGACAATAAAATTACTGAACATGTGAGGGATCTCATGCTATAAAAGTAGGGAATTTTTATTTTTGTTCTTTTAAAGTGTAAAATAAATCACACCAATGACCACCTTGTAATTTAGTGTAAATAAATCACACCAATGACCACCTTGTAATTTAGTGAAAGAGTCCTTACACTCACAATATTAAGAACAAGAGTTTCAATTGAATTCTTATAAAAATATTTATGAGAGTTAATTTTATTTAGTGGAGTCAATCGTCTTCTCTCTCGGAGATCTTGAGTCATAAAAATGCCTATTGCCATATTTCTTCTGTTTCTTGTATAAATGTATAAATTTGTTTGCAATTCTTGGTTGCTTTAGTTTTGATTCTTGATTGCGTCGCTAGTAACCTTTTGTTGTGGGGATTAGTTATGGGTTTGATAATTACAAAAATAGTCAATAATGTGTTTAAATTAGGTGAAGGTATGAAAATTGGCTGTAAAGTGGAAGGATCGAACCATGGGAACGAATCTACAGGGCTATCACCTAATCATGCAAGGACTCGAGATTATTGATCACGTGTAACAATTTTCCAAATGAGATGATAAAATTTTCCAAAAATAATAACAATGCAATGACTGCAGTGAGTATTGATCATATGCAGTCCGATTGTAGCAGAGTAGTTTTATATATCAAATGCATGTCGCCAGTGTCAGTGGCGGATAAGAAAAATGATGTATAAGAGGTCAAATTATATAATGATAAAATGTGAAAGCTAAAATTTTATAGGATAATTAATGAATTTATAGAAGTTACTTTAATAAATTTAACGAATTAGATTAAATAATAGTAAAACAACTCATATGAGTTACTATTTGATTTATTTTTTAAATTAAAGTATGGATTTTTATAGTTCTCAAAGTTAAAATTTAAATTTTATAGGTATATGAGTTTATGAGGCTATTTTTTAATAAATTTAATAGCACATTAATGATTTAAGGGGTTAATTAGTAACTCAAGTAATTTTCTTTTTAATATTTTCAAAATTATTTTATTGACAATACAGAAACATTAAAAGATTGATTGATAGTAGAAATAACGTTTCTAAATAATGAAGTTCTATTAAAAATAATCTGAATAAACAAAAGTAAGATTTTGAACTTCGTTTATACTAAACCCTAAATATCATGAATCTAGTAAAGTAGGAAAATCTAAAAAATTATTTTATAATAAAACTATCCTAATCTAAATAAGAAAATAAAAAAAAAAACGAATCCCAAATTTAATATATAGAAATAGATAATTTTTTTTAAAAAAAAGAAAAATAAGAAAATATCTTAAAATCGAAAAATAACTAAAAAAAAAAGTGGAATTTCCAACTCAACGTAAAATGGCATAAACCTATCTAGATTTGTTTGGTCGCAAATTTTAAAATAACATATTATATACCTAAAACAGATATTTATAGTCTAAACTATGACTATCGAAAGCCAAAATATACCATACTCATCCCATGCAACAATTCTACATCATTTATCCAACAGAGGCTTGAGTCCCTACTGGTCATTAGGTGATCTACCTCTAGCCATCGTTCATCCTAAGCCAAGATCGAGCTGTCCATGAGAATCATAATTGAATTACTTTATCTTCCAGAATTCCTCTTTTTCTGGAGCCCGTTCTTCCACTATTGGGAACTAGTTTGACGATTTTTTATAAGGATTGAATTCATACGAAGTTTTACCATCATTAGATTTTATCCATTGGACAAATATCGATTTGATGAGGGCTGATGCCTACCCAATGCTAGAAGGTCATGTAAGTTGGTAACCTAATGATAGGGGAGTTGGCAACCGAAGCCCCCATCAAAATTACCTCTGGGTTCCATTTGATATCCAAAAACTGCTCAACAAGAGTCAA
Organism: Murraya koenigii; assembly: GCA_025617385.1. Classification (NCBI taxonomy): domain Eukaryota; kingdom Viridiplantae; phylum Streptophyta; class Magnoliopsida; order Sapindales; family Rutaceae; genus Murraya; species Murraya koenigii. Next base: position 17,527,555 of record CM046813.1, on the reverse strand, counting down.
GCCTTCCAATGGTATGTTTCGGACCTCTAGACACTCATCCATACTTTATGTCTAGAGTACTTCACTTAATTTTCTCTGTAGTATTGGACTTTGGTGGTATTTATCATCCATGCACTGCTGGGAGCTGAGATGTTGAACATTGTGAATCACGTGAAAGTAGGATGCTATTTAGGAATTATTTCAAAATTACATGGTCGGTCACCGTCACCAACTTTCTTGACCTTTCGGCAGTGGGCAGGTCTTTGGCAATTCCTCATGGTGGGATGAATCAAGATAAATGTGATATGGTTAAGAATGAATTTGGGATGGACAATTCCAATAAGATTTTATTCTTAAACGAGAATAAAACTATGCGAAAATGATACGTTACAAACTAAAAGAACAAAAGAAGAAGAGGGGTTCGCATCTCACTTCCACTTGCGTGTATGCTTTGTGACTTTGCGCTGAGGAAACCTTTCTTCATGTTTTTGCTCAATGCCCGTTTGCAATCAAATAGCAGACTTGTTAATAGTATCATTGATATGCATAAGTGATCACATGACAATTCACAACGAGAAGAAATACAAAACCAGGCATGCATTGTTACAACATCAACAACATACCTTCAGATCAAATCTAGCTTCAACAAATATACTTCCACTAGTATCACATTAATTAATCCCCTGTTTTGATTGGCTGAATCCCCACTAATTTCGGGTCCCAAAACCGGAAAAAAAAAATGGGGATCGGCCGGGGTTAGTAAGTTAACCTTATTTAAAACGGAATTTAAGTTGTATAAGAAAAACGAATTATTATTAGTTCAAAATACTCACTCCTGACTCTTATGTCAGGAGTGTGTGGTAACTGTGATTGGTGGTCTTTTGTAATTGCACTCTCAGTATTCGTTTTTTGTTTTCTTGTTATTTTTTGGAGTTTTCTTCTAATGGGAGGAAAGGAAAGTACTGCACAAGCCTTACCCACCAAAGATTTTGAGAATTCGACGAAAAAAGAACCAACAAATGAATCTTCGTTGCTCAGCCAAGCTGACAATAAAAAAGGGATCCTGAGAATTCGGATTACATAGTGGAGTCTGGTGCAACTCGTAATTTTGAACCTTGGCGAGGAGAGGAGGATGAGGATTAAGAAGAGGACAAGAAGAAAAAGAAGAGAGACGCTGAAGAGATGATGATGATGAGGATGCTATGAACGCCTTGGAATAAAGAACCTCGGATTCCAAGAGGGAGATGGACACTCTTTGGGTGGTGGGAAGGGGTTAAAATTATATTTGAATTTGTCCGCCACCTCTCCTTTAAAAAAAAAAAAAAGTCTAGACATGCAACTGTTTTGTGTAGATCATGTGCTCGAGGCCTTGCAGAGACAGAGCACAAGCACGGCGTCTGCTGCAGAAGAAGAGAAGGAGAAACGCTTGGAAGAAGAAGATGAAGCACTTGCATGTTGGATCAAATTTCAAGAAATCAATTATTCGGAGGATTTCTGTTGAAGATGTTGATGATGACGACAGAGATTTTCAGTTTACGAGCAGCCAAAGCAGTTTGAAGAAAAGAGAGCTTCTGAACAAGTTCCGAGGAAACCAAAATTACTTCAGATTCTAGTTTTGCGGAAACCTGTTGAAAAATGCTCTGGATTAAAATCACTCTGCCAAAACTACTATAGTGATGATGATGAGTGGTTATTATTATTATTATTATTTTCGATTCCTGAAATGTAATATCTTCCAAGAACTATCACATATTCTTGTATATTATTTCAGTCATTGACAAATCCAACTCTGATTTAATGTATATAGCTTTCAAATACTTGAAGCAAACTCTTCAAGTTCTGGTTACAGATTAACAACAGCTACAGCTACAATAATGTTGCTATTTCTGAAAACAATAGTCAGAGAAGCTTTTCAAAGAAGCAGATTCAAAATGTACAATAGTACCCAAGTTGACATTTTGTAGCACAAGTTTGATTTTAAACATTTTGGCATCTCTATAAATTGTTTTCCAAAAAAATTAGAAGAAGCCCAAACGGTATATTTTTTTCTCTTTTTTTGATGTAATCAAGAGGGTGTATTTTCATTTTTGTTTCTGCTCTTGATTGCAAAAGAAACGAGTTTATTATACCATGTTGCTGACGTGGCATGTTCAATTTGTCAAAGTCAGGGTATCAAGTTAGTTGATTTTGTTGTATGGTCAATTTTCTTAACTAATTGTTAAGTTCCAGATTTCTATAAATAATTTTGTGCTTGATTTATATTCACCATAGAATTTTTCCTCACTTTCTCTGTTGCCAAACACTAAACTGATTGACAAAAACAAAAGCATTTGATGAACTCAATATAAATCTGCATTAAAAAAAGCAACAGTTCACAATGAATTTAAGATCCATGGTCATCATCATTTTGTTTTCTTTAATAACTAAATGAGCATACATGTCCTTCATATGTGATTTTACAAATAGATTAAAACTGAAAACAGAGAGCTTTGGTAAAACAGAGAGTTTTGGTTGGCCATCAAAAGTTTTGTTGCAGAATGTGTTGAGAGTATAAATTCGTACATAAAAATTATGAATCAAAAAGCTTCATTTCTTTTTCTTAATAACATAATTTTCTCTCATTTTCCATTCCTTTTTTTTTTCCTCTGGCCAACAAAGTACCAGACAAAATCATATCACTCATAAATTCTAAGTCACTTTTGATAATATTATTTCGCATATTCCATTTTCACAATTGGATTTGAAAAAAAAATGTTTGTGGGATAAATATCTTCCAAAGTTAAATTGAATTTTTATTTTTAAATTTTAGAAGTAGAAAATTAAAAGAAACAACTTATTGCTGTTGTTTAGACTTTAGAAGATTTTATACCATGCACGTTTTGTGAATTTCTTGTAGCATTCATAGTTTTCATTAACAATTTAAAAAAAAATGATTATCGTCTTCTCCACTTGATTCGTTTTTTATCATAAATTAAAAGGACATGTTTTCATTGATGTTTCATAAATTACTATTTTATTTTCTAAATGATAGACGCTCCAACCATAACTTGTTCAACGTGTTATTTATTTATTTTAAATGTACATATAGGTCATTAAATTTAAATCTAAAGGTCTTGGGAATCCGCACTTTAATTAAAGAAATTAATAATACTGTTACAACTTGGGTGATAACAAGTATTTATTATTATTTATAATGATTAATTATTAGGGTCCATGTTACAACTTATTTAATTTATTTATTTTGTCTTTTTGTATGGTTAATTTCATTTAAGTCCCTATATTTTTTAAATTTTATATTTAATCATTTGTTCTACCATCACATTTACACCTATTTTTTTATTTTTTCTATTGTTTTTTGTATCAATCTATACAAGTACAAATGATTATCAAACTCATATAAATTTATAAATTCTCCATAGATATGTTGCTTTATATTTATTAACGATGTTCTTTCTAATTCTAAAGATTCTATCTTTTGATTTAATAAATTTATATATATTTTTATTCTATTTTTTTATCCAAGAAACATATGATCTATACTTGAATATAATTTTTGTATTCTTTCTAGTGCTTGCTGGACTAAAAATTATTGATGTGGATTATTCATTATATTTCATTTTTAAGCCAAAATTCTAAGAATGTTATAAATTATTTATAAATCTTATTTTTATTTTTAAAATTTCTAAACTTTCAACTTCTTGATTTTCTATAATTTTAAATTGTTCTTTCATTTATTGTGTTAAATCTAATTCTATTTTTATTATATGACTTCGATTTTTATCTATTTTCTCAATTAAATTTATTATCTCATTTTTATCGTTTATCTTTAATGTGTACAATGAATCTACTATTTGTTGTATAGGATTCATGATCTTTTTATGGCTCTGATACCAGTTTAGGAGCGACCTAGCCTTTTTGACTAACTATTAACATATATTGACTAAATATTAACATATATTAACTAATTTGGCATATATTGACTAAAACAAATTCACTTAGATAAATATTGACTATACATCAATCAGTAAATGATTAAACATTAATATTTTACTTGTGTCTTGACAAACTAATAGAGTAGCCAGATATAGACTATAATAATATAATTATGAGTTTCCATCAAGTTTTTTATTTATTATTTTACAAATCAATGAATTTTTGATATAAAATTATTAGTATTTAATATGCTAAAATCCTCGTATATTTTTATCAAATCTTTTATTCATTTTTCCACAAAAGCTTGTATTATCATACTTTTAAAATTTTCTCATTCTATATTTTGTATTATTTTTCTTTCTAATTCTTTAGGTATATTTATACTATTTACTGCTTTTGATATAAGATCCTTTACTTTAAGCATCATACTTTGATACTGATATGTTTTACATTTAAATTCAATCATTAATTGTTGGTTACTATATATAATTTTTGTTTCATTATCTAGCTATTTTTTATTTATCATACCCATTTGTGTACATAATTTTTCATGATATCTTTCCATTTTATGTAAATTATTATTATTTAATTTATTAGTTAATAATTTTATTTGGTTAATCAACGTTAGAGATATAAATATTAAATTCAATAACTTCTTTTATTTCTTTTAAAATACGTTTTTCCATTATTAATTGTACTTGATTTATAAATCTTTGATCCATATTTTGTGGGTTTAGATTCCAAGTTATAGTTTATATTTTACTTTCTAATTCATTTGCTATTAGATTTAATTGATTTATGTTTTCAAAATTTATATTTTCAATCAAACTTATTATATTATAGGCTTTTTCCATTAAAAACAATTCTCCTCCTCAATAAAACTTTAATCAACAATAATCTCCACCAACAGATATAGGTTCAGAATTATTACCTTTATACTTTCAAATATTTCGGAACTTCTTAGCCATGTAGACCGATCACCTTTTCCCTACAGCTATGCTCTCACTGCCTTAACGCCAACCTGGCTACACCGGCACAATGAGCTCTGCAAACGAGATCATTGTGTGTCTATAAGACCTTTAAAACTCCAGTTGATCTTAAGGTTTCAGGTTTCTTTCCCTATTCTAATGGTGTTTATGTTTTTTATCTCTGGTTTTATGATTTGGAGAGAGAGAATTTTTTATTTTTTCATTTGAAAATATTTTGAGTAACACTTAAGATAATTCAAATGGCTTCTAAGATCCTCCTCTGAAGACCTGATGCCTTTCTTTTCTATTTATAAAATATAATTTTTACATGATAAGGATTACAGGTGTTATCACTTTTCTAAAGTGATAAGATTTTATGATAAGGTTTCATGATGAAATCTTATCAGTCCTGATATTGGGTCATTTCCTTTTGGAAAGTTTACATTATAACACCTGACAGATGATCTACATTTGTTGACAAAATAAAAAGTTTACATAGTTTTATTTTATGATGGCCGACAAATGGCCTACATTTTTTTGACAAAATAAAAAGTTTACATGAATTTATGAGATACATGCAAAATGCTCCATCTTTTCACATGCGATACATCTTGTACTGGGTTTACATGGAATGTGATGGTTGTCAATATCAGATATAAAGCTGGCTAGTACCCAAGATCTGCCGACACCTGTACCTAGTGTACAGAGGATAAAATTGTCCTATTGTATGAGGACTCTGTATGACTGTATCCTCTTTCATACAAGTTTGATGCAAGCGATCTTATAACTGTTATATCAGCAACTCTTCTATACCCAGCCCATTCTCTGCTGAAGATAGGTTCTTTGCTTCTATTTTGGCCAACTTCTAGGTTGAAACTATTGGTTAGATGTTGAGGCTGATCAAATGGATGGCTTCGTATTCATCTCCATCATCATACTCTGGACTTATAGTATAGAACTTTAAACATACGTTTTTCTTTTGGGCATATTGGCTTATTTTGCTTACAAGTGTTGGATCAAAACAAAATAATTCACTTAGGTTTACATTAGAATATATTAGATCGAAATATCCAAAATCTGCTAATTTTTTAACTAATTCTGGATCTGATCCTTTTATACATACAACTTTTGGGTACATAGATTTATCTTTAATTCTGAAGCTACTTTCCGAATATTCTGTTTTAGCTGTAGATATATTCAGAAAAACTCCTATATTCTTTCTCTTTTGGTAGGAGATTCACCTGTTCAACTCCTCATAAATTTATTCTTTTTACAGCTGCGATGATTCTCTCTTTTACTGGAAGTTTACTGAGATTTACTGTTATCACTTTTTTACCTGATGAGATTTATACATAATCCTCATCACAAATAGCTTTTCCATATAGGTGTGGTCCACCACTGCTTTCACTTGGAGAGTTTACATCAAGATTTACTGGTTCCAACTTAAAGGATTTACTTTTTTACTTTCCTTAAACTCTTCTCTCAAGTTTTTTATAGAGAGTTTGAGATTATTTATAAAATTGCCAAGAACGCTTACTACCTCTTCAAGGTCTACAAGATCTGTTTCCAGATCTGCTATCCTTTTCTCCATGCTTTATTGGACGAACTCTACGTTTCTACTAAGAAAATCTGTCAAAAAATTATTAGCACCTTTTATGTTTATTATTTTAAAATTGTAATAAGACAAATACGCTTGCCATCTATGCAATCTTCTATATTGCGGCTCATTTGACAAATTTTTATGTATCAAAGAATTTACCTGAGTATTATCAGTTTTTATAGTAAATTTCTTTTGTAGTAAGAATAATGAAAATTTCTTTATTCCTTTATAAATTGGTAATAGTTCTTTTTCATGAACTGGATAATTTATTTGTACTTTATTAAAAGTTCCACTAGTATATTTATAAATTTCATTTAAATCTCTTTTAAGTATTGCTCCTCGGTATAAGTCAAAGGCATCAGTTTGTAAAATTAAATTATCATTTTCTCCTGGTAATCTTAACTTTGGTAAATGTTTACAATGTTCTTTCAATTCTTTTATTGCTTGTGTATGTTCTATATTTAATCCTCTTGTATTATTTTTTCTTAATAATCTTTGAAAGATATTTCTTTTCTTTGTCAAATTTTCTATAAATTATTCTGTATAATTTAGACATCCTAAAAATTTTTGTATTTGTTGTTTATTTTCTAATTTATCAAGAAAATTTTCTATTTTACGTGCAATATGATTATGCAATTTTATTCTTTTTTTTATCTAGAATCATTCCCAAAAATTCTATTTTTTTGTGCTCAATTGATGCTTTCTTTTTTTATAACACTATTCTTTCTTTTATACATGTATTTACAAAATCTTTTAAATGTATTCTATGTTCTTCTAATGAGTCTGACGCTATTAAAATATCATCTACATAGACTACAATATTATTGTTTCTTTTGAATATTTTATTATTCTTTTTTTGGAATATTTGTGGAGCGTTTTTTAACCCAAATGACATTACTAACCATTCGTAATGTCTTGTGTATAAAGGTGATATCTTATACTTTCCTTTCTATTTTATTTGTCAAATCGATTGCAATCAAACTTGATAATAATTTTTCCTTTACTAAGTTTATTAATACTTTATTTGGTAAAAAGTATCCATCAAATTTAGTATATTTATTATCATTCTAGTTTTTCCTCTAGATTGTTCTGCTCTTTTCATTACCATGAAAGCAGGACTACTATGAGGACTATTACTATGTTGTATTACATTTAAGTTTAGTAATTCATTTATTTGAATTTTAAATTCTTCCTTGTCCTCTAATGTATACATCATAGGCTTTATTCTAATTATATTATTTTCTATTAACTTTATTTTTGCTTTAGGATGACCAGGTTGCCATAGTGCTAAAGGGTTTTCACTATAAACTTGTTTTAATTGTTGTTTAATAGTTTCTAAGTTTATATTGTATATGTGTTCTTTTTGTATTAAATAATATTTTTCACCACACTGACCTGGCTGAACTCGGAAGGGACGAAATTCACGTGGGATACAAAGAATATAGTTATAAGAGGTTTTTAAAGTAATTAAAAATAAAGTCTGTTGATAATATTGAAAATGTTGTAAGAAGTCATTGACTAAGAGGATATCACAATCTATTTGGTCATATTTATAAACTTGAGGGATAGGAATATTTTTACTACCTAAAATTATTTCATAGTTTTGGACTATGTGGCTGACTTGTTGCTTATAATCAGTAATGTCAGTTATTTTAATTTGATCATCTGGTTTCCATTTATTAGAAAGAAACGTTTTCATGATAGTGATTTCACTTCCTATATCAATTAGTGCACATATATGGATATCTTTTTCAATTATATGAACTTGTATATACACTGACATAGGGTATTTAAAGTATGCTTTATTTACCATCGTTTACAAAAGATTTCATTTCCCTCTAAAGATAAGGTTATACCATGTTTTGTCCAATTTTATAATATTCTAGGTTTTCTAAAAAACTATTACCTAGTAATATATGGTTTTCATTATATATGTCTGAATCTATAAAGCAGATTACTATTATTCTTATCCCTTCAATTATTATTGGTACTTTTACTTATTTTTTGCATATATGTTTTATTCCATTAAAATCTATATATTATTGGTACTTTTTCTATTAGTTTATTATTTTTATTATGATTCATATGATTATGTCTAACTCATGTATCTATTATAATATATGGATCTTTTATGTAATTTAATCCATCAAAATATTGTCATGATATTTTCATTATCCTATTGTTGGAGTATTGATTAGTTGTTTACCTGTTGTATAATTTCTATTTGATGAATTCCTTCTTAATAGTGTTTTACCTTTAAAGTTTATAGGAATTATTGATGACTCTTGGTTTTTAGTATTTATTATTTCTTTTCTATCATCAATACTTAATCTATAATTTATAGGTATTTTAATACCTTGTACCATTATATCAATCAAAGTGGTTATATCTTCACATTCTTTATTAATTTCTATTAATGATTTATCACTATATATTTCTCCATAATTTGAATTACAAAAGCTATATAAGGCTGAGAAATGAAATGTCATTAATTTATTTCCTTCTTTCATTAAATTATTTGTTAATAGTTTAAAATGGAGGCTTAATGTTTCATCTATATTTTTATTTTTTATATGCACACAATACTTTGGATGACATGTAAATAATAATTTAGTATAACATAAATTTCCTTCTATTGTTCCTAAATGTCCTACCATTTGATCATTAAATCTTTGATCATGTAATGATAATACTGTTGGGCTATCTATTCCTTCCTTAAACAAAGATTTAACTAATATTTGAATTTTTGCTAGATACACATATTGTATTTTTTCCCTGATTGGTTCTTTTTTTATTTTTCTAAGTGCTAAGTCAATTGTCCTTTTATTTATTAAACTTAATCTTATATTTCCTTCAGCTTGAGTTATTGTTATTACTTTTTCTTTTTCATAATAATCGTGTAATATTATTTTCTTTTTTAAATATATCTCTAAGTTTATATAAGATTCCATAATCTAGTTTTTCTAATTTTGCTTTTAAGAGTTTATTGTATTTATTTTTATCAAATGTTGCGACTAAACTATATCCATTAACATTTTCTTCTTTTTCTATTTAATATATTTTTTCATTTTTTTCTACCGTAGTATTAACTTATTTTTCTTTATTCTGATTCATTTGGTTCATTGGAAGTACTTCCTTCTGACATATATATTTCTTTTCTTTTATATTCAGATAAATCACTTATTAATTCTAACTCATTTTTTATATTATTAAATTCTTTCTCTAGTATTTTAACTTTCTTTTTTTGTACATTCTGTACTTAAATGTCTTATTTCTCCACAATTCCAATATTTATATTTATTTTTATCAAATTGTTTTTTTTTTTTTATATTTTCTTTTATAGAACTTCTTATGTGGTTTGGTATATTTTTTCTTGAAATATTTGTGTTTTTTATACTTCTTTTTTCTTCACTTGTTGTACTTTTTATGACTTTTATAAGGGGTTTGACATCCCCATTATGTTGGCATTTCTGTCTTGTGACAACATATGTCTTCAATTGTCCTGCTTCTTTTAATTATATTTCTTTGCATACATATTTCACTTAATCTTTAATTTAAAAATATTATTCTTGATCCTAATGTTTCAGGTATAGAATTTATTGCTTTATATTTATCATATTCATTTAAAAAATATATATTCCAAGGAGGTGGTAATTTTGAATAATATAAATTAAGATATATGTTTTGGTCATCATTACTATAATATTGGGCATAATAATATTTACTAAACTCACAAGTATATTCTTTTACATAACACATATTACATATGTTTAGATTTATTAATTTTAACCTATTTCCTAATTTTTTTATCTTTTAATTCTTGTTCCCTATTTTCTGTCAATATTTCTTCTAGAAATTCATTAGAAATATATTCAATAATTGTTTCTATTCCTTGTTCTTTACTTTTTAAAAATCTTGATTTTGTTGCATTTATTATTAATTTTTTAACATTAAGAGATAGTCCTTGCCACCAATTAAAAAGATTTCCTACAAAACTTGCTATTAATATTTCAGTGAATATACTTATTTTTTGGTCTTCTGTTTCTACATTCCAATCATCTTTTTGTCTATTATATATAAAAAAATAATCTCATTTGTATTCTCCAGTTTACTAAAATTTTTTGTGGGTCTTTTCTATAATCTAAATCTAAAAATACTTCTGCATTGCTTATTTGTAATAATTCACGATCTTTAGGGTTATAATCAGAATTCCATGGCTTATTTTTATTTATTGGTGTATATTCATAGAAAGGTTTATGTTTTCTTTTTTTATATTTTGTTTATAAGAAGTGCTGGGTTCTGGTATATTTGGTTTTATTTCTGGTCCACCACTTGTATTCATTTTTATTTTGTATTTTTTTTAAAGTCTTCTAAATCACTTAAATTTATTTCAAAAAAATTTTTTGTAAGTTCTTCTATTTCTTTATCCATTATTCTGAACTACTGTCTTTTCTTTCTTCCATCTTTTCTTTTCTTTTATCAGTCTTTTCTTCATATTCTTCTTTTAAGTTTTCAGTATTTTTTATTATTTTTGGATATTTATTAGCCATAAATCATTCATCAAAACTACTTGGATGAAGTTTTTAGGAAGTATCTATTTTAGGTTTTTTGAATAGATCAGATTTTATTATTTTATATCTTTTTAATTTTTTACTCTTTTTCCTACTAGCTTGCATAAATGTTATCTCTATTTTTAATTTTTCTATTTCTTATTTTAATTCTTTTATTTCTTCCTTTAGGTTTAATAGTATTTCTTTTAATTCTATCAATGTTATTTCTATAATTATTTAATTTTTTAAGGATGTCATTTGATATTTTACATTTAAAGTTGTAAGTCATTTCCTAATTATTAATTGTTGGAGGTTCTAGGTGATTATTTATTTATTAAATGAATGTGACTGCTATGCAATCGCTTCATCAATACTTCATGTGTGATTTGAAATGTTTAATATTATTAATTAAAAATTTTGTCAGAGATTGCTGCAAATTTTATAGATTAACTAACATTTTGAATGATTTTCCCCTTTTAAAAAAATAATTAGACTTTAACTTGTGCAGGAAAATATATATATATATATAATACATCTTCTTTCATTTAGGTTTTTTATTTCTTCCATACGGCAGAAGCATACATAATTGAAGGTGACTTCTTACGAGATGTAAAAAACATAGAAAATATAGAGAATTTCCTTCATTCTTATGTTTTAAAGTAATAACACGAAAAACTTGTGAAAGATGAACTCCGAAAATTTGAGGGAGAGGGGGCGATAGTTAAGTATTTATTCACCATGAAATATCACATTGTTCGAGAAATTCTAGATGCGATCAGAGTAAAGGATCGTCAGACTATCAAAGTGAGAGAGATTTGTGAGTTTTTATCTTATAAAAGAAAAATAAATAATAGCATTTTTATGATACTTCATAAATGGCACTGATTATAAAATAAGAAATTATAATTTATTAATGATTTATTTTAATAAAAGTATGCTTATAGATAAACAATTTATTTTCTATATTATTATAATAATATTAATAATAGACCTACCTAATTATATTTGTTTAAACTATTTCACTTTTAAATTATTTTTAAAATAATATTTTGAGATATTGGTGTGAGCCAAAATTATGAAAATATCATATGTATATATTTTCAATGTGTCTTGACATTTTCTACCTTAGATAAATACTATAATCATTACATCAAATTTAGTAGAATCAAATCATCGATTTCAATTGCTTGTGGAGGAATATAAAAAAGTTACTGTGATTGTAATTATACAATATCTGCTATATTTTCTCTACTAATTATCTTTGAATTTACAGATGATTGATTGTAGTTAATTATTATTTTTATAATCTATTTTAATTATGTAGAATTTATGGCTTCAATTAGATGCAACAAATGCTTTGATGGATTTATCAAATCAGTCTACTAACTGTGAAGATAATATATTTATTATAAAAAAATTTATAATAATGAGATCGTGATGTAAAATAGTGCTATAATGAATGATATTTGTAATACAAATTATAATCTTTTGTCAAATGTATACAATCAATTATGATGATACATGCATTATAATTTTTTATTAAAAAGTTCAATTAATATACAAGATTTGAGATTCAAAATTTTGATCACGTCAAAGTGACTAAGTATTTCATTTTTATTTATATATTCAAAATTTCGCCCCAGTCAAAGTTAATAGTAGTTCATTTTCATGTATAAACTATTTTTATTTTTTTAGATGTGTTTTATGTAATATTTAAAACAAAAATGAAATAAAAGAAAAAGGTAATTAATCGATTATAGAGACCGATTCGCTTTACCGATGTTGTACCGGAGTGGAACCTTCCACTGGTCTCGTTCTCTCGTTTATGGTTTTGGTTGTTTTTCAATTAATTTTGCCAAATAATTTACTAAAAGGGCTTTTAAGGGACCCACCTATCCAACTTTCTTCCACACATTGAAATCCCAAACATCTACTAACGACCCAAAAACACATAACCAACTAAACTAACACAAAAGCTTGAACAAGGCAAAAGGCTATCCAATCCAAACTCAGAAAACTTAAATGGCAATAACAACTTCTCTGCTTCCCAAAAGCACTTCCCCATTTCTCTCCAACCCACTTTCTTCCCTCCCCCCAACTCACTTTACCAAACCATCACCACTCTTCAACCCACCAGGCAACCGCTCTCCATTGATCACCACCAAAAGACTGTCTTTTCAAACTCCTGCAAAGAAAAAGAACCCATGGCTTGACCCTTTTGATGATGGAGAAGATCCTAATATGCAGTATGGCTCATTGTTTGCTGATGGCAAGCAAGACGAAGATCCCAGGCCACCTGATGATCCCAATAACCCTTATGGGTTCCTGAAGTTCCCAATGGGGTTTAATCCTGAGATTGCTTCATTGCCATTGAAAATTAGAGGTGATGTTAGAAGATGTTGTTGTATCATCTCTGGTGGTGTCTATGAAAACCTGCTGTTTTTCCCTGCTATTCAGTTGTTAAAGGACAGGTAAAAATGTTTAATCTTGAATATATAATAAGATTGGATTTTATCTGCTTATAATGATGTTGTTTTTTTTTTTATATATATTTACATATAATTAGGTACCCTGGTGTTCTTATTGACGTGATTGCATCAGCAAGAGGGAAGCAGACTTTTGAACTGAACAAGAATGTGAGGTGGGCTAATGTTTATGACCCTGATGATGATTGGCCTGACCCTGCAGAGTACACTGACATTCTTGGTGTAGTGAAGGTGTGTTTAATATCTATTATCTTATTGTGTTATGAAGATTGTAAGCTTTGTGCCTTGTGGTATTTGAAGGGGGTTAAAATTTGATAAAAATTCTCTTGGGGTGGTACAAGAGGTTTGAGGTTTGAATCCTGCTCACACTATGTTTCTGGAGGGATTTGGTTTGTTTAATTTCTAGTGGAATGAGCTCCTTTTTATTTTGGATCTTCTAAAGCTGTTCGATTTTCAAAACTGAAAGTTAGAATGCATTTAATCATTGTATGGTAAATATAATCAAGGAAATTTTGATGACACCATCATGTAACAGAATCAAAGTGCACAATGTTTATATGCGATCAGTTCACTTTGTGCATATCTACAACTTACTGGGGCAATCAATTTGGGCTAGATTCATAAGCATATTGCACTATGCTTGCAGAATAGATACTATGACATGGTGTTATCGACCAAATTGGCTGGACTTGGTCATGCAGCATTCCTGTTTATGACAACAGCTCGAGACAGAGTTAGTTATATTTACCCAAATGTGAATGCAGCAGGAGCAGGATTACTTCTATCAGAAACTTTTACCGCAGAGAGTATGAATCTTTCAGAAAGAGGGTACAATATGTAAGTTATTCAAACAGAAGTACTTGTATGATTTGTTCTATGTAAAAAGCTTTTAGTTTCAGTATAAGCTTGTTTGACTTAGGTATGAGCAGATGGTAGATTGGCTAGGGAGACCATTTCGCAGTGTGCCAAGGCATCTGGTGCCTCCACTGAGAGTTTCGATCTCAAGGAGACTGAAGGAGGTGGTAGCAGAGAAGTATAAGAATGCGGGTGCGGAGCAAGGGAAATATATTGTGATTCATGGGATAGAGTCAGATTCAAAGGCCTCGATGCAGTCGAGGGGTGATAGTGATAGCTTGCTTCCAATTCAAGTGTGGGCTGAAATTGCCAATGGTTTAAGGTACAAAACTTTTTTAGACTTTTTGATTCATATGATTGAAATAATGAATCATCTAAGATCAATTATTTATATAAGATGCACACATTTTTTCAATAATTTCATATCTCTTCTTTCCTGCAACATCTGTGATAAACAATACTCATAGAGTGAAAATCTTGAATTCAGAACACTTCTAAATTGGAAATAGAAAATAGGGAAGTGAAGCATAACTTGAGTAATGTTAAATCAGGCAAATACTTATGTGTCACAATTGTTAAGTTCTTTACTATGCTGTTTTAAGTGTTGACCCTTCCTTTCTACCTTCTATGAAAGGCTCCTATTGTATTGATGAGCATTTGTTATGCTATATTCAAACAAATTTAAACTAGTGATACATCATGAAACAGGGAATTTAGGACAGTTTTTGTTATTCCACATGAGAAAGAAAGGGAAGATGTGGAGGATGTAGTAGGTGATGATGCCAGTATTGTATTTATCACCACGCCTGGACAGGTACTTATGTCTTCTTATATTTTCAGTACTGCTGAAGGAAAATAATGAAAGAAATAAGGAGAAAAACTGTAATCTTGAGTCTTGAATTAGGTTTAGAATTGAAATGAAACCGTGTCATAATTTATTTTTATGAGGCTCTACCATAATATTCAAAGTTTTTAGTAGCAGCCTTGTTGTTATTTCTATGACATTTTTTTCCAGATTCAACTAGAACAACAGCATGAAAATTTAAACATGTTAACAGAATGGTAATACTAAAATAAAGACATGAACCATTTTTTAATTTTAAATTTACACTGTTCGTTCAATGATTCCATCTTATCTAGCTTGCTGCACTCATCAATGACTCGGCTGGCGTGATAGCTACAAATACAGCAGCTATACAACTTGCAAATGCACGTGAAAAGCCCAGGTAATATATTTTTGAGTAAATTAGCTCACTAACCTGAACACTATCTGTTGCCATTTTCTGTTACCATGAACTCCAACAATGTCGAAAAGTGTCATAAATCATATTTGTCTATCTGTTGCCACTTTTTGCAGCATTGCGTTGTTCAGCTCTGAGCTGAAGGGCAGACTATTTGTTCCAAATGCAGAAGAAAAGAAATGCACTGTCATTTCATCTACGACAGGAAAATTAATTGATATTCCAGTTGAGGCTGTGCTAAATGCAATGCAGATTTTTAATGAATCACTAGCTCTAGCCTAAAGCAAGAGGGTTATTGTTTCTCTCATATTTCTATTTTACTTCTGTTTTTTTCTCAAATGTATATTGAAATTAATAAAATGATAGTTATGGCCAGCACACATGCTTCCATGTACAGATCTTATGTTACCTCTGTGTCATGATATTTATGTGAATGATTGAGACGGAAGAAAAATCTTAAGCTTTATGAATGATTGAGACTGAAGGAAAATCTTAAGCTTTCTCCCAGTTTTGAGGGAAGGTAAAAATGGTATATAAACAGATAGGATAAGTTTAATTAATGCATAATCTTGGATAATTGAAAAATCTTTGTAAATTTGATTTAGTTCAATTAAATAAAATTATAAATCTAGTCATTTTGATCATGAGACCTGTTTATTTTGTTCAATCATTTGAGTAACCAATTATTCATTAAAGGTTGCACTATTCATAACAGCATGCCTCAACATGATTCACAGCAAATAGAAGAAGAAAAAGCATAGTTCACAACTCTTAAGGCCTGAACAATTCTTAATGGAGAAAAAGCCATGAAAGATGTTCATTCTTTGCACTTCCATTGTCTTTCAAATTTCAAATTTCAAAGTCATTGTAAACTGATTCTTATGCAGAAAGGATTACATATAATGCAACATTAATTAAAAATCTCCAGTGGGAAACAAGCAGGAGAGAGGGTAAATAATCAAAAGGTTCTAATGTATTCCTACTTGAAGCAAAAATCCCAAGAAAGCATTCTTAGCCAACTTTAGCCCGTTAATTCTCTTCCTAGATAACTAGTCAGTCTACTGCAACTTCCTGATCAAGAGAGTGGCTTTGCACGAGCAGCTGAGTCTTCCTTTGACTCCAAATGTATCATGAATAAATAGCCAAGAATCCACAAGAGAATGTACTGAAAAGGGACCCAGGATAGACATGCAAGAAGACTCAAAATACTCCCAACATATTGGGGATCTTTTATGTACCCAAATGGAAACTCTGTTACCCAGGGAATGTTCTTCCCAAAGCGTACGCCATAATAAGTGCCTGATTCACCAAGTAGCTGATATACCCTGTCATGGAATTGTTTTAGTACGATGATAGGCAAATAGAGAATTACAGACTGATGTACATAGACTCAAAACCAGGAGTTTTATAAACAGAAAGCACCATCAAGACAAAAGCAATATATAATCTGCTCATAATTATTGCAGTTGCAAAATGAGAAAACATGATTATTGCTTAAGACATTTCCATCCAGTGTACTACTTCAACAACAAAGGACTAATAAACAATGCACCAGTGGAGAAAAACCTTTTGAGCCAACTTCAGTTTTAGAAATAGCAATTATGTCAAGAACACAAATAAAGCCTGCTCACCCTAACTGCTTCTCACGTATGTCAATTCCTCTGCAAAAGGAAATACAAGGGGTTCAAACATGCATACATAAAATGGATCCTTATGGATTCTTGCTCAGCAAAGTCAAGCACTTAATCCCTCAGCAAAGATTCTCACTCTCAAATTCATAAAAATATAGTACATTAATCCTGTTCATTCATGTGAAAGTTTTTGTAATTCTGAAAACAGCAAATCATCTGCTGTCTTAATTGCATAACTACCAACTGCCAAAGTTGACCAGCAGGTTTTTTACTAATGCACCGATTTCTCCTCCTTTCGTTTTCACTTTCGTCTTTCCTCTGTGAATTCTCTCTCCTGCACAGTTTCTACTATATGATCCAGCTTCTACTAAAGGACAGGATATTGTATGTGGACCCAAGAGTCAACCCATAAGGTACTTTAAGACTGTTTACTACAAGTTCTTCCTTAAATGGTCCCTCTTTTCCTGCCCCTCAACTTACAAATACGAAATCCTAAATGATTTATACAGCTTTTTACCTCATTACCTGCCACTAAAACTGAGTAAAGACTAAACAAGACGGTGAGACAAGTATTCGTGATTGAGACATGTATATACATTACTGTGACATCAAAACAACATAACATTCTTCTCAGTGCCTCATAGCATTTTCAATCTTAGAAACATCTAGGCAAAAAAGGGGAATTACTCCATTTCAAGAAGGCCAGTCAAGCAACAATAATTGTGCTCCTATTGCATAGCTTCTATTTTCCAACAGGAGTCCCCCAGTTCCAAAGTTTTTTGCTCCTTTGCTCAACTGTAACAAACAAATTCGTTGAGCAAGAAATAGCACTTTCCCGAAGAACACAATAATCTATTTCAATTTTTCTTAGAAAAAAAAATCCTACTCAAAAGGTGCTTTAGAATATTTGAAACAACTTTCAGCAGCACTCCCAAATGCACTTTTTTTTTTTTTTGTTGTTGTCTCATACACATTATAGTAACCTTGAAGCTGCAAACTTAGCCAATATCTACATAAAGTACAAGCAAAGCAAAGAAAAGCAATCATTTCACATAAGTTCAAAGATCCCATTTTCCATTAAAGCAAAATATATATATATATATATATATATATATATAATGTACAATATCTGACCTGAAGTTGAGAAACTGGCCAAAGGCAAAAAGAGGATAGAAGTAGAAAGGAGGAGGCCAAGAAAAAGAGGACACTGAGTAAAGAGAAATGAACTGCAAAAGCTTCAAGAAATGAGAGACATATGCCATTATCTTTGATGGGTCTTGCCCTTTTCCACATAAGTTTACCCATGTCTGTGGCTGAGTCCATAGCCAGTAGTAGAATGGGAAGGGGAATAAGACTCCTACAGCAGCCACTAGCCCCATGTTTTTTCTCTGATTTTTTCTTACTGATTTTCTCTGAAAGTTCCAGCTTTCAGGCATTTGCTGTTTCTTGAGGAGCATGAAAGATATGGGCCGAGCTAGGCCCGATATGCTTAATGCTTCTTTGATGGGCCTAAAGATATCTATAGATTGTTTGTTGAATTATATTTTGAATTAATGTAAGCATTTTATTTTATTTTTTAATCTTACATTACAGTCTATTAATATTTACAATTAAAAATCTATAAAAACTTCTAAAGTGTTGCAATTTAAATAACTGAGCTAAAAAGACCAAAAATTTTAATGTTGTTATTTAACTCAAGAGTCATTTAATAAATATAGTATTATTACTTCCGTTGGGTTTTAGTATTTCTTATGGAATTGACATTTTTTTTTTCAAGATATTTAGAAGTATATTCCGACGTAGATATTCGAACTGCACCTTTAATTTTTTGTAATGTTTGGTTTTAACTTAAGCAAAATATAGATTTTAGTATTGAATATTTTACTTTTACTAAAAAAAAAACTCAAATTTTAAACTTTTGGAAATGATGTAGAGGCTAGAGAGTTTTTATCTATAATTAAAATTTTTAGAATGCCCTTATTTAATTTTATAATTTCATTTCATTATTATAATTTTTTTTAAAACTTATCTTTTAAAATTATTTTATAAATTTTAATAGAAGCACTTACTGAAAATCAAACAACTAAAGAGTTTTTTAAAAATTTTCTTATTAACAATTCAATTAATAATAGATATACTTGAAAAATCAAGAATGTATATTTTAAAAACTGTACCAAATGGAGCCTTAATGGATTTAGGAGGTTCCCAACTCCTGGTTCTAAATGCTAACAGATTTGTAATCTAATATTTAAAAAAATACCAATAAAACATTTCTCTTCATATTATTGATATAATAATGACTTTCTTGTTTCGTTTCTAATGCTATCATTGCTTAGATTGTTCATCTTGCGTGATGTTGAACAAGATAGGGTGGTTATTTCTGTAAATCTATAATGGGCTTGATTAAAGGCCCATAGGTTCCACCAGTTCCATTTTGTAAGGCCTCTAACCTGGCTCGCCTAAACCCATCCAGCCCACTACAGATCGGGGTCGGTGATGTGCTAATTTAACGTTTATTTTCGATCTTTTGTTGCAACTTAACATATGGTTTAGTGCCTTATGTCACATGGTATTTTGGCTCTTGTTATTTTATTATATACGGTAACCAACATAATATATTTGTCAGTCATTTTCAACTTCCCATAAATTTTATTATTTTTACCTTATATTTCCATAGCCATTAAATTTTTATCAAATGGTTATTATTTACTTATGTTTGTTACCTTCTTAAGTAATGTAATAAAACCCTGATATTTTAAGCTATTCGTCTATCTAAAGGATGCCAATGCAATGTATAATGGTGAACATAATATATCATTAACAAGGATGGAAACAAAAATTTAGGGGTTAATTAAAAAGACAACAGTTTCTTTATTTTTTTTAATTTATTTTTTATAGTTATCATGCATCTCACCCTATCCACCGTAAATTAAACTTATCCCATTAAATTGAAATCTATAACATTTTGTTTTTGCGGCAAATGGACTATACTAATCTTCGAGGACGACCTCCACTAACAATAATTAATTAAGCTCATAAGAGCATAATCTTAGCTTAGCATAGCTTCAAGGTTGCAACTTAAGCAATTCTATTGACAAAGTTGCACAAGGCCTTTTTAACTTATAAGACATCACTATGGCACTAGTTTTTTATTTCCGTTTAATCGATCACTCTAGTTGGTTCTAAATTCAGATAACTTCAAAAAATCTTAATTAACAAGAATATTCTAAGAAATCATGATTAAATAACTATTCAGCCACATGATCATGAGGCTATATATATACTACTAGCGATTGTTAAATTTTCCATTTGTTTATATAATTCCTTCAAGATGACATAACATCTAGCAAGGGACACCCCTACATCAATCAACTAATGTTCCAAAAGATACAAGACTATTAATTTTCTCCGAACGTTGTGGTTCACAGCGTGGCAGTGTTATTAAACTAAGTTCTTTAAGTGAATAAAGCAACTTTCATGTATGTTTTTGACCACCGAATCCAAGATATTCTATGGAGGAAAGCAACCATACTTTGAACACGATTTGGTTTAGTGCCTATGATTTGTTAACATGATTTACATTCTTTTAACAAGATTCTTGATGTGTTGTCATCTATATCCAACACTAAAACTTAACTTTTTTTTTTCTTTTTCCTAAAGAGGTAATTTACCATTAATTTGATTTTTACTTTAATGTAAATTATATATATATAAGAGAGAGACAAAGTTCAAATCGAATTCTAGGCCCTCACCTCCTTTAATGCTCGAACACAAGTACTAACTGAAAAATGCTACTTGAAAACTACCCAATGGAATGGTTAAATTCACCCGTAATGTTAAACCACAATCGAAAAGTCTATTCAACACAACATAGGGCAAAATGTTAATTCTCTCATGTGGGCATGACTGCATGTGGCAGATTTCTCTCAGTATAAATGATAGCATAGCACACCTTAATTTAGAAAGAGAGATTGTCAATTTCCTTTCCCTTATTATAATTAATATATATTATTTATTCTTTGTTAATTTTATGATTATCAATAATCTTTCAGATAGTATAATTTTATAATATTATCTTTATTTTTAAATACACTTTAATTTATATTATTATAAATCAAAGAAATCATATGAATGAAAATTAAAATTAAAAAAAATTAAGTATTAAAAACAAGAAATGTATCTTTTAATGTGAATAAAAAATTAATTATAAAATATTTTTATACTTTTTTATTTTATAAATATTTTCTTATAATAAATATATAAGAAAATTATTATAAGAAAAATTAAATGATAAATAGAGAAATTATTATAAAATAAATAATACAAATTTTCTTTTGTACTTTTTAAGTTTAATTTTAAAATATTGTAAAATATTTATTATAAGAAAATGTTTATAAAATAAAAAAAAGATACAAAAAGTTTTATTATTAATGTTTTGTTCATATTAAACATACATCTCTTATTTTTAATACTTAATTTTTTTAATTTTAATTTCTATTTATATAATTTATAATAAATATGAATAAAAATACATTTGAAAATAAAGACAATATTATAAAATTATGTTGTTAGAGGAGTTATTTGTTATTATAAAAACAATAGGAAATAAATTATGTATATTAAGTACAATTTAGGGCATTTAGAAATTATAGCTGCATAATAATTTTACTTAACTTATAGATTTCTCTCAATTATGTTTATTAGTAAGATCTTTACCCATTAATGTAAACATAATGAGATCGATGTAAACGACTGACCCCCTAAAAACATTGCTTTTCATATAGTCGAAAATAGTGGTGTATTTTATTTCCTTTCTTTTTCTTAATTAGCTTCTTTTTTTTTTTTCATCTTTGCTTTCTTTGTTGATTAGTTCTCAATGCACTAAAGATTATAAATGTATATATATTTATTTTTATTTATCCTGTAAAGAGAGAGTACTTTGAGCCCTAGAATAAGATTAGTTGTTAAAGAGGCTTTTAACTTCTTAACCAATAATGATGATGTCACTATATAATAAGCAAATTCTTGCATTATCACCAATTATACCTACTATAAATCACACTTTAGGAATCTTATAAATTGGTAATTACACCGTTGTATAAATTATAAGGGACCACATGTTCTTAAGGTTATCGACCACCAAACCCATGTGATGCCAAGTGCCAATTAGAAAAGCTAATTGTTACTTTTCCACTAATTCTAAAGTTAATTACTTTTCCACTAGCTATAATTTAGTTTATATGTCTTACATATGTTCCAGTATATCAAATTACAAAACCCATTCAAAATTCTATGCATATTTTAGGAGCAAAATATTTAAGCTATTAATTGGTTTATGTGAAATTATATTTAATTAGTGAAATCAAATTATTTAAAACCCACTCGACCAGACCCTTAATTATTTGCACAATATATATGTAACTGCTCTTCTAGAGAGATGAGTGGTGTCATCCAATTTATTATTAAAAGATTCAGCCGTTGAAGTACAAAAGGAATGCCGAATAATTGGGCATAAAAACATAAGATGAATGAACGGTAACTGCTCTACTTAATTTCTTTATTAAAATATGTTATAATGCCTTGAGAATGTTTCACTATCCTTCCTTTAGAAAGTAGAGTGCATGAGCCATTAACTTCTATAATCTAAAGTAGCTTTACAAACGAATTTGCAAAAGTTCCAAATTTCAATTTTTTAGATTAAGATAATATCTACTCATATGATTTAAATCTTGATATTCAAACGAGTAAGTTTGGAACTTTCGTAAATTTGTTAAGATCAAGAATAATTTGAGTCTATCAAATTTAACAGGCTAAATCTACTTTAAAATATTTAGAAAAAAATTAATCTCCAGTAATACCAATCGTAAAGCTCGACTCTTACATCTAATTAGAAAGAAAAGAAAATTGAAAAGAGAGAGAGATTGAAGAAATCTCAAAAAGTAGCTTTAAAAATAAAAAGGTATGATCGAATCATATAATTCCTCTTGATATATAGTATAATTTTTACCACAATAATGGTTGTTTAAGAACATTCCTTAATTTTCTTACCATATATCTTATTAACATAAAAAATTCTGTTAGATTCTGAAAGCATCATTTGACCAGTCAATGCACCTTTGCTAGGAAAAAAAACGTTAGGATGATTAGCGACTAAAATTATCGTGTCTCGTGTTATTACCCAAACTATGTGAGCTTGAAGCCGTTGCAGGCTCTAGAATCTCCAAGGTATATTTAGATGCATTTCGTCAATTTTAGTGAGGTTATTTCACATTAATTTTTAATTAAACGTGGTGAAAGTTGTTCAAAGTGCGGGTTATAGGAAAAGCACTCTCTCCGTGTAACAATAAATCTTTGTTATATATGCTGTCAATATCTCAATGATTTTACACAAAATCTTTCAAAGTGAAAATATTGAATCTTTGTTCTATACATTGTAAATATCTCAATAAATTTATACAAAATTTTTCAAAGTTCTAATGACGAAAAGGACCTAGCCGCATAATAGCCTAATGCCATACATGATCTCTAGCTAGGATCAAGACATGAGACATATCCAAGGTGACGAATTGAAGGGGACATTTGTCACCAACTTACTATCCTCTCTCACACTATAAAGATTCGTCTACATTCAGATTTATGAATGTATCAATTCTCCCTCAAGGCCTTTGAACATTATTTGTCACAACAATTATAGTATAAACCTCTTCAAAGAATCCAAATCCACCAACGTTGGATAAACTTTTCCCAACATAGGAGTGTGTCCAAGCAATTTAGGCTTGGCACACGATGCGTCATTTTTGCTTCAAAATAATGGGCAAAGTTTTGTCACTTACGAAATTGGGATAGGACACATCAGCTAGCCTAATTAGAATAATGAGAGAGCAAGCAACTTCAATGAGGGGAGCTGGGGGGAGGCAGGAGAATCCAGACTATTCGCCACATGTGCAATTTTCGAACGCTAAAAAGCAAAGAGCTGACATGCAATTTTTTTTTTCTTTTTCAAATTTAATTTATCTTCTTTTTTGCTAAGAGCAAAATGTTTATATAAATTCTATGCTCATGATGATGATGTTAATCATCGAAGTCATATATGATCTCCCACATTCTCAGCAGAAACTTTGTATCAGGCCTGGTTTCTTTTTCCACTCACCAATAATTGGTGAACTCAAAAAAGTAACATTATATATTAAACAGCTACTTAGGGTCAAAATTTTTGGATTTTCATGCTGTTTAATTATTAGTTTCCCATTTAAAAAACTTTGAGCTATTGATGAGACTT
The DNA here is from genome assembly GCA_025617385.1 of Murraya koenigii. Lineage (NCBI taxonomy): Eukaryota > Viridiplantae > Streptophyta > Magnoliopsida > Sapindales > Rutaceae > Murraya > Murraya koenigii. The sequence goes on along the minus strand of CM046813.1, from coordinate 17,503,033 downwards.
CAAACATAGAGATATAAGATACTAAACTGTTAAACTATACTATAATTGTCAATTACTTTAAAGTTCAATTGTTAACGATCACATAGAACTCAACACTAATATTTAAGATCTTATCACTTTCCTTGTTGCTCTTCCAACTAGTTAAACAATTTTTTTAATACATTAGAAATTTATTAATTTTATAGAAACCTTCTAAATCAACTTTATGATAGAACAATATGATTATTAATTTATTAATCATATTTACTTCCACATATTTAGTGAAAAAGTCTAAGTCCAAAAATACACTCACGTCTCAAACCCCTTCTCACAAAATAGTGGTTTATCATCCAACTATTGGATGATTCACAGTGATCTAAATATGTATTTTTTTATAAATATTATATATAGAACAATTATTCATAGTCTAATATAATTGAAACCCACCTAAATGTAAAATCAACCCAACATATTAAAGTCTAATATAATTGAAGTCCACTAAAGCCTAGCATAATAATAAACTCTCATAGTTACTGAGAAAAATCAAATACTGTACTTTAAAGTTAAGGGGAGGAGGTGCTGACGACTCAACCAAGAGACTATTGTCAATGACTGAAAATAGTTAAATACTTCTAAGTTTCCTTCTTCTTCTTTTTTTTTTTTCCTGGTTTTATACTTGATTTTTAAGAATGATTAAAGTTTATGGGTAATGAAGCATATATGTAGGGGTAAGCCGTGAGAAGAAAAACAATGAGAAATATCCAAATTAGATAATGGAAAAATTAAGCCGACAATAAAGTGATATCACTTATGAGATAATCAAGCCAAAAGCCACTACATAAATGCATATTATTATTCAATGCTATGATCATATACTCATCATCACTTGATGGAATAGCATATATATGATGATAAAGATTATGCACCTTATGAAGCAATAATTGTAACCCCATTATCTTATGATTCTTATCCATTTTAATAAATCACATCCAAAGTTTAGTATATACATTTTGCGGCTAGGTACACAATAATGTGATAAAACTATAATGCCGCAGTGACATTATGAGTAGAAAAATCAGTCCCAGTCCACTAAAACTTGGTGAGTTTTAAAAAGCTGCCCCAGAAGCACTTCCTCCTACTACTTATAAATAGGAGCTCAAGCAACACAACCCCAAAATCACATCAAATTCCAACCCCCAGAAAAAAAAAAAAAGGAAAAAAGAAAAAATCCCATATCAAAAACTCTACACATTAGTACCAACTCTACTTAACTTTCATATCATGTCAATGAAGATAGCTGCTGAAAATTCTCCTGAATTTCCAATGAAAGCAAAGATGAATTCAGTAGTTATTGTGAGAGAATATAATGAAGAGAGTGACAAGTTGGGAGTGGAGGAGATTGAGAGAAGATGTGAGACTGTGCAAAGAGGCAAGCCAACTCTTGTCACTGACCTTATGGGTGATCCTGTTTGTCGCGTTCGCCATTTCCCATCTCACATCGCGCTGGTAATTAATTAAATTAATGCTATTGATTAATTCTACCATTATTACTACTGGTTCTTCACAGAACTTTCACATTATGATTACATTGATTATGAACCACCTCGTTTGCATTGTCAAAAACTTATGCTAACAAATTTTGTGATGTGATGAACATATAGGTCGCTGAGTATGGAGAGGAGAAAGAAATTGTTGGGGTGATAAGAGGATGTGTAAAGACTGTGACAAGAGGAGGCTCAAATTTTGTTAAACTTGCTTACCTTTTGGGACTTAGAGTTTCACCAACTCACAGGTTATTTTTTATTTTTCTTAGAATTTTGCATATAGTTTGGCTCTTCATTTTCAGCGATTATATCTTTCTTACAGTTACTGCATGCATTGATTCAAGAGATAAAGGCAATAACTGAAGTTAATTATTCTAATTATGGATTTATAATTAGTACATAATGTGCATGATATTCCACCTTGCATGCAATAAATGATATTATGAGAGAGAACAATAAAGCTTGACAGACATGAATAGTCTTTTTTTTTTTCAAAAGCTTTAAATTTTGCTGCTTTCTTTTGTTCTCTCTTCAAAGTCGTGCATTTACATTTTCAAGCAAATGTTTGGAGTTTTTTCTTTTGGAATTCTAGTCCCAATTTCCACTTCGTAAAAAGAATGATTAGATTCCACACAAAAGAGAACAAATTGTTCCTCGTATCATGGAAAGAAATTAAGCAATAGCCAGCCTAGCACCTAGCCACTAGCCTCTCTCTTGACACTTGTTTGTTTCCACTAATTCTTACTTTCCAAAAAAATAAAAATTTATAAATAATACACACACACACACAGAGTCTCATTCTCATCTTGTGCTACACATTAACTTTATAATCTTCCAAAATGTTCCATACTTTTCTGTAACTATTAGACCACTATTAAAAGTAACCCACAATGAAAATAATTATCATGTCACTATCCACAACTTATGGATATTTTCCTTGTGCCACTCATTAGATGCCTTAGACCAAAAAAACCCACTAGTACTAAATTTTTATCTTTTGCAATTATGCAGGAGGCTAAGTATTGGCACAAAACTTGTGCAAAAATTAGAAGAATGGTGCAATCAACAAGGAGCTGAGTACTCATACATGGCCACAGACTGTAGCAATGAGGCTTCAATCAATTTATTCACCAAAAAATGTTCATACACCAAATTTCGTACCCCAACCATGTTGGTGCAACCGGTTCATGCTCATTATAAGCCGGTAGGTGCCGGCATCTCGATTGTCCGGCTCCCGAGAAAACTCGCAGAAACGATATATTGCCGAGTTTTCGCTAATTCGGAGTTTTTCCCCAAAGATATTGACCTCATTTTGTCTAGCAATCTCACCTTGGGCACATTCATGGCCGTGCCCAAATCTTTTTTACCTAGATGGGATCCCAAAACCGGCATTCTTCCTCCAAGTTTTGCAATTTTAAGTGTTTGGAACACAAAGGAAGTGTTCAAATTGCAATTGAAAGGTGTTGGTGCCTTGAAGTATGCATGTTGTGTTGGTTCAAGGTTGCTTGATGCATGGATGCCATGGCTCAGGCTGCCTTCATTTCCTGATGTGTTCAGACAATTTGGGGTTTATTTTTTGTATGGTTTGCATATGGAAGGTAAGCATGCATCGCGGCTCATGCAGTCTCTATGTGCCTTCGCTCATAACATGGCTAGAGATGATGGGGAATGTGGGGCCGTAGTGGCTGAAGTGGGCCCCAGGGACCCCGTAAGAGAGGCCATCCCTCATTGGAGGAAGTTTTCATGGGCTGAAGATTTGTGGTGCATCAAGAAGCTTGGTGGTGCAGATGAGGATAGGAATGAAAGATGTGCACCGTCTGATTGGATGAAATCACGATCATCTTCATCCGTTATTTTTGTGGACCCACGTGACATTTGATGCTCAGAGTTTGATGAATTGTACGAAAAAGTAACCCAAAAAAAGAGAGAAAGTTAGTAACCTTGTAGACACCTCAACCAAATTGTAAGTTCTAACCATACTATAGAATTTGCCTCTTTTTTTTTTTCTCCAATGCATGGATTGTATATTTGCAACACTAGTTAACTACTTTTAAAATAAAGACTTATTTTAATAATTATATTACATTTTTATCTATCAATTTGAATGTTTAGGTTAAATCATTTTAAATGGCTTCTAATATGATATCAAAATTAAAATCTCGTTTTCGATTTCTCTCTCACGTGCTTTTATCTTACAAATACATTAACTTTAATGATTTTTGGCGCACTTTTGAGCAAAGTAATATCAAAATCGATATATACAAGAACTAAACTCGTGTCCGATATACTTTTTTTTATTTAATAAGACTTCTCGATAGTCACCTATTTATCAACTAAGCTTTTAATTATCTTAGTCCACATTACATAAAATGACTAATTAAAAATTATCTTTTCGGTCAAACGATTTAATTTCTCTACCATATTGAATCAGAGATCAATCATATTGCGACAATGCACCTGCTGTATGGTAACAAAACCATAAAGTTATTCAATGAGTGATTCTTCAAGAAGCAATACACATGTATTGAATCAGAGCTTTTTCCAACTTGATGAATTATTGTCCCGTCCGTATTGACAAAACATGCTTATATGATATACAAGATTCCTCAGAAATGTGAGAATTCAAAATCAAAATGATAGATAGTGATTATGTGGCTAGGTTTTTTTTGCTTTGATTGCAGCCTTTTGAATTGGCAAGTGTCAAAGAATAACTTCGTTCAGAAAATATAAATGTGAAAGATGTTAGGGTTGTTGGGTTATTTGGGTACAAAACTGAGCCTCCAAATCCTTGAGCTGCTGCAGAATTACAGGTTGTGGGGAACTTGAAATCTAACAAGATAATGGACGTACTGCTGAATCAATATCGATCTACACTGTTCCAATTTTGCTACCTGGACTTTGTCTAGCCGTTCCTTTTTTTGTTGATACTGAAACGTGTTAAAGCTTTCGACTTTTTGGCCTTTTCTTTTGATATTTTGATGTTCCATTTTGTGGTTCACATCGTGGAACAATTGCAACATCATTGCAGCATATGAGTCATATGACCCTTTGTCAGGTGATGTGAAATGTTTTACTTCTTACAAATATTTTTATTTTAAAGGTAGCAATTAGAAATATCTAACAATACTGTGTAGTTTGATGCATGCATATTTTATTTGTTATATTTTAAAAAAAAAATAAATTCATTGAAATTTTAAGTTGATTTTTTATCTAAAATTTAAATTTAGTTAAAATTTAAAAAAAAATTAAATATATATATATATATATATTTAAATGATATTTTTTAAACATATAATTATAAGTGTTAAGTTATTTATTTTTAAAAATTTAAATAAGATATTATGATATCTTACTTATATTTATTAATTAAACACATGATAAATTATAAATAAATTATTTAATTAAAAAAATTTGATAATATTTACCTCAATAAAGTATAAAAAATAAAATATATATCTCACACATGTAATTTTTTTATATTAATATACAATACTTATAATATTATTTTTAATATATTATAAGTATATATTTTTTCGTATTAATTATATACACTAATAAAAAATTATTTAATTATTTAAATTAAAATTAATGTATTAAATAAAATTTAAAATTTGTTATAAAAAATAATAAATATAAATACAAATAAATTGATCTCTTATAAAAAAATCATTCACTTAAATTTTTTACAAATAATTAAAATTTGAACTTCAGATAAAAAATAACCACAACCCCCCAAAATACAAATAAATTAATCTCTTATAGAAAAAACAGTCACTTAAATTTTTTACAAATAATTAAAATTCGAACTTCGGATAAAAAATAACCACCAAACCAACCCCACTTAAACTAAACCGTTCCCATATCATTAAAGCTAGACTTTGGGCTTCAATCGAAGCGTGACGGGTATTACCTCACAGTTGTTGAGTTTTAAAAAGAGAAGGTGACTTTCCTTTTGTCAGAATTACGTGGATCCCGAACAGCGTTGCGTGTCTCTTTCCTGTTGCTTCTGAACTTTTAAGATAAAAGCACAATAAAGCATGTGTTGCTATATAAGAGAAGCACGTGTATGCAACCAATCAATAAAGTGAAAAAAATAAAATAAAAAATTTAGATGTAATTATAAATTATAATTCATAATTAGCATGTTGTATTATAAAATTAACCTAATTTTGGTCCCTACCAACCACTTTCTACACACACGTGTAGAAAGTACTAATCCCTTTCGGCTTGAGAACCAATCGATCCAACTTCTATCATAGAGATTAAATTTTAAAAGATTAAATTAAAATTTGTAAAATTTAATCACTTTTTTTTTTTAAATACATAAAAATATAGCATCCAGAATTTATTTTAGCTTCGTATCAATACCCATCCGTGCAAGTGTCAGTGCTCCCAGCTGAGATTCTTGGACCACAATTGCAATAACTTAAAAAGCTTGTCCTCCACACCTTTCTAATTCTGGGGTCATAGCCAGGTATGTTAAACAAGCTTAAATATTTTCATTTTTAAAAAAAGGATAAATTCGTTTAAAAAATTATGCCAACATCGCAATGCTTTTTTAAAATTCAAATGAAAAAAGAGTTTGGAGAATTAACCAATTAAACACATCTTCATTTTTTTTTGACATTTTTTACTATTTTATTTGACTATTAAAGTTGCCGTAACATAAATTTAAAATGATTATTTCATCCTCATAAAATAAAAGTACTAAAATACTCAAATTTATTTTAACCTGAATAAAAAAAAAACTTATTGTTCCTAATTAAATGATGTATGATTATTTATATGCACATAAAATAGCAGAATTTATTTATGACACATGGGTTATTGAAAATTGTTGAATTCACTTTAAAAAACATTAGATTGTAAAACATAAAACTAAATGCTCAAACATATAGATACAATAGAATACGTTATTTTTGGTAATTTGATGTTTCATATTATAAGGATAGAATAGTTAAATTAAAATTATCTTAAAATACCCTAAATGATCAACAATTGTTAAAAAGATTTAAGTCAGAATAGAAAAAAAAATATTATAAGAATGCTTTAATTAAAAATTTGTTCAAATTTATTGTCAAATTGTAATTTTGTAAACTAATATAAACTTATTGTAAATATTTTATGGAGGTAGGTTGAGTTTACAATAACAATGGAATGGAAATATCCTCACCCTTATAGGGAAAAAAAAAGAAAAAGAATACCAAAACCCTTTAATTAAAAAAAAAATGATCACAGAAATCTTTTTATTTTTAGAAATGATAATACAAACTCATTTTTTTGAAATATACAAACTCGTCTTTATGTTTAGAAATAATCATATAAATTTTTTTTGGATCACTAAACATATTTTGTGTTAAAAAATGATCACAGACTTGTGTAGACTCCTGACGATTGTCCAAAAAGGAAGTTTACGTCGTCTCGAAAGGGGCGTATCTGACATTCATGAAAATATAGGGTTCTCTATTATTATTTCACCGAATTACGGAATTGTTGGTATCTGTTTTTCCTTAAGTACGATATTGCATATTACAAATTCTAAATTTCACACACACCAAATTCTCGACTCTACTCGTACCCAGGTCAATCCCATGAGTAGTCCCATGAATCCAACATCTCTTAATCCTTATTTGGTAGTGAGATAATGTAACTTTTAAATTAAAATTAATTTATAAAAAAATTAATTATAAAATAAAAATTAATAATATATAATAAATATAATTTTTGAATAATAATTTTAAAAATAATAAAAATATTATAAATTTTACATCATCCAAACAGTGGACAATCAAATCAATTAATTTTTAAATATTTGACTTGCATATTCCAGTCATGTATTGTTGAAGTAGATTCTTATTGATTTCTTTTGTTCAAGCATTTCATGATTTTCTTTCAGCACTAATCTGAATAGTTCATAAAACAACATAGTTAAATTGCCAAAGAAAAAAGTAGAAAAAGATTCAACTAATTTCGAAGTTCACGTGTCCTGTCCTAAACATTTAGTTACCGCTCAAATTCATAAACTAATGGCATTAGCTAGCATTTTATGGTTAGTGTCTATGGATATTAGAATCCCATGTAAACAGGATAAGATACAAATGAAGCACATGTGATGGCACTTTTCAGCGTTAGATCGTGGAAGCCCTAGCAAAATTCGAAAATATGGAATACTCATCTTGCAGAAGAGTTTCTGGGTTTCCTTGTTCAACCTGCACAGGCAGAATTTTTTTTTTTTCAATTCTTAAATGGAAAACATGAGGTCAATATAACTTTTAGACCAACACTTGCACCAACATATTTTGTATCATACAATTGATGGAACCAGGATCAACATGCGAGAGGTCTGCATAACAAATTTCAGTAAATATAATGAATTCCTTCTAGAGTCAAATGCTACCTTCAGTTAAAAGACTGAAAAAATTCTACAGTATTACGCATTAAGTTTTGAAATTGTCAAGTGAGAAACCAAAGACATGGAATTTCCTACAAAATCAAGCAATAAGAGTTTCTACATAAATGTGTTATTGTTATTATATTTTAACTCTGCAGCCAGCCAACAAAATGATTATTCGATTTGGTCCAGAACTTAGCTGAAGAAACTACAGAAGGGATCATGAAGAGCTTCTTTGAGAGATTGCCATGTAAAGGTGATCCATATAAAGTAGATTTTAGTCTAACCTTAGATGTTACCGCACAAGAATTTAAAGAACAGTAGTCACTACAAATTTAAATGAAATTATAAACCGCGCATTGATAATGTTGATTTAAATAAATAAGAACTGCATAGTGAAAGTAAATATCTATGTATAAAAGATAAGTATACCAGGTGACCGTGATCAAGAATGAGTATTTCGTCCATATTCAAGACTGTGGAAATGCGGTGAGCAATTGTGATAATAGTCATGCCTTTGCATTCACTAGATATTGCATTCTGTAATATTGAAGCTGTTTGAGCATCAACATTAGCCGTGCATTCATCCAAACAGAGTACCTGAAAGTTTTAATATGGTAAGTACTCTGTCTCTCGCACTTATGCACTTGTAAATAATGCATTTCACCCTCATCTACACAACAAATTTAGTTAAGTTCAGTCAAATCATCCCCAAAGGTCCTTAAAACTAGAGGAGATGAAAGCTACAAATAAACTATGTAGAAGGTTTGCATATAGCAGAAAAGCCTCCCCAATTTGCATTCCATTCCAGTTTCTACCCAATTAAATATCACTTTGTTTTTGTATTTTTCAACGAATAAGATAATTTACTTTCTAGTTGAGATGGAAAATAAAATTTATAGGAATGTGTGACTTGACATAACTGTAATTAAGGGGAAAAAAGGTATCAGAAAAGTTACTCAAATTTTTGGGGATCGGCTAATCACCAACTGAATAAGCAATGAGCGGCATTTGAAAGGTTCTAGAAAATTCAATAAAGACCAACAACGTTGACTCAATAAAAGATAATTTGGTGAAGTAAAAGGTCCTAGAATGGGGAAGGGGAGAAAGAACCAGAAGTTTAATAGTTCGATTGAAGTCATTAATGTCAAACAGGCTCATATGTCAATTATCAATCTACTAGCAACCCGTATGAAAATATACAGCGTCTTTCACACAAGAACCAAGCAAACATTTAAAAAAAACTTGATTAAAGTTTGAAATAGTATTGAGTCATTTCACATCAAAATTGTAGAAGTATCTCTCTTTTACCTTAGAAGACTTGAGAAGAGCACGTGCGAGACATATAAGCTGCCTTTGCCCAACAGAAAATGAAATCCCAGATTCCTTCACAAACGTATCCAGTCCTACTGCTTCTACTTCCTCTTTGACATGGCATTTCTCCAAAACACTCCAGATTTTTAAGTCATCATTCATGTGAAATGGATCTAAATTATCCCTAGAAAATTGCAAAAGGAATAAACATGCGTGTAAATGAGAGCTGGAGTTGTCAAATGAGCTTAAGTACTGCATAAATGTTAACTTATGAGCTAAAGATAAACCCACAGTATCATTATTACATCAAGAATAAATTGCAAAGGGTGTACTAAAATGTACCTTAAAGATCCCTCGAACAAGAAGGGGCTCTGTGGAACAACAGCAAACCGTCCCCGGAGATCTGTCACAGGAATATTGATTATGTTGAGTCCATCCACCAAAATTTGACCACCACAAATTGGGGTAAGGCGAAAAAGGGCATTCAATATGCTAGATTTTCCGGCACCTGTTCTTCCAACAACTCCAACCTGAAAGCATATGTATTTAGTAGGCTGACTAAAGGGAACATAACTTCCAAACCCGTTATTGTTATAAACTGCAAATTTCGCAACAGGCCAATATCAGGCTTCATATGTTCCCTGACCTGTGTTCCTCCCTCTATTGTAAAGGTGATGTCATGCAAAGCAGCTGGCAAAGAAGGCTTATATCTCATAGTAACATTCTGAAACTCTATCAATCCTTGAAATGGCCAATCTGGACTTAAGAAGTGGTATCCGCATAGTTCTTCTTGAGGCACATCCATATACTAGAAGTAGAATCAACAATAAGTAATCAGATGGAAAGAATGTATAAAACTGGAGGATATCCTCATACCTCAAGAACTCTCTCGAGTGAAACCATTTCTTTCTCTGTTTCCGTAAAACTTGACAAGAAATTCCCTAACAAAGAAACAATGGGTGCTGCATAGGATAGAGCCAATCCTACCTGTGGAAGAATATACCTTCTAGAACTGTTTAATCTGTTGAATGACATTATCTTGAGAGAAATAATTGGCGGAGTGTGGGGTCATAACTCAGAATAAAGACTGCAACACTTTAAAGCTTAAATAATAAAGAGGGATTGAAGAAGATACCAGCCCTGGGGTACTGAAAGTAGCTGGTAACTTGCCAAGAGATCCAATAACAGCCATTGTCGCAATGAATGAGATAATAAATGCTGCTAATAGCTGAATGACAGCCGGTTACAATAATCATACTCTAACAAGTAGATAATATAATTGAAAACAAAAACATCAAAGTGTCCCAGTCACATGATTAACAATGCCTTCGGAATATAATGATAACTTTAGCATATCAATATAAAATGTTAATAATAGAATCTTGTATAGTTTTTGTAAGCATTTTATAGAGTGGGCAAACATTTCAAATCTGATATATACCTGAAGACGCAAGGAAAGCCACAAACTTGCTGTCAACTCTGAATAAGAAGTTCGCTGATACAATACCACATGCTCCTTGAATTTCGCCATGAAATAGTCCTGTCACAAACCTATGTATTAGTGCAAATCCCCTTTCCTTTTAATTAGATTCTGTCGCTTCTATTCATTTCATTATTGAATAGCACAACAGTTTCTCCCCCCCAAAAAAAGGAAAAGAAAAGTATGATACCAAAATGAGTTGTCAGAGCTTTATAGGGAACAGATTAAGATATTGTCAACAAGAAGAAGTTGGTAGTAAGGCCTGAATCAAAGTTACAACATGTGAGGTTTTTCAACCCTAGCCATTCCTTTAGGGCAAAGCCTTGGGATATCTCTTGAAGTGTTTTCAAGTATACCGGCTTAAAGTCTACTTCCAATGGCAACTGAAAAAAAGACTTTCCCTGTAAACATCCTTTATAAGTATTGGAGGCAATATGTCACAACTTTAATGTAATTTTACTTAAAAATTCTGATCTCTGCAGCACACTTGTCTTAGAAATTGAACGGAACTTCTAAAGGAACAACACAAGTAAAATGCACAGAACTTTTGCAGATCTGGTACTTTTGTCGAGTCTGCAGAAAAAAGATCCATGAAGAAAGCAATAATTAAAACATCAACCTCAGACTTGAAAGCCCTTATAGTTGATGATCCATTGAGTGTCTCTGTAAATGATGCATATATTGGAGAACGAGAAACACTGTCCAGCCTTCGCAATTCCCTTGATGTTGACCTGTAGAAGAACTGAAGAAGTTCTGACTTAGTAAATGGATTTAAACTTTAGTACAATTTTCCTTTATCAGAACTAATTTAAAATGAAATGTATAAATGCACATGACACACATAAACACTAACACTTGACCTTGGTTGATGAAGTTTAAATTAAAAGCCTGGCCATGGACAAGTAAAAACAGTACCTGTAGCTTGCTATAGATGAACCAAAATGGCACTAGAAGAAGCAAGAAGAAGACCTACACATGCACACACACCTTGTAAAACAACTGCTTGTTCCTCAGATGGTTAAAGATTAAACTTCTAGAAAAGCATAACATCAAAGTGAACTTTTATTTTTCTCCAGTACCTGCACATATGACAAAACCACTGCAATACCCAATAAGCCAACAAAATTGGCCAGGAGAATGTTGAGGATGAATGGAAGAGAATCATCAATCATATATAGATCCGAAGAGAACCTAAACAATATACAAATATGTGGAACTAAATTTTAAATTTCTTGTAGGATAAGATACCAACAAAGAATACATTGCATAATATTCAAAGTGGATCACTAAATTGCTTATAAATGAAGAGTGAGATGGATCTAAACAATTGGTATATCCTTAAAAGAAATCCAGATCTTACCGGTTAAGTATTCTTCCATCTGGTGTCTGATCAAAGAACTGAACAGGTGCATTTATGATCTTTGTAAGCAGCGTATTATGCACCTTAACTGCAGCTCGTAAGCCACCGAATGCAAATGAGAAAGCCCTTACCAACGTTAGGAAGGAATTCAAGATGCAAAAGATGCAAAGTACAACCTACACCATGAATTAGTAAGTCCACCAAAACAGGGAAAAAAAAAAAAACTTTCAATTAAAGCAAGTTCATTGCCCCTTCTGCTAGATGCAATCAGAAGCAACAAATACGATATACATATCATATAAATATTATTACAACCCAAACAACTCTTCCCATGTGCTAAACAGTGCAGGGTTAAGGCTTTGTCGAGTCAGTTGAGTTGAATATCTTCTAGATGCCAGATCATAAGAGAATTTTGCAGGAACAGCTTATTCAACCAAATAATAAAAATATAAGTTGGAACAACTTGCAGTTCAAAAAGATATGTCAACCAACATTGTTCTTAAGAATAAGAGGAAGTAAATACAATATCAATGATGCTAGTCCTAGACAATTATTTGATAGGTTTAATATTTACTCCAAGACAACCCAAATAAATTTTATAATCTGTCTGTACATTTAGAAAGGGTATAAATACAAGCACACAAATTGTATCATGTAGAAAAATGAGAGAAACAAATTACCAAATAAAATGATGTAGAATATTCTATCTGACTGCTCCCAGTTGTATCGACCCAATATGATAGCCACAGATCATTTCCATTACGAGAAGCTTGCATTAATATTGCTGAGAGGCATATAACAAGTGTAATGAACCAACCAGAAAATCCAGCATAATTTCTGCAAAGATAAAAATCATAAAACTTTAAATGTTAGAAGCAAAAATTATGTCTTTTACTCTGAATTTTTTTTTTTTTTTTAATTGTGTCTTACTTGTATACAGTAAGCTCTACTCTGCCCTCTTTCCTCTGCTCAGCCTCAATGATCTCCTGAACTTCATCTGACACAGAAATAACATCTTTCTCCTGGAGGAGACTTTGTTTGTTTGCACTGGAAGCGTTCGTGCTGATTTCTTGTTTCTGCATGTGTAAGGATGTATCAAACTCGTTTGTTGACCAGAACCCTGAATACGAAGAAACTGCCAGGTCAGCTGAATTTCCTATCCACTTCACTTGTCCTTTGTCCATTACTACAACCATATCCGCAGAAGATATTGCCTGAGATTTGAAAGGAAGATTAAACCTCATTTCAGAAACTGCTTCAGTAATTTGAATGTAAATTAAACCTTCCTGGATCATAATATATTTTGCTGAGTATAAAAAAATACCATAAAAAAACTACGTTCAACAACTTCTTTCTGAACTTGTTGATTGGGAACAGAAGTTAATGGGTTAATTCATATTGAATGGTATCGTTGAAGCTAAAATAAAATTTCTCATAATTGTTTGGGGGACAATGTCTATTGCTGAAAATAATATAGATATCATAAGAATATCTGAGACAGCTGTGTAAAATATACAAGAGCAAAGAATTCAAGGGGACAACCTGAACATTATGGGTACAAAAAAAGAATTCAAGGGGACAACCTGAACATTATGCGTACAAAGAATACGAGTCTTCTGAAGCATAAGAGGACCCATAATAGCATTTGATAAGATCCACCTAGCAACTTGAGCATCTACTGCACTGAGGACATCATCAAGCATATATATATCGGAGCCATGATAGACAGCCCTGGTCGTAATAGTCCAATAAACCCAGCATTAAATATTAGAAAAATAAGGCTAATTAATACATCAAATTAACTATTGAGTAACACACACTGATGAAAAAACCTTGCTAAAGCAAGACGAGCTCTCTGTCCACCAGATAAGTTGACTCCCTTCTCTCCAATATGTGCCATGTCACCTCCAACCATTAACGAGATATCAACATCAAGTGTGCATGCCTTTAAGGTTTCTGAATATCTGCTCCAGAAACAGAACTTTTCCACAATGAAGAGAAGTAGGAAAAAAATACTTTCAAGATAAGTGCTATATAAAGATACGGCAAAAAAATCCATTAGAAACATAATTTCCACATGTTTTAATTTTTCACTGACAGTTTATCCACACTAGGGGAGGGGATGATACAAGCTGGAATTCATAATTGTTTTCTTTTGTTGTTTGAATTCAGAATATTTGTTTTACTCTATATCATTCAGCCTTTCATGAAATTTATGGCCGCAAATTCAAATCCAGATGATTCATCTATATGTATATATATAATGGGAAGAAATGGAACAAAGAAGCAATGTAATAAAAGCAGAAAATGCATAAGGTCATTTCTTTGTTGTTTTTATATCAATAATTTTCACCTTTGCGGATCATAGTTCTTCCCAAACAATATATTATCACGTATTGTTCCTGATAAAATCCAGGGGACCTACAGTGAAAAAGGGCAAAAAAAAAAAAAAAAAAAGAAATCCAATGTGTGAACATATTGTATCCAACATGCTTCATAATTGCAAGCATGATAATGGAACAAGTTTTGCAAACCTGTGGTACATAAGCTATAGATCCACTGGAATGTATTGATCCATGAGTGAGCAGTGTTTCTCCCAATATAGAATTTAAGAGAGATGATTTTCCTGAACCAACCTGAATACATTCACAGCTCCTTAAAGAGCCAATCATCAATAAATTCATTTCCTTACCATGTTAGTTCACTTAAATCAATTTAACCTGAGGTTGAAGGCAAATAGAGGCTTCCTTGAATTTATTATGATAAAATAGTCACATCAAAAGAGATTCCAATCATCAAAAGAGATTCCAATCAACAAAAAGAAAAAATAAAATAAAACAAAGTTGTTTTCCTCACCCAAATATCTAAGATCCCAAGGCAAGACATGGTCAGATTCTTATTTGCAATTGCATATGGTAAGCAAAATTCTTTAAGTATTAAAAGCGAAAACAACCATAAATTCCTTAAGTATTAAAAGCGAAAACAACCACCTTATGTATCATATCTAAAAGAATAATGAATAAATAGAATATAAAAATTTTCCAGGCAGATTTACCTCCCCAATAACAGCAACCATTGAACCCTTTGGTAGGCATAGGCTAACTTGATTCAACACAACATTTTGTGCCTCTTCATTATTACAATACCATGAACAAGTTGCATCTTGCATGATGACTGCCATATCTTTAGAATTAAAATTAGACAGGTCATTTGAGGTATATGATGAAGAATTAGCCGCCTGTTCTAGTTCTTGTTTGTTCTCAGAACAGCCAAGGAGCCTGCTCAAACGTCTGATTGATATAAAAGCCTGGCATTAAGTAAAGAGAAAATGCAGCATTTCATCAATAACTACTGGGTAGAACAATTATTGTTAAGTGCTTGTAGAATGTGGACAACTTACATCTATCAATCCATTAATGACCCATGGAAAGGAATTGAGAGGAGAGATCAAACTATTAAACAAAGCAAGACAAGTGAAGACCTGCAATAAAATTCTCAGAGAAATCAGCTTTGTATAAAATTACAACGTTGTGAAACACAAATAACAAATATGGTCACAGAATTTAAATATTAAATTGAAAAGAACTTTGTCATTTATTATTTATCACATGTAGCTTGATGTACCATTGCAGCGTCAAGTTGATGCCCCATCAATGCAAAGAGTCCAAATGTGAACAAAGAGAAAAGAGTTGGTGTTGTGGCCCAAAAGAATACACACCACGCATCCAAATACTTCCGCGTCTAGAAAGGAGTCAGGCATAATTGTTAAGAACTATTTTAGCAGTGAAAAGAAAAAAGAAAATTATAACCTGTCAACAGTAGCAGTATCATACAGATAGGTGCTTCACTTCTGAAGATCTTGTCTCCATCAACCAAGAAGAAAATATATGTTCCCAGCCGTACATCTTCAAAGTGCGAATGTTCGTCAAAATTTCACCTGTCCTTCTAATCCTGTCAGAGATTATAATATGAGAATTTAGGTGTTTCAACAAATAGAAATTTCCCACAGTATTTCTCTTATATGTTGTAACTAGAAGTACTTCAGGAAGATAGAAATGTAATCTCAAAATCATGTTGAAACTCCACAATGGCTGTAGAGATTAAATATAATAGGTTCCTATCAGAAGAAAATTAATAAAAAATAAAAATAAAAGAGAAAGACAATATGAAATTTATGCTAATACCTTTCATCCTTTTGCTTCATCATTTTCTCAGTTGCATTTGCAATCAAATTAGCAATCCATTTATTCACTACAAACAAGAAGTATCCTCCATGAGACTATGTATTTCACCCTTAATAAGCTGCAATGACATGAATGTGGGAAACCAGAGCACCAATGAACTCCAATTGTAAAAACAACTGGTCATGAAAAATTTAGCAAGAGTAATATTATAGCATCACAGGATTGGTTCAATGAAAATATAAAATAATATAAAAAAAAATCTTGTGGACCAAATGATGTCTTCATCCAACCACTCGTGATATCACATTAGTTTGTACAAAATTTGAAACTGCACAATTGCTCATTTAGTAAATAATGCATAAGGAATTTATAAATTTATTCTATCTGCCACTCTTTTCTATTGTAAATGATTATAGTAGAATTTTTATGTATTAAATGAACATAAAATTATTTAGAACAAAAGCTTATAGATAGCACATAGAGATAAACAATATTATACCCATCCTACTGATACAAATCTTCCAAGCAGTATGAGCTAGAGAAAGGTGAGAGCAATGGAGGGGAAAAAAGACTAAAAAATATACTTCTACATTAATAAGCAACAGAACATATGCATAATTTTATTCATTTATTAGCCACTTCCGTATACCAATGTTAAGAAGGCCCATGTCATACACGTGCTTTGATGATTCAAAGATATTTAGTACAGTTCTGCAGAGAGTATACTGCTTATGGCAGACGTCATTCAACAAATTAATAACCAATAATGATACCTGGTATCAGTAAGATGGTTATTGCAAGTCCCGAAACAAAAGCAAATTTGACTTGCGTATACAGAAGATATAGCGCCACTCCAATTTGAAAAGGCAAGCTGAAAATTCATGAAACTAAATTAACTAATGACACTTGTGTACCAAAGACCACGAAGCCAATGCAGCTAAACCAAAATTAAAGATGTCGTGTTTCATATGGACAAAGAACAAATAAACTAACTACTAGTGGCAAAAAAGCAAAAATTTAAAAAAATTAATTTTGGTTCATACTTCTGAATTACGAAAATTGATACTTTACGAGAATAAAATGAAATAAAATAGAACAAAGGGCCTGTTAGGAAAAAACTTGACCTAAAAGCTTGAGTTTATAGGTAAGGGCTTATAACAAAGATAGAGCTTATTATAATCTCATTAAATGAATGATGATTTGAAACATAAGACTACCTGGTCATATTGGCTGTGATACTATAAGTTATTATAATTTAATTTATAAGATGGGGGAAATCTAACACAAGACCAGTCGGCAAACAGGATACTAGGCTAATTAACCACTTCACCTAAAAGCTTAGGTTTATTGGTAAAGTAACAGTAAGGGCCCAACAATAGTACTTAAAGCTGTAACAAAACCAACGTCATAGGGTAAAACACAAAACAAAATAAATTTTAGTAAGGAACCATGCAACATAATTGTCTCTATTTAAGTCATTTCTCTCATTTTAACTTCTTAAATAATTTTCGGTCACTGTCTCAACCAATCTCAGAGGATTATCCAGTTATACTGTATTTTATAAAAAATGCTATGCAAGTAAAAAAATAAGTGAATTCCAACAGATTGCCATTGGTACTACAATGCTCCTTACCCATTGATTGACAGGGAATGGAATATTAATGATTTGAGGAATATAATCATGATCTCAATATGTCAAATTAATAATCAACATGTTAAGGCAATTTTCTCTATATAGAGAAACCAAGGGTTTTAAAACAGTACAAAAAAACTACAGAAGTTTACTTATACCAGCTAAACAGCAGTAAGTATAGTCTTTCCTATGTACAAGAATGTTACACCATTACCTCCACATATCATGGAAACTGTTGGCCAAATTAACAGTGCGATCAGCATCTACAGACATGAATGTCTGAATCTCTCCATCGGAAAATTTTGATCTCTCTGCTAAGCTAACATATAGACACTGAGATCAAAGAGTGAATGGCAGTAAAATAGGTCATAAAGCAAGGGACGATATAACTTGCAACTATATTGAAAGACTAGATCAAAGAAGATGGAAAAAATTGTTAAAATTATCTAGCTGATATACTTCACAGCTAGGTGGGCTAGGTGATTTACAAGCCTGTGCTTTATAAACATCAGCAAGTAATGTTATTTTCCAAATAAACACCAAAATTAAAATTAAACTTTGGTAGTTTCCACTAAATCAAGATTCCTTGTATTGAAAAACTTTATTAAGTTTCTGCCGCACATGGGGAAGCCAACTTGAATGAGTTTTATAATCTGAATCTTAATTCCTTCTTATTTATTCCTGCACTGTAATTCCAATCATTCTTCTCACATACTGATTTTGTATTTATTATTTTCTAAAATGTTTTTTAATTGCCTACATTCTGCCCAGTAATCACAAAAAACCTTATCCAACAACAAATAACAGATGCATTGATCGTCCATTTAACTTTCATCCTACTCTGATTCTAAGCATAATGTCCTTCCCATGAGTATCAATTGAGAATTAGATTTTTAAAATCAATATTTCTATTATTACAAACAAAGAAGTTTAAAATTCACAAAATATATCAATAAAATTCACCTAAAGATATCAAGAAATTCTAGTATCTTATTCATCTTTTTCCGAATTATTAATTGAAAACGTAATATTAAAATTGATAGAAGATATCATCAGAAATTAACCAAAGTTTTCAAGAGTCATAGTGACTTGAGTTGTAGTATTCTTCTTGTGAAAATATGAGAATAAGAAATCTATTAGCTGAGCCAGGGTAATCACCTTCTACATGAATTGGATATTACATTTCTTGAGATTCTCACAAACGAACAGTGAATAATATCATGGCCATTAACTTGTATAGATCCCGTATATGAAAACTTATAACTGAAATATGTTAGAATATACCTTCTGGTAGATAATAGTCATTATACTTGACCGTAGCTTTAACTTCAGTTTTGCGAGGTGAAAAGAATATTGTGTATCAAAAAAGGATCTGCAACATCGTGCCAATCATTTAGCGACTATAGCTATCATGCTTGGTCAGTAGCATTTAGGCAAAATTTGGTACTATGCATTGCAAGTTACAAACAAATATTTAAGCCCAAAAAAAAAAAAAAAGCAGAGAAAAATGAGAGGTAAATTCAAATGAATATGCCATATATGGCCATATGATCATTATCCTTATATCTACTTAGCTCTCAACAACACAGTACATGAGATGCACGAACTACAGACACAAGATTAGGATGACATCATAGGTATTATCCACTTATGTGCACAAGTATTAAGCAGGAAAAAACAGAAAAAAATATGGAAAAAAAAAATATCTTATCAATTTGTTTCCACTTGCCGGTAAGGCTCAAAGCATTAATAAGATCATATCAAGGTAAGAAGTATTTTTCACTTCGGACTGATTTAAGAACATTATTTAACCAGAAGCATGGTAAACATTGTATCCCGTGAATAATTTCTGGACATGTGTTAGATCCATACACTGCTATACCAAAATTTTATTACAGAAAGCAATAAGAAGATATGCAGAGCATGAACAGAAGCAGCAAAAAGGAAAATATAAAATTATCATTCAGTGCTTATATAGTATTTACTTTAAGATAGATGTGAGGCCCAAGGCGATTGCAAGAACATAGCCATCCAAATGCCCAGAACCTGACAGAAGAAAAAGGAAATCGACCTTGGTCATTAGAAACTCATCTTCAAAATTAAAACTTATTAGTAAGTAAAGAATTGAGCATAATACAGTAATAACAGTGCAGGCATTCATGTATATGTTAAATGCTCTATTACAAGGAGGAAAAAAAAAAAACAGGCGGTGAGAAAATTCCAATTATCTGGCAGACTGACACAGTTAGTTACCGACCAAAATATTTGCGGATTCAACGGACTATAAACTAAACAGAATTACTCTGATATAAGAAAAATAAATGCTGAAATACTTAAATAAGAAAAGAAAAAGAAAGAAAAAAAACCTATTAGTGAACGAATTGAAGTGTATAATAAACCGTTAAATTCTTTACAAACTAGGAGGTAATTATCAAGTTAGTATTTATATCACAATTGAGAACCCAAAAATCAGAAACTCAGAAGCCAATATTTCTGAGCAAGAGTGTGGCTACATTTACTACAGTAGAGAAACAATCAGGGACAGAGCGAAGAATTTAGTTTATATGGGCCAACTTAACAATGAATTCAATATAAAGGATCACAACTTCAACTTATGGGGCATCTCAATTAAATTCAGTGGGACAGGGGCTTAAATTCTTCAACTCATTGGGGCACTTTAATTAAGTTCACAGGGGCAGGAGCTTAATTAATGGAAGCAATTTAAGGACTTTTTAATCAAGGGGGGCAGCTGCCCCCACTTGCCCAATGCTAGCTCCGTCCTTGGAAACAATCTGAAGAAAGAATGAAAATTGATTTAGCCATAGAAAGCATCTTGATCCTGCTAAAACTATGCATCACACAGAAGTTGAATTTGAAAAAACAAAATTGCAAGCTACCACAGTTAAGCGAACAATTGAGATGTTTTAGCAGCAATGCAGTTTATCTCAGAAACATGTTAAACAGTAAGCAACAGAGTAAAAGCTCAACCCAAATTATGAAATTCAGTACAACACTTAAAAAATTAAAGCTAAGCACTCAATAAATGCACAAACCTTGTTGAAGAAACTTAATGAGCTTATTGAGAAGCAACGGTCCAGCAAAACCAATGCTATCATTGACCACCTAAAAATTATTTTCAGTTATTAATCAAGAGAAGTACAAGATTTATTCTTCATTCCCAGAATTCATTTTAGCCATTGGGAGTCTAAGCTGACAACAGGAATGCATGACCAAGTGTCTACTAATTTATGTATATGTCCTGGGATGCATTTGACCCATGGTCTTCCAACTATTACCTTAAACTGCAAAACGAATGTGTGTAAAATCGAGTGGTGTAGCAGATACACAAGTGCATATAAATAACAAGTCAGGGAGAAAGAAAGAAATAAGATCAAATACTTAGTATAATGACAAAAGGTCATGCAGTGAAATAAACCAGAAATTTGAAACAGAATTAATCTGTACATGTATAAGCTCCCATATTTTTCGTGTCAACATCTAAATGGTGTAAAGGTTCTGATGAAATATAAATACCTTCAACAAACCAAGACAAATATATGAGTATCCATATGCACAACAGATTGCTCTGAACAATGATGGATTTGTGCGATTGCTACTCTGATGAGCTTGCCAGCAGCTTAATAATTTATTATGACAGGTAGAAGGATCCATATCAGTAGGCAGTCCAAGCAAATCTTCAAAGTCCAGTTGCTTTATCACACCACGGTTCATCACAGAATCAATGGATTTGAATGCCATAAGATCCCAATAGCTCTGATTGTTTCCCTTTGAGAAAGAAGTTTTATTCAGACAGTTGCTAATAACTTAGTGATTTCCAGATTAATATTTAGACTAATAAACAGCTCGAAAGAGGAGGAATCTCATTACAAATCATGGTCCTGACTCCTGAACTAATGGTCGCTGGTTCTTTTTACAAAATGATGGTATTGACATTGAACTTCTAATCCAAGAAAAAAGGAAAGTACCATGAACTTACAAAAGGTGATACTTTCAGAAGTCATAAGAAGGCCAAGGGGAAACTGCCATGCAAGAATAAGAAACCTCCAAGATGTGATCGTAAATAAAATATTAATTCGAAAATTGTCTAAACTTTGTTTCCTATGAATTTATCAAATAATTCCCACTGGAAATCTTAAGGTTCCCATTCTGCCATTCAATTGAAAAGCTTTCTCAAGCTGTTCCTAAATTCCAAGAACATTTGGCAGCCTTTTTTCATGGCATGTGGAAGACAGTCTGTAGAAGCTTCTATGTTTTCATAACATCATAGTGGAGACAAAAATTATAGTAGGTCGCAAACCTCCTAAAAATCCACCAACTCCCCTTAATCTCATGATCTAAATATAACATTATACTAGGAGAAAGAGCAGAACAATGAATAACAAAGTATTCACTACTGTCAAAGAGGAAATTGAGAACATAGACAAAAAAAAATCACAAAATCATTGAAAAGTCAAATGAAGGAAAAGATAAATGTAAATACTTACAGAGTTTGTATTAGAGCCTTCCTCAATATCCCCATCAATAGAAAGAAGCGATTCTTCTATTGAGCTACAATTTGAAATAGCAGACATTTCAACCCACATAGAACCAAACAGCTAAAGACAAAATTAGATTTATAGACTTCCTATTCTTGAAGGAACAAGTGTATATGTGAAACCACTAAATATCATGAATTCCTGAAATTTAAGGAAGAAACAGTACAGAGGTGAGAATAAGGAGTGTGCAACCAGAAGCAAGAATAGTTGAAGGTTTGAAGCTGCTGAATAACTATATAGATGATGAAAGAAATCTGAGGATGCTAGTTCACTGCTGATATGCAATAGAAATTTTACACCTATTATCTTTCAACCCTCTTCTTTCCAACTTTGATAAAGCATCATAACAAGTTTTTGCATTTATAACACTGTGCTTTACAGTTATTTTGGACATTTATGTCTGTAGTCCTATGGTTATATCACTGATGCTAAATAACTGCAATATGTTGGTTAAAGTAAAAAAGTAGTGCCACTTAATTTCCTAGACCAATGCTTATGATATGAGTAAAATCTGAAAGAAGAGAATTAGCCAATGGTTAACAAGATGATACCTGCTCTTGGAAGACGCTTGCTTTATCCTAATAATGTTAATGGAAATGCCAAACATGATATCCAATAAAACAAGACAGCTCTCTTTCAGACATTTCAAAACCTGCTACAATAAAGTTAAGGTGCATTATGATTCTATCTACAAATAAATTTAAATACCACATAACTGACGCATAAATAATCTGCATATATTCTTCCTATAAGTTAAAAGGACATTGTAGCTGCCTAAGGACAATAGTATATGGGAAAGTTTTACGAGGTCATATTGACTTTTATTATCAACTTCTTTGTGATAGTTCATAAGCCTTAGCATCACGAATAGACCACTAGTTGGTAAATGGTCAGAATAGTTTACTGCTACCAATATCTAGGAGAGGCTTAAATGAGAGCTCTGATACTGAGACAAACGACAAAACCAATTTTTTCCACAATATCAGTTTCCCTGTGGCCATCTTGTAATAAAAAAAAAAAATTAAATCAATCCTCTAATAAAGTGTGATGGCACAAACATCATTTATTGTATTATGCATGAGATGACTAAGGGTGGTTATGCGAACACAAAGCAATTTAAACTTTCAGACCTCTGCATCACTACAAATGAATTAGCTTTTAAACTTTTGACATAAATAGGCATCTCAAAGCTATGATGAAATGGACGTAAACACCAGAAATCACGAGCCAACTATGCAATTTAGCAAGAAGAAATCTTGAAAAGGAAACCAAAAAACCAAGTACCTCGAATGAAGAAAAAATTACTAGCAGATGGAGGACTCCCATTACTGGCTTTACAACCCACCAGAAACATAGAATTCGGTGACAAAATAAGTAGTGAAAAGAGGCACACCTTGAGAGTAGTACGATAATTATCTACATATTTCCACAATGAATAGTCAATGAGTAAATAATAAACTACCACAGCAAACTTCACAATTATCATAGCCAACAACTTAAAATAAAAAGCTTACCCACACTGCAAACTGAGAACAACAGGAAAGCCATTCATGATACAAAACAAATTCTCCATGTAGTTTTTCCTTTAGAAGCAAAATTACATCCACAGATGACAGACATGCTCCGACAAGAGGTAGAATATGAAGGAAAACCTTTTCCATTAAGTTTATCTGAGTAATGTCCACAAAATCAATAATTTATGCGATAATTTCTTCAAAACAAAATTTATTAGACGGTTCCCTGGATTTGCTACTCCACATTTTACTAATTCACTTACACTCTGGTTTTGCCTGGCACTCCGTTGAGTAATTCCAATTATAAAAATAACAAAAATAGTTACCCCATTTGCTGCAAAGCCTAAAATCGTAAGCATTGTTAAGGGAAAGCAATTTACAAAAATGAAGATTATTTTATTGCTCAGTAGCAAATTAGAATCAAACCCACAACATAATAAAAGGATATATGTCATCGAAACAATTCGAAAATGTATTTCCATCCCATACCTGACAGTCCAAGCAAATAAAAAAAAAATCACCATATCAACCACATAGAATCATTTGAATGAAAACCAAAATTTTCTTTCACAATACACTAATTATGTAAAATTCTATTCAATAACCAAAACAATTAAGTTTTCCAGAAACCCCTTTTAGTTTAAACCAAATATAATCAAATTCTCAAGATAATTAACTGAAAGTCCAAGATTTTAAAGAAGCAATTGTGAGCAAACAAAAAAAGCCTTGAATTTTTTAACTTTTCTGAGCAAGCAAATTAAGCGTTAGAGTTAAAATTATATACAAGCAGAGTATATTAGTTAGTTTACTCAACTTTTATATAAGCTTTAAACAACATTACTAAAGACTGAGAATTTAAAAAAAATAAGAAATAGAAATTTTAAATTGGATACAATTAAGAAATGAAAATAAATAAATTGATATAAGGAGAATAACTAAAGGGAAAAAGGAAGAAGAAATCAAGTACTTACAAAGGGAGAATTTGGGCAAATAAAATCCATGTTTGTTGGAAGAGTCAGTGAGTGAAGGAGAAAATGAAATGAAAGCTCGTCGCAAGAGGAAGTTATTGGCACTGTGTGAACTGTGATAGCCTTTCATGCAGTACAGTACGGTTACAGTCAGCGATGTTGTTGCTACATATAGACGTTGTTATGATTCCACGTGGCAAATATTTCACGTGTATAATAATAATAATAATAATAATAATAATAATAACAAGGGACTGATTAAAATTTTATCATTTTTATGTATATTTTGTATTTACATAGTTTTATTTTAGCATCTACTTAAGTTTATTATATTTATATTTCGACTCCTTGAACGGTTGAACCAAAATTCCGATTGTTGGTCAAAGACATGTTTTCAATCAATAATGATAGATATTTAGATAATTTTATATAAATTAGAGTATATAAATTGATGTAATATTATGAGATTAATTAAAAAGTGATACTAATAATTTTTTTTAATTATGTAAATTTATGATAATTTTATATAATTAATTTTTTCATACTACATTAATTTATATATATTTATTTATATAAAATGATTATAGCTATATATTATTTATACCAATTATGATATCTGATGGTAATACTTAAAGGAAACTAAAAGGAAAAACTTAAAAACACTCGATAGGATATTATAAGATTGTTTATTCCTTTGGAAAAACATTAGACGATTGGACAAATGATTAAAAAACCTTGCACACGGTCCTACTGTCCAAGTATTTAACCATTCCACTTTAAGAATTTTAAACTTGAAGCCCCATACAGATTTTACAAAGCACTTTACTTTTGGAAGTGCTTTTGAATGGGTCAGCTTTTTGAAAAGCAATCACTTATTAAAGATTCTCTGGTCCGTAATAGGCTTGAGTGACACACCACTATCAGTACTAATATCGGGAGAAATAAAATTTCAGAAGATCAGTGGATTGCACTTTGCACGTTCAGCATGCAATGGATTTAAAACGTGCACACCACGTCACACTTCCACTCATTATCATTGCAATTGTGCCGAAAAAATTGATTCCTGAGAATTTTTTTAATATAATATTAATAAATATTTTCATATAAATTCTCTCGACTTTAGACCCAGTTTAGGTAAAATCATAATTACATAATGGTAGCAAAAATGATACATAGTTATTTGGTTGGTGATATAATTGTAGTAAAAATATTGTACTAAGATCGTTTATATAAAAATATCTATCTTTAAGGCCTAAATAGTTATATTATTAACTGTTTTTAATTAAACCTTCCCGCAACATTCGTAAAAGTTGTATTCATGCTCTAAAAAGTTGCTTGATCTTTAAAAATTCATCCAGAAATATATTTCAAAATATCGGTATGAAAAGTTAATCTAAAGAACAACTATTATAACCAAGGATTTTTAGGTAGAACTAGATGCACAATCAAGTCAAGCATCTAAAGAGACATTATCTACCAGATAAATGCCAAATCTATCTTGAGGTTAGTTTATTTATGTGCTGCCATCACTCATTCTGCTAAATGTGAACAACACTCTCAATCCATAAACTCTAAAGCCAAACATGCCTTTGCAATTCCTCAACCATCTAGATATAAGAATATTGAACAGTGATTCTACAAAATATTCGGTAGAGATCTGCGAGTGCAATTAGAATTAAAAAACCAGAGATTTTAATTGTAAAAATGTCAAATTCTCAAATTATTTATTGAGGTAAGCAAGTTGTTTGCAATCGACATTGACTATTAGAGATAGTCGATCATGTTGATGCTGTTTTTCACGTGTCTCTAAATAGTATCAATCAAACTCTTGCTCGCGGTCTGCTCGAGCTCGAGTAGGACTGCTTTCTGATTTCAATTTTTCTTTATCCGCCGGAATGACGATTCTCTCTGGCCTACGCTCACAGAAATAAAGTCAGGGGTCGCCGGATGTTTTTTCGGCGAAAACCCTCCGACGCTCAAGTCAGTGATCGGGTTGTTCTTTTTGTATCCCTCGTTGTTTGAGAGACCGGAGAAATCAAAGGGTACTTTTAGCCTTTTATTGGTAAGAATCACTAGTGTGAAATTCAGAGAGAGGGTAAAAAAAAGAAGAAGAACCTGTCTAAAATTTCGGAACCCCTTGCCTCTGTTTTCATTTTCCTTTTATACTTCCGTTTTCCCACCCATCTTTCTTCGGGGGAGGCCGTTCCCGCGTCTATGGTACCTGGGCCCCTCTGACAGCTGGGATTATTGCGGCACACCTTGGGAATGCGGGATGTCAGGTGGGCATTGGTTCCCGCAGCCTCATAATAGTGTCGGTCATGCGCGCATGAAATGATGACATCAGTGAGGCGTGTCTGAGCCATTGGTAATGATGGCGACACCATACCACGTGGGGCATTGGTCAGGCATCGATCGTCGTGTCGAGTCGCTGGGAAAACGGGTCGGACTGTCCCGAACCGACTGTATCTGAATCTTGCATTTCCTCTGTGCCGTGACTGAGTTGTGCTCGGAGGACTTGAAGACCTCGACCTTGACCAGCTTTGATGAACTATGAGGATATCGAGCAGAAGAATGAGCTCGGGTATTGACCAGCCTTCAGGCTCCTCAGCCTTGACCAGCTTTGATGAGCTATGAGGATATCGAGCAGAAGAATGAGCTCGGGAGGCGTAAGCAGCTCTTCTACAAAAAGGCCTCGAACCGATACCCCCACTTCACCAGTTCGAGCTGCCCTTCCTGCTCAGGAGGTAGAGCGAGCTGAAGAAGGTCCACCTCGCAGGCGTCCGAGGACTGCAGCCTCAGCTCGGCCTCGATTCGAACGCGTGCAGGAGCAGGATCGGCCCGGCCGTGCCGAACCCTACTTCAAAGACTTTGCCGGGCAGATGGAGGATAGGTTTTTGGACGGCATGGAGTCCTATGATGATGAGGAGCTGGTTGGCGCTTTCTACCTCCTCTCTTCTCGTGCTGCTGCCGTTGCCACCAGATTCAGGACCAAGACTCAAGATTCCCAGAGGAAGCTTCGAGCAGAAATTTAGAGCTTGAAGCAGAGTCTTGAGCAGAAAGATGAGGAGGCAATGAAGGTTCGCGAGGAAAACTCTACTCTTGAGGAGAAAGCAGCACTGTCGGACTCCAGGGCCCTCCAGCTCGAGAGGGAGCTGTCTCTCGTCCGGGAAGAGCTATTCCATGCTCGAAAGAACATGGACGAGAAGAACATGGAGGAGGAGACTTCTCGTCTCCGGAAAAGATGGACTCTTTGGAAGACAGGCTCACGACCGAGTATAATGATGGGGTGGCTTTCAGTTACAACTGCCTCGTGTTTGCCTTGAGCAAGGAACACCCAGAGGTAGACCTATCTAAGGTCGAGGCAGGTGTCGCGTAGTACATGCGCGAGCACGATATCCCAATCCAAGGGTCGAGAGCCTCCCCATTTGAGGCCCCTACCGAGTCTAGAGAAGCTGCTCCTCATCTTGCTGCTGCTGCTCCTGCTGCTGCTGCTGCTGATGCCCCTGCTCCTCCTCACTGCTGTTGCTCCTCCTCTTGCTGCTACTGCTGATGCCCTTGCTAGCCTTAAACCCCCAGCCGATTGAACTCTCTATTTTTTTTTTGTACTTGTATTTTTATTTTTGCGAATGAATAAAGAATATACATTGGACAATTTGCCTCTGCGTTTGAGTATATATATTTCTTGCCTTGCATTTTCTTGTGGAATTGACTATGTGCATTTGCCAAGTAAATTTTAATAAGTATTGGGCCCTTGTTTCTATTCTCTGAACCATTTTCTTCTCGCATCATCTGCTCGACTTACGCGTGACAGAGTCTTGCCATGAGTTTGGCTTCTAGGCCTCTATTTATCTGGTGAGCCTGATTCGCTCGAGCTGATGTTCAGCTTATACTTTGCCCTCTTTTTTTTTTTTTGTGAGCTCGTTCTGCTTGAGCCTGCATTGGCTCACGCTTGGCACCGTCTCGCCTTAAGCCAGGCTTTGAGACTTATGGCCTTTGCATTGTCTTCATGAGCTTTTCTTGCTCGAGCTTGCAATTGGCTCACGCTTGGCACCGTCCTGCCTTAAGCTAGGCTTTGGGACTTCTGGCCTTTGCGTTATCTTTGCGAGCTTATCCTGCTCGAGCCTGCAATGGGCTCACGCTTAGCACCGTCCCGCCTTAAGCTAGGCTTTGGGACTTCTGGCCTTTGCGTTGTCTTCGCGAGCTTATCCTGCTCGAGCCTGCAATTGGCTCACGCTTGGCACCGTCCCGCCTTAAGCTAGGCTTTGGGACTTCTGGCCTTTGCGTTGTCTTCGTGAGCTTATCTTGCTCGAGCCTGCAATTGGCTCACGCTTGGCACCGTCTCGCCTTAAGCTAGGCTTTGGGACTTCTGGCCTTTGCGTTGTCTTCGCGAGCTTATCTTGCTCAAGCCTGCAATTGGCTCACGCTTGGCACCGTCCCGCCTTAAGCTAGGCTTTGGGACTTCTGGCCTTTGCATTGTCTTCGAGAGCTTATCTTGCTCGAGCCTACAATGGGCTTACGCTTGGCACCGTCCTCCCTTAAGCTAGGCTTTGGGACTTTGGCCTTTGCGTTGTCTTCAGACTTGTTGGCTTCAACATGTTTATATTGAACTTACGTTGAAAGCATTTTTCTTGCTCTTACACATGTTCAAGATTTTACACATCTTCGTTTCGGAAGGAATTAAATATTTGTTCTTACATCACGAGGGAACTTACTAGAAATATTTAATCAAACGTTGTGCGTTCCATGGCCTCTTGACTTCTCGTCCATCAGGGTGAGTCAGCCGGTAAGCTCTCGGTTCGGCTATCTAAGAGACCCTGTAGGGACCTTCTCAGTTCGGTCCTAACACACCTTGCCTGGGGTCTTTCGTGTTCTGATTGACTCTTCTGAGCACCCAATCTCCCACTTGAAACCGACGGATGTGCACATTTCGGTTATAATAGCGAGCCACTTTCTGTTGGTATTCTGTAATCTTTGCAGCAAACCTTTCCATATTCTCCTTCAGCAAGTCCAAGCCTGCACACATCTGCTCATCATTTTGCTCTTCGTTGAAGTGCTCTGTTCTGCGTGTTCCCATTCCTATTTCAGCCGGAAGAACTGCCTCATGTCCAAATGCCAAGGAGAATGGGGTTTCCCCCGTGGCCGTTTTGTGTGTGGTTCTATAAGCCCACAAGACACCAGGCAGCTCGTCCACCCAAGCTCCCTTCTGCTCGCCAAGTCTGGTCTTCAGGAGACGTTTTATAGTCTTGTTCACGGCTTCTACTTGCCCATTGGCCTGCGGGTGTGATGGAGAGCAAAACTTTAGCTCTATCCCCAGGTTTTGGCAGAAGTCTCTGAACTTGTTGTTGTCAAATTGTCTCCCGTTGTCTATGACCAATACATGGGGAATCCCATACCTACAAATCACATTTTTCCAAATGAAGTCAGTGGTCTTACCTTCTGTGATACTACTCAAGGCTCCCACTTCGACCCATTTGGTGAAATAATCAATTGCCACTACAGCGTGAGTAGCGGATGCTCTTTCCTTTGGTAATGGCTCGATCAGGTCGATCCCCCATTGAGCAAATGGCCATGGCGAATTCATCACCGTAAGGTTCTCAGGAGGCTGAGTCATGTAGTTGGCAAAGCTTTGACAACTTTTGCAACTATTGGTCTTCTCTTGCGCATCCTGATGCATGCGGGGCCAAAGTATCCCTGCCTCAAGGCCTTGAAAGCCAAAGACCTCGCACCTGAGTGGTTCCCGCAAATTCCTTCATGTATTTCCCGGAGGACATAATCAGCTTCCTCTTGGTCTAAGCACCGTAACAGTGGGAGAGTGTATCCCCGTCTGTACAAGACCCCATCGATCAGAGTATATCTGGTCGCTTTACACTTCAGCTTCCTTGCCTGCCTCTTATCGGCAGGTAACACCCATTCCTTAAGGTAAGAAACAATTGGCTCCATCCAGGTGCTGCTCGATGACAAACTCATCACCTCGCCCTCCTGCTCGAGCTGTGAATCTGTTTGAAGCTTCACCTCTTCTGCCTTCACTACCAACGCGAGCTTCAATCCGCAATTACAGCTTCATACTTGGCTTGATTGTTGGTAATTTCAAATTCCAGTTTCACTGCATACTGCATCTCTACTCCTTCAGGACTGAGAAGTACAATTCCTACTCCTGCTCCTTAATCTCCGTATGACCCGTCAACTGTGACTGTCCATGCACTGGTTGAGGCCGAGGGATCTGATGGGCGCTCGCCCTCGTTCTCTTCATTCCTTTCTGTGCACTCGACCATAAAGTCAGCCAGGGACTGAGCTTTTATAGCTGTTCGGGGTTGGTAGTTGATGTCGAATTCACTGAGCTCCACCGACTATTTTATCAACCTTCCGGAGGTCTCTAGCTTGTGTAGAGTTTGCCTGAGTGGCTGGTTCGTTAAAACCGTTATCGAATGTGCCTGGAAATAAGGCCTCAGCTTTTGGGCTGCTGTCACCAGGGCCAGAGCCCATTTCTCCATCGACGGATATCGAGTTTCGACTTCCAGCGAGCTACGCTGCGTGTAATAGATAGTCTTGCACCTCGACTCTTCCCTCAGCGAGCCAGAGCTCGTAGCCCATTGGGATATAGCTAAATATAGAAATAGAACTTCCCCTGCTCGAGGTGTTGACAGCAGTGGGGCCTTCAGCAAGTACTCCTTCAACTGTTAGAACACCGCTTCACATTCTGGTGTCCACTTTGTTTTCCTGCCTTTTATCATTTCCTGGAAGAAGACTCGGCATTTATCCGTGGCTCAGGATATGAACCTGTTGAGGGATGCCAATTTGCCTGTAAGACTTTGTATCTCCTTGAGGGTGCGTGGGGACTTCATCCCACTCTTGCTCTGATTTTTCCAGTTGCTTCGATCCCTACATGGTCGACTATGAAGCCCAAGAATTTTCCTGAACCAACCCCAAAGGCACACTTCTCTGGGTTGAGCTTCATCCGATATTTCCTTAGGAGTGCAAGGGTTTCCTCTAAATGCCTTACATGCTCCTCCGCGTCTTTTGATTTGGTGATCATGTCGTCTACATACACCTCCATCGTTCGGCCTATCAGTGGCTTGAAGACCTTATTCACCAGTCTCTAGTATGTTGCCCGCGTTCTTAGGTCGAAGGGCATAACCTTGTAGCAATACAGACCGTGATTGGTGATGAAGGCTGTGCATTCCTCGTCTGGCCGGTGCATGGGAATTTGATTATAGCCCGAGAAGGAGACCATGAAGCTAAGCAGTCCATGCCTCACCGTGGAATCCACCAGCTGGTCTATCTTTGGCAGTGAGAAGCTATCTTTTGGGCAGGCTTTATTCACGTCTGTGAAGTCCACACACATTCTCCACTTCCCACTTGCCTTCTTTACCAATACCACGTTCGAGATCCACTCGGGGTAAGAGACTTCCCTTAAGAATCCCGCTTTCAGCAACTTCTTCACCTCGCAATTTATGACCTTGTACCTTTCCTGGTTGACGCACCTCCTCTTCTGCCTTACTGGCTTAGTGTCCTTCCGTATCGCCAGCCTGTGACACGCCACCTCGGGGTCAATCCCGGGCATGTCCTCGTGCGTCCAAGTGAATACATCAAAATGTGCTCGCAGACACTCGACCAGACTTTTCTTCAGCTCTTCGCTAGTGCCCGAGCCTATTCGGACCTTCTTCTCGGGGTCGTCTGGCCGTATTTTAACTTCCCCTAACTCTTCGACGGCTCTTGCCTCCCGTTCTTCGACTCCCCCCTCAAGTCTAATGACGTTATTTGCATCGCTTCTTTGGCTGCCACGGCGTAACAACTCCTCGCGACCCTCTGGTTGCCTTTGATGACCCCCACAGCCCCATTTATTCAATATTTCAGGGCCAAATAGTGAGTGGACAGCACTGATTGGCTGATCCTCATAAACAGCCTTCCCAATATTGCTTGGTAGGGGCTGACTTCATCCACCACCACGAAGTCGAGCAACATGTTCTTTTCAAAAGGCCTCGAGCCCATAGTCACAACCAACTTAATGATTCCCAGAGGGATCAGCTTTCCTCCCCCAAATCCTTTCAAGGAAGTGCTCGTCTGCTCGAGGCTCGCACCTGCTATTCCTAAATCCTCAAGCGTGGATTTGAAGAGGATGTCCACCGAGCTTCCCGAGTCCACCAATATCCGATCAACTTCTTTATTAGCAACGTTTGCCTTCACGACTAAGGTGTCCTCATGGGGTATAGTACCCCCTCCTCGTCCTCCTCCATCCACATGATGGGTACCTGCTGCACCTTAGCCTTTTTGGCAGCAGGTGCAGCGAACAGGACTTCCCTGCTGGCGGCAGCGTATCTGAAATAGTTTTTTCGAGCCCTGTTCAAGTTCCCTGCCATTGTGGGTCCTTCTGATATCACTCTGGTGGTTGGTGGTTCCAGCTCCATGTCATAGGCCCGGTCATCATCCTTTGATTGCTGCTCGACCACTGGGTGTCCTCCTTCAATGAACTCATCCAAGTACTAATTTTTAACCAGATCTTCCACCTGATTCTTCAAATCCCGGCACTGTGACGTTGAGTGGCCATGGTCACCGTGGAAGCGGCAAAACCGTCTCCTATCTCGTTTACCAGTTGGTTTAGCCATTGGTGTCGGGGGGCTCAACAGTCCTCGATCCTCTGCCACTTGGAGTATCTCTTCGAGTGACACCTTCAGCTTTGTGTATTGCCCATAGGCGGGACTTTACTCTACCACTTGTATCGCCCGATCTCTCGGGAAGCGTCTCGGTAGAGGGGGCAATGGGCGGTCAACTCTGTTGTGGTCCAACGTAGGTTGGTTTGGTGGTTGGTTGTGGGATGGGTGGTCGTTGTGTTGCCTGTACTCCCTGCGGTCCGGCCTAGAGATCTGTGGGGTGGCACGAGGATCATCATGTGACTGGGGAGCTCTCTGGTAAGGATTATAGGGAGCAACCCGGTCCGTCATCACTTTGGAAGTCAACGTTCCTCGGGCAGGACCTCCTTTTTCTTTCTTCTTCGTTCCACTGCCTTGTTCACTCCTCAGCTTCGCAGCCTTTTCCTCTTCTATGACCATGTCCATCTTCACCTGTTCATACGCATCTGAATACGAACGGATCGAAGGGCTCCATGAATTGTACCACAGTCTCCGCATCCTGATTCCGTCCTTCAGTCCCCTTAACGCTTGGGGATGATTAAATGCCCCGAGATTTAGAACCGATCGATGGTACCTCTTGACAAACTCCCGGAGGGGTTCTCCTTCCTTCTGTTTTATCTCCGAAAATTCTATCATGTCATCATCGAGGGTCACTGCGCCCCGGAATTGCTCTACAAATTCTCTGCACATCTGTTCAAAGCTCATAATGCTTCCCCGTGGCGCCTGCGGTACAATTCTCTTGCCCTTCCCTCAAGAGTGAGTGGGAAGGCCCTGTACCTTTGGGCTGCTGACAGGCCTTGTACTCCTGTCATGTCGTTGAACCGCTCTATGTGCACCAGCAGATCACTCTTTCTTGAAAACTTTAAATCCGGGAAATGGAAGTCACGGGGAATCGTGACGCCCATAATCTTAGTCGAGAGTGGAGACTCGTTGTCCAGCATTATCCTCCAACTTGGGCTTTTTCCATTTCCCCGAAGGTCCTCCACAACCTGTGCCAACCTACGCACCTCCCCCTCTAACTCCTCCGCGCGAGAGATTGGTGCTGTATCCTGCAAATGCTGACGGGACTCCCTTTCTTCCATGTTCGTTTCCTCCCTCCCGGCTACATTTGGTATTCTCAGTCTCTGGGCTTCGTCTCCCGCATGTTCCCTGACGGGGGCGTTCCCACGGCTGGATTCAGGGACGTCATTACATGCTTTCCTCTGTCCATCCCTGAGTTCTTGTAATATAGAGGTCAGCATTTCCATTTGTTTCTTCATCCGATCCATTCTCTCCTGGATCTCTCTATTTTGAGCCTCATTAGCCA
Organism: Murraya koenigii; assembly: GCA_025617385.1. Taxonomy (NCBI): domain Eukaryota; kingdom Viridiplantae; phylum Streptophyta; class Magnoliopsida; order Sapindales; family Rutaceae; genus Murraya; species Murraya koenigii. The sequence goes on along the minus strand of CM046813.1, from coordinate 17,468,177 downwards.
CTTCCCTCAAAGTCACCGATTCCTCTGGACTTACTCCTCTTCTGCTGTTTCCTCTCATTGTTGCGTTGTGTCTTTTGAATGTGTTGGGAAATCGGGCTTTTTGATTTGATCCCCACAGACGGTGCCAAAATGTTGATGCTGTTTTTCGCGTGCCTCTAAATAGTGTCAATCAAACTACTGCTCGCGGTCTGCTCGAGCACGAGCAGGACTGCTTTCTGATTTCAATTCTTCTTTATCCGCCGGAATGACGATCCTCTCTGGCCCGCGCTCACAGAAATAAAGTCAGGGGTCATCGGATGTTTTTCCGGTGAAAACCCTCCGACACTCAAATCAGTGATCGGGTTGTTCTTTTTGTATCCCTCGTTATTTGAGAGACCAGAGAAATCAAAGGGTACTTTTTGCCTTTTATTGGTAAGAATCACTAGTGTGAAATTCAGAGAGAGGTTAAAAAAAAAGAAGAAGAACCTATCTAAAATTCGGAACCCTTGCTCGGGCCCTCTCGACAGTATGGATTATTACGGCACACCACGGAATGCGGGATGTCAGGTGGGCATTGGTTCCCGCAGCCTCATGATAGTATCGGTCATGCGCGCATGAAATGATAACACTGTGGGGGCGTGTGCCGTCCATCGGTAACAGTGACGACACCATACCGCTTGGGGCATTGGTTAGACATCGATCGTCGTATTGAGTCGCAAGGAAAACGGGTCGGACTGTCCCGAATAGACTGTATCTGGATCTTGCATTTCCTCTGTGCCGTGACTGAGTTGTGCTCGGAGGACTTGAAGACCTCGAGCAGAAGAATGAGCTCGGGTATTGACCAGCCTTCGGGCTCTTCGGCCTTGACCAGCTTTGATGAGCTAAGAGGATATCGAGCAGAAGAATGAGCTCGGGCTCGACCAATTTTGGACTCCTTGACCTTGACCATCTTTTACGCCTAATGAAGCTGTCTTCGTGTTAGCGGTCGGGTCTTTTGCTCAAGATGGGTTGACCTCGGCGTCTTTTACCTCGACCTTGACAAATTTTGAGGCCTAATGCAGCTGTCTTCGTGCTAGTGGTCGGGTCATCTGCTCGAGATGGGTTGACCTCGAGGTCTTCTACCTCGAGCTGGGTTGGTCTCGAGGAGACCTGCTCGATATTACCCAAACAGATCATATGCTATAAATTATGTGTCTAGAATTGTAACAAAGAAACATATCTATCTTGATTAGAGCTACCGCCGCTAACTCAATTGCACTATCTAACCGATAGTCATGCTGCTTTTCCCACATAAAAATGTTATCCTACTATTTTCATATAAAAATAAAAATAAAGTAGGAGAAACTTACGACGGAAGCATCCATATGATTCGTCTCAAATTTGACAGTGAAAAATTTTTTTCCAGGGCACTATCATTGGTGCAAGCGCTCATGTGTTGAGAAGAAACTGTTTCAATTCAGAGTTGATATCTATATTGATCAAACATAAAAGAAAATTTTTTATTCATTCCTATTAAGCTTTCATCTTATCACTTTGAGGTCACCGTGACCAAAAACAAGTGATCGTTTTGAGTTAAAACTCTATAAATATCTTAAATATTTAATTTAAGATATTAAATGATCATTGAAAAGATGACCATTCCAATATTTGTTTAAACTTATTTAGTAATCATTGAGAAGATGATCACTACTCTTGGAATGCTATAAATAGAGGGCAAATCATTAATAAGCTAAGGTTGGCAAAGGATTAAGCAAAGTGTAATTTAGAAAAAATTCAAGTCAAGAGAAGTTGGAGGGTTCTTGCAAAGTAATCTGAGAGGATTTTTCAATTTTTTGATCATTCTCCAACCAGAAATCAGTAGCACAACCTTAGCTTCTCAGTTTTTTCGTATATAATCTGGGTATGTGTTTATATTTGAGTTACAAGTTTTTATGTTGATTCTTGCTCGAAAATCAACATTGGTATCAAAGATCTATAAATTGTGTTCTAATTTAAGCATGTAAAGCATGAAACCCAAGCGGTTTAAAGAAAATGAGTTTTTCCATCAAGAACACATCTTAATAGCATGATAAAATTTACTTGTTTTTTTATGCCATGCAACTAAATTAGTAAACGCATAAAGGTGTATGGATTAATTCTTAGTTGCCACGAGGATCAATATGGTTCATGTAATGAGAAAAATGAAAATCTAGGTGTAAGTTTATTTTACTCATATCTTTCAAGATACATATCGCACGAGCATGAAATTGGTATTATTAGAAATATATTGGAAAGAGCTTTCCAATGGTATATCATATGCAAAATTCTAACGTGTATCGAGAGAGAACGGAGCATTTGAATTTCTGGTTCAAAATCTAAAAAATTGTTGAGGTTGAAGATGATGAATAGTGATTCCATGTGTAATCCCACTCTCGAGATGGCGCGGTCATCTAATTCAATATTTGATATCGGATTCTGAATCGGGATGTCAGAAATAATTGGGATATGTGTACACCTTTGCCGACACATTTTCAGAAATGGGAGGGTGAATTACACTTTCTGTAGTGGAGTGTGTTCACTGTAGCGACAAGTGTGTGCCATGGGAAGCCATGTGTTTGACATGTGTTGCACACAACATTGACATGTGGCAGCCCATCCTTAGTGGATGAACTGGTCGGGGACTGAATCATTGGAGCAAACTGAACCAAACCATTAAACCGAATCGGATTGTTTTGAGCATTGAGTAAAGCCCACTCGTAGCAGTGGAGAGTGTAATCCACGCACTGCCTTCCCGATCAAATTTTGAGGCTGCTATTCACGATGGCCGTTTCATATTTTAATTCTCTATTGAAATGTCAATAAAATTTAATTTTATTAAATGTTTATATATTTAATGTTAATTTTAGTTCAATAAATCCTTTAAAATTAGAGAAATATACTTTATGTAAGTATAAAAAGAAAAAATTTTTTTGCATATGATTACACTTCCTCAAGGGAGTTGTACTTCAATGGGAGCATAAAAAAGTATTTGAAACATAAAATGAGAATAATCCTGAGTAGTAATATCGAAAAATTCAAGGAAAATTCTGACAAAAAGGTGTGAGCCTAAAGAACTTTGGTACTAAGAGAGACTTTTTTAGTCTCCATCATCTTCCTAAGAATTTTTCTAATACATTATCCTCGTGAACAGATGCATGATGGATGTATTCTTATGGCATGTTTTAAGAGAGGAAGCTCTAATATTGTTAAAATTATGAGGGAATAAACAATAAATAAATTAATATTTTGCGCAAGATACTTAAATTTTCGAATCTAGTCTTTATATTATCATATTTTGGGCTATTTGATTGCAGCAAAATAATTAAATATGTGTAAATAAAATCACGAAAAATTTCTTATCTTCGTGTTTTGTCTTTTTCTTAGTATCGAAAAGAAACGCCAACAAAATAGTATCGTGGCTGAATTAAATAAATGAATTAAACTAAATAGTAACAATTACGATATTTGGTACCATAAAGTTCAAAACCTCATCGAATTGCAAAACTAATTAGAGGTGATTACAAACATTATGACTGAGCTGGCAAGGGTAATTCCACTCAACATAAAAGAGATTTTGAAGCTTATGAAGCTTGGAAAATAAAAAACCATAGTGCACTCATTTTGTTGCTGAGCACTATGGAAGATGATTTTATGTGTGAGTATGAAAATACCAAATGGCTCACTAAATATGGAATGCCTTGAAAGAAAAGTATAGTGGTACTTTTACCACAAACTCAGAAGACTCACAATTAAATTTGACACTTACAAAATGCACCAAAATACTTCGATGGAGTAGTATTTGATAGAATGTCACTTTTAATTAGAGATTTAAAAAATGTTAATCGCATTATAACTGATGAACAACAAGATTAAGCAATTACTCGATATCTTCTAGATAGTTGGAAGTATATGAAAGTTAACATGACACACAATGAGAGTATCAAGATATTTAAAGATATTCAACGTCACTTAGAGTTGGAAGATGAGCGCCTAGTGGCAGTTAAATCTTCTACTCAACTTTATATGGCTGAAGCCAACTCTTGAAAAGCTTCGGGCTTTAAAAGCAAAAGAGGGGGGTAAAATCTCCTCTATGAGTATGAAGAGATCTGATCGAGGGCAATCCAATTTGGGTAAGCGCAAGAGAGATAAATGCGCTAGTCAAAATAAAGATATGAGCAAAGTGACATGCTACAATTACAACAAGCTTGCTATTTCGCTCGTGATTGCACTAAGCCGAAAAAATATACAGTAAATCCATAAATTTACATAAAATGTATCTAATAAGTTTCGTTTATATGACTGAAACTTATCGTTCGTGGATTGTAGATTTAGGAGCAACAGAACACGTAGCCAATGAACGTAGAGCCTATGTAAAATATCATCGGATTAGTCAAGAGACTAAGTAGATGTACATGAGGAACAACTTAAGGGTTGAAGCTAAAGGAATTGGTTACACGACTTAAAAGTATTTGATTTACTCTCAAGTATAAGAGTGTCTAGTTATAATATAACACGGTGAGTCTGGGGTCGAACCACAAGGAATTTTAAATTTAGTAGTCTATTATTAAATAAAAATTAATAGTAGAAAAATAGATTACCTGTCTAAAAAGTACTAAGGCTACGAGATTCACTCTTGGAATTTAAATTATGTTCATAATATTCTCTCATATTTATTTTTTATATTTTATTTACTAGTTAAATATTATGTCATTTAATTCTTAACTAACTAATTTTATGGATGAATATGAGAATGGAGTACATGATGTGCCACAACTAAATTGATGTCTCGACATAATGTTAAAATATCATAAAAATCTAATAAGATTTTAAGTTTATAAATTAATATGATATAAAAATATTCAACAAATAAAAATATTAAATATTAAATAAAATAAACTTTGAACTTACTTAAGAGAGATATTAATTCCATAATTTAAATCCTTGAGTTTCATCCTTTGCCCTAACTTAATAAATTAGCCACTTATATTGAAAAGAAAAACACTCAGTTTATTTGGAAAACTTCTAAAATATATTACAAGAAAATTTTAAGAACTTGAAACAATAGAAGAAGAAAATTTGAAAGACTCAACTTCACCTTTTTCTTTTTCCCCTTTTTCTTTCTCTTCTTTCTTCCTCTCTTTCTCTTCTTTTTCTCTTCTCCTCCGCGCCTCTTTCTCCTCTGCGATGCTTCCCTTTTTATAGGAAAAAAAGAAACTATTTATTATTTTATTATTATAATATTATATTATATTATTATATATTATATTATTATAATATTATATATTATATATAATTGAGAGAGAGATTGAGTGCCGTCTTTTTTTTTTTTTTTTTTAATATATATTATTTATTTATTATTACAAAGTAGCTCTTTTTTCTCTCTTATTTTTTAGTTCTGATTTCTCTTTATTCTCAAAATATACCTAAAATAACAAAATATAATAATTAAGATAAAAATTAACATAATAAAATATAATTTACATACAATTATATATGAGGAACATTAAAATAAAATGTAAATTATGTACACATTAATTAATACTTTAAGTGAAAAAATAATAATTTAAACCTTTATAAAATATACACTTTCTAGTACTAATCATACCTGCTAACCAGCTTATTGCTAGTCCCTAGCAATTAAAGTACTATTTTAAATTAAGAATTATAAAATTCACCCGCAAGTTAATAGTTGTTCATCTATCCTCTAAACTACCAAATAAATAAATTCTCCTGTTTATTTATTTTAGCTTTTTGTCATTCACTAATTATCCAAGATAACATCAAACCTTCTTTTGTGCTTGAAAAATTAACACAATACTTATGGGGCTTCATTAAAAGAAAACAATATTTTTTTTATTCTAGTGATTTATCAGAGATAATATATTTATTAGGCAGTAGATTATTCATACAATTTAAAATATTATATCTTCAATCCATATAGCGAGCTTTGGGCCAATGACTTCCAGACCAGTTGGCCTTAGGGCACTAAGTGTTAAAACACCCCTACGGACTTAATTACTCAGATTTTAGATAAATAAGCAAATAATATATCTGCAACCCACGTAGCGAGCTTTGGGCTAATGACTCCCAGACCAGTTGGCCTTAGGGCACTAGGTGTTAAAACACCCCTACGAACTTAATTACTCGGATTTCAGATATAGTAAAATTAAATACATTTTTTTTCTTTTTTTTTGTTTTTTCTTCTTTTTTTTTGAAAAACATAACACACTTTCCACTACCTTAGAAATTATCTCCAACAGATCAAGAGAACAAAATATTGCAAAAAAATTTAACTTACAACCCAATAGCATGTGTCATAGTGTGTGTGAAAAGAATGATTTAATAATACCTGTTTAAAAAAATAATTGACAAAAAGATTTAATTAATGATTATTAAGTGGAGAATTCATAAATTTGAGTAATTCAGAGAATAAGGAACAAAAACAACTTAATATGAATTTTAAATTCAAAAAATAATATAGACTGGATTGTTAGGATACATATCAAAAGTAGTGACTTTTTATACAGCCATCCTAGACAAAAAAAAAAATTATTGTTTTTAGATTTTTTATTTAAAAAATAGACAAACACATATATTTACAAGTTACATCAATTATCCCCACCCTCTAACCTAATCTAAACATTATTCTTAATATATTATAATTTAAAGATATGCATGCAAAATGAGAAACAAAGAAATGAAAAAGTAGAGGCTTAGAAATTTTTTTTTTGAAAAATAAATAAATAAAAGACTCTAAGACTAAGAAGATGCATTTTTAGAACCACTCACTCCATATTCGGCTATCTTCGACTCAAAATTTATCTAAAGTTAGTCTTTACAAACTAAAATAGTAAAACCATCACCAGGATTGACACATTTCATAATTGTCAATTATTTTCTCCCCCCCAACCTAAATGAGACTTTGTCCTCATTGTCTTAAAGGAAAGAAGTAGAGTTTAGAAGACATCACATGAACACTAAAAAAAATTTACAAATGAAGATTTAAATCCAATTTGTACTTCTTACTACTATTACTGTTATCATCTTTAGTTGACCAATCCAATGTCAAAGTCATGGGTTCTGGCTCCGATTTGTAAGCTTGTAAAAGATTAAGTAATTCATTAGCAGTAGAAGTACAAATAAAGATTTTTTTAACTGAGGGAGGAATAAGATAATTGTTAATTGCATGGTTAAGAAATGTGAACAAGCCATTATAAAAATTATTAACATTTAACAAACCAAGGGGTTTTTGATGAATGTTCAAATGAGCGTAAGACGCAAATGTAATTAGTGCCTCCAGAGTTGCAAAATCGCCTGGAAAAAAGATGAAAGCATCAACATGATCTAACATTTTGGATATTCTTTCTTTCATACCCGAGACAACTAACTCTTCTCCAGTTGGTGGGCCAGGTAGACATCCTAGAGGTTTAAGGGCTTTTGGGATGATTCCTAGCACTTGACTTCCTCTAGTGAAAGCTATTTCTGAAACAAGTTTGGATAATCCACGGTCACCTCCTCCATATATTAATTGTAAGTTTCTCTCTGCTATGACACGACCAAGATCTACAGCTGCCTCAACGAATTCCCTGTACTTTCCATAGCGAAACCCAGAAAGCACACAAATATTTTTGAATTGTCTACTCAAAGATGCTACCATTGGAATAATCTTCAAAAATAATTTGTGAAAGTTTAAAATAAAAGCACGTATTTAAAGATAGAGATATTGATGAACAACTATAAATGGAGTGGTGTACTTATCAAAAGACGTGTGAATTTTTGGCTTATATTAAAAAAGTAAATAGATAAAACCAACAGTAAAAAGAAAAAAAAAGTAATCACACTATTAAAAGTAAATGCATAAAATAAAATATTATTAAAAGGAAAAAGATATTTACTGGTAGTTGCGACTGTGGTTCACATCTTCCTCTGGTTTTACGTCCAGTAACGGCTTGAATGCCCTCTATGGGTCGAGGATAAGCTTCCCATCCAGTTTTCTTATAAACTGGCAAACAGAGTCTTTTTGAGTCAGATTCCCTAGACAAAACTGTATGTTTTCTTTTTGAAATAGCTTCCAATACCTTTGAATTGAATGTTGTACATATCCGCTTCGATGCGTCTCAAGAGATCATAAGATATCATCTAACGATTCTTTACTCATGCCATCTTTAACAAATTTAATTTTATCTTCACGAGTATCAGAAACTATTCATGAAGATTTACAATACGGGTTCTTACAATTACGTCTTACACAATTACGACAATTAGAGCCAAGTTGTTTAGCTCTTCTCTTTTTAGCGTATGTACTTTTTCCAAAACCAGGCATGTAAGAAATAAATGGATCAGAAAACTCACCTGCTAATCAGACCTTTGCTTCAATTAACCAACGAACATCAGAAGGAATGCCATGGATCATTAACAAACGTAGTCGTTCACAGAGAGTTTTGTAAATTTTCCTGAGGGCATTCTGAGGGAGAGAAGGAAAACACTTATGCAATTTTTGATGTATTTCTTCCATGTTTAGTTTTTGAGGTTTTAGTTATTATGGGAAGCTGAAAATACCGACTTAAGAAGTCACGGAGTACCGTTATCCACCATTTATACGGGAAAGTAAATTAAAACACACCAAAGCAACAAATCAACTCTGAAAAATCAATTCAAATGTGAAAATAAACAAAATACAATGAAAAGAAAAAAATAAAATAATTAAAACTTACATTCGTCCTCTTATTGCATTAACTTCAAGTTCCAACTGAACGTTAAAAATACCTTCCTCTATTTCCCAAAGTTGTCTTTCTAGGTCTTCAACATATGACACAAACTCTGGTGGTCGTTGATCCCATATTGGATGTGATTTACAACTTCGTATCAGTCCTGCTAAGTGAAATTTTACACGTAAAAGAGTTTTAAGATATTTCAAGAGGATTTTTCTAATTGAGGTATTCATGACATATAATAAGAGAAAACACAATTGTCAAACAAACATGCTTAAGCAAGAAATATTATATGCTTAATAAATATGCAGTGTGAAACTAAAAATAATCAAACAATCAAATGATAAAATAATAAAACAAAAAAGAAATATATATATATATATATATTAGTCACACATTAAAGATTTAATCAAGATTTGGTGGGTCACTAAAATTGATTTCGGTGTCTTCTTCACGTGGTTGGAATTCCAGATATGGTTTTAATCTTTGACCATTAACTTTAAATGTGACACCGTTCTTTGGATTCTCAATTTCTACGTCCTCGTATGGATATACATATTTTACAGCAAATGGGCCACTCATCTTGACTTTAATTTTCCTGGAAACAAATTGAATCGAGATGCTTTAGGAGGAAATACTATACACGAAGGTGCTCCAGTTCTTGTTGGATTCATGTAATCTCTCAAAGTTCGTGGTTGATTCTGAACGTATTCATATTGCTGAGAATGATTGTCTTCTTGATTAATTTTTGGATTAAGCTGGTTCAAAATGTTTTCACCGTGGATTTCTTCTATGATTGGTGGTGGTAATTGAGATATTCGAATTAACCTGCCACTTGAAGTTCGAGACCAACGTCTCATACAATGATGATGGTGTGTGTGTGTGTGAAATTATTTAATGCACAAGTAGATGAAAAAAATAAAATAAAAATTACAATTGAGATAAATAAAAATAAAAATAAACAAATTGAAAATTAAATGTGCAACAAATATAAATGTACAAAAGATAAAATTATAAAATTAAATAACAAAGTAGGCAGTTAAACCAACCTTATAAAATAATAAAACATAAAAAATAAATACGGAATAAAAATTACACAATTTGTTATACGAGAAAATTAAATAACTAAAAAAATAAATAACTGAAAATTAAATAACAAAAAAAATAACGGAAATCAAATAACAATAAAGGCGGTTGAACCAGCCATAAAAATAAATGCGGAAATTAAATTGTAGAAATTTAAAAGTCCAAATCCAAGTTCATGTCTATGTCCATGTTCATTCAGTCCAAATGTCCAAATTGAGTCCAAAAGTACAAGGAAGGTCAAGTAATAAGTCCATAAGTCTAAGTTTAATTCAGTTTAGTTTTTTTTTATTTAAAATAAAAAATTTTATATGTTTTATAATATTTTTATAATTTTAGGAGAAAGAAGGGGTTTAATTAAAATTTTACAATAAAATTAAAAGATAAAGTGACGGAAAGTGTGATGACAGAATTTAAGAAAAAAATATATATATATATATAAGGCAACGGCGCTAAAAACTTGACATGACTTAAAAGTATTTGATTTACTCCCAAGTGTAAGAGTGTTTAGTTATAATATAACCCCGTGAGTCCAGGGTCGAACCACAAGGAATTTTAAATTTAATAGTCTATTATTAAATAAAAATTAATAGTAGAAAATAGATTACTTGTCTAAAAGGTACTAAGGCTACCGGATTCACTCTTGGAATTTAAATTATGTTCATAATATTCTCTCATATTTATATTTTATATTTTATATTTTATTTACTAGTTAACTATTATGTCATTTAATTCTTAACTAACCAATTTTATGGATGAATATGAGAATGGAGTATATGATGTGCCACAACTAAATTGGAGTGTCGACATAATGTCAAAATATCATATAAATTCAATAAGATTTTAAGTTTATAAATTAATATGGCATAAAAATATTCAGCAAATAAAAATATTAAATATTAAATATTAAATATTAAATAAAATAAACTTTGAACTTACTTGAGAGAGATATTAATTCCATAATTTAAATCCTTAAGTTTCACCCTTTGCCCTAGCTTAATAAATTATCCACTCATATTGAAAAGAAAAACACTCATTTTATTTGGCAAACTTCTAAAATATATTATAAGAAAATTTTAAGAACTTGAAACAATAGAAGAAGAAAATTTGAAAGACTCAACTTCACCCTTTTCTTTCTCTCATTTCTCTGCTCATTTTCCTCTCTTTCTCTTCTCTTCTCCTCCGCGCCTCTTTCTCCTCTGCGATGCTTCCCTTTTATAGGAAAAAAAAGAAACTATTTATTATTTTATTATTATAATATTATATTATTATATTATTGTATTATTATATTATTATAATATTGTATATTATATATAATTGAGAGAGAGATTGAGTGTCGTCTCTTTTTTTTTTGTTTTTTAATATATATTATTTATTTATTATTACAAAAGAGCTATTTTTTTCTCTTATTTTTCAGTTTTGATTTCTCTTCATTCTCAAAATATACATACAATAACAGAATATAATAATTAAGATAAAAATTAACATAATAAAATATAATTTACATAAAATTACATATGAGAAACATTAAGATAAAATATAAGTTATGTGCACATTAATTAATAATTTAAGTGGCCAAATGCTTTATCTCGACGATGTGTTATATGCACCAGAGATCCAACTAAACTTAGTGTTTGTCATTATACTTCTAAATATGAGGTATCATGTGAATTCAATGATGCTTGTATGCAATCAGTTCTTAATGAAACTCTTATTGGAACTGGTTATTTACTTAATAGTTTTATGATTTTGAATGTAATTAATGAGAATTATAATTCGAATCAAGATTGTTTTTCATTAATTACATTTTTTGATTCTGTGGATGTTAATGTATGGCATGCCAGACTAGGACATATAGGGCAAGACAGAATGCATTGATTATCTAGAGAGGGTTATTTGGGCTCACTTAATAAAATAGAATTGCATATATGTGAGAGTTTTCTAACTGAAAAAACAAATAAAAAAAATCATTCGGTAAAGGAATTAGAGTCGAAAATTCTTTGCAAATTATCCATTCTAACATATGTAGTCTAGTGAGTGAAAGGGTCAGACATGGTGCCTCATACTTTATTACATTCATTGATAATTACTCACATTTTGGTCATGTTTATTTGATTTCTCACGAATCTGAAGCACTAGTTTGCTTTAAAAATTTTTTAAAATTAGTTTAGAATCAATTAGACAAAACGATCACAGTCCTAAGAATGGATCGTGCATGTGCATATCTTTCTAATCAGTTCAAGGAATTGTGTCAAGAGAAAGGTATTGAGAGACAGTTAACTATTCCTAAGACTCTACAATAAAATGGTGTTGCGGAAAGGAGGGCTCGGACATTACTTGAGATGGTTAGGTCTAGGATGGTGCAAGCAAATCTCCCAATATCTTATTGGGGAGATGCATTGTTGATAGCTGCCTACATACTTAATCGAGTCTCAAGTAAGTCAATTAGTTCCACTCTATATGAGCTATGGACAGGAAAAAATCTTGTTCTAACTCATTTGCGACCTTGAGGGTCTGCAGCATATGTTCACAATCCTTCACATACACATGGAAAATTGGGTGCAAGAGAAAAAAAAGTATCTTTATAAGATATTCTGAGCATTCAAAAAGGTATGTACTGATTGGTGAGTGTGATGATGGAACTATAATTGAACAAGAATCACGAGATATCATATTTTTAGAGAATGAATTTCTTAGTATTGTAGATGTTGACAAAGACATTCATTTATATAAAATGAATGATCCACAAAGTATTGTCAATATTGATGATCGAATTGAGGAAAACCTAAATTTTCCTGGGATGTTTTATCCTTGTGGGAGTCAACCATTTTATGGAGTGACTTCATAGAATGACTCAATTTGAAAGAGGAGTCGAATACCTATCCCATGTTGTCGTTTTGAGATTGAGGGGGAGGTATTTATGGTTGCTTCACATGATAACGATGAGCCAAAAACTTTTAGTGAGGCTATTGCATCATCTGCTAAGAAATTATGAATAAAAGCAATGAATGAAGAGATGGAGTCTATGAAATCAAATCAGGTTTCATACAACAAAAAAGGGCTTTAGCAACGAAAAACTACTCTTTAGCGAAGAAAGATAAATTTCGTCGCTAAAGCATTTTATTTCACATATCAAGTAGTTTTAACGACAAATATATTTGGTCGCTAAAAATGGATTTTACGATGATAATTATTTCGTCGCTAAAATGTGTGCTCATTTATTTTTAGGGACGAAACTAATTTTGTCGCTAAAGCCCATTATTTTACATATCAAATAGTTTTAGCCATGAAAATATTTCATCGCTAAAAGTAGTTTTTTGCGATGATAATTATTTCGTTGCTAAAACATGTGCTCAAGTATTTTTAATGACAATTAATTTCATTGCTAAAGCTTATTATTTCACATATCAAATAGTTTTGGCGATGAAAATATTTTGTAGATAAAAACATCTTTTGTGATGATAATTATTTAGCCTCTATAAATTTCTTTAGCAATGAAAAAATTGTTGCTATATAGTAATTTTTTTTGTCGCTGAATAAGTTTTTTACGAAGAAAATTTTGGTCTCAATGTGTCTAAATTTCATCGCTAAATGTATAGGTGCCAACATATTTTTTACCGCTAAATTGTTTTGACGACGAAAATAAGTTTCATCTCAATATGTACTTTTAGAGACAAAAATTTTCATCGCTAAAATTGAAAAATAAATATTATTTTTCCTACTTTTATTTTAGCGATGAAAATTTATTTTCCTCGCTAAAAAGCACTTATGGCGACAAAATTTTTTTCATTGCTAAAGACTAATGTTGTTGTAGTGTTTGCGACTTAGTTGATTTACCCCCTAAACATAGAGCTATTGGAAATAAATGGGTTCTACGTATAAAATGTAAGGCGGATGACACAATTGAGAGATATAAAGCACAATTAGTAGCGAAAGGATATACCCAACAATAAGGTATAGACTATGAAGAAACTTTTTCCCCCTGTGGTAAGGTTTGAATCAATACGATTGATTCTAGCAATCGTTACACATATGGATCTTGAATTACATCAAATGGATGTTAGAACAGTATTTATCAATGGAGAACTAAAGGAAGAAATATACATGGATCAGCCGAAGGTTATATATTGCAAAACAAAAAGTGCAAAGTTTGCAAGCTTAAAAGGTCAATATATAGGATGAAACAATCCTCCAGACCATGGTATCTTACGTTTCATGAAGCTATAGTTTCTTATAGATTCTTGATGATCGAAAAAGACAATTGTGTGTATATTAAAAGATTAGAGGATAACTTCATTATCTTATCTCTACATGTGGACGATATTTTGTTAGTTGGAAACAAACTAGAGTTTTTCAAAATTATTAAAGAATGGTTATCCTTAAAATTTAAAATGAAAGATATGAGCGAAGCAGCTTATAGTTTAGGAGTTAAAATTCATTGAGATCATTCAAAAAAAAACTTTTATCTCTTTCACAAGAGACTTATATTAGAAGAATTCTTGAAAGATTCAATATGTTAGATTGTAAATTGATGGATACCCTTATTTCAAAAGGACAAACTCTAAACCTTAAAATGTGCCCTAAAACTCGTGAAGAAATAAAAGCAATGGCATGAGTTCCGTACTTGAGTGTTGTTGCAGTTTTATATACACTATAAATTTTTTATGATGTAGGATTAGTGAGAAAATACTACAGTAAGTCAAAACACATAGAGACTACGTACAATTTTTTTAGAGAAATTGTGGTATAAAGAGAGATGCTAACACAATACATATCTATACATTTTATAGTCGCGGACCTGCTTACCAAAGCCATAACGCGAGATGTTTACTTGAAACATGCTTGATCATTGGGCTTACGTAGATTATAATATTGTACTTGATGAGATTTGATACTTGAGTAATGGGCATCTTATGTATTTTTATATGATAAAATTCTAGTTATTTTATCGTTTGTCCATATAATTTTTTGTGATTACACATATTTAGAGTAAATTTATGTCACAGGTTTTTTTACACAAACGATCGCCTCAGTTGCTAGAAAAGCAAGGTGAGATGAGATAATAGAGAGAGAATTATATACTGAGTACGTTCTCATGGAGCATTTATAAATGTGTCGCTTTGACTTAGTCAAGATGAGGTTTATATATGATAAATATAAAACCGACCGTGATGTACCAATAATCATGGAAATCTAATTAAAGCCAGATGTAAGTCTTGTAATTTAGTTTTTTGGATAAGCGGGCTTATTAAAAACTCAGGTTAGGCGCTTGAGTAGCGACTAAACTAAGATCTATACATTAAAATGATTTTAGACATATGCTATGAGAAAAGAGAATTCACGGTAGCACATATTTCATACAATTTGGTCTTTTGTGACCAAATAAAGAAAAAATAAGAAAATTATGAATTTCTCATTGTGTAAAGTTTCTTTGAGGCTTTGTAAACCTCAATAGGTATCCTCACATACTAACAACTATATTTTGAAGTGACAGATTAGTGTTTGCTAGTTTAGATTGTTTTCTAAAGCTATGATGATATTCAGTTTATGAAACAAGTCTAGGAAAGCAGTTAATCTGAAACTAAGAAATATGAATTTACATTTACCTTATGTTTTTTCACTAGCCAAATTGTATAATTTGGGATTGATACAATTGTGATTACATAGAGTGTATATTGTTAAGCATAGCGTTAGATATAAGACTTAGTATGATTGAATTTGATGTAATAAAATGGAATCTCTGATGCATGATAAATAAATCTTTTGTATGTAATACAATTGAGATTGAAATCAATATAGCTCCTCCTTATCATTCATGGGTCACATGTTGCATTTGTCGGTATGATAACTGAGTTTTGAGGCTTGAATAGAGAGTTCATATTGCACTATAAACATCCCATCATGTGTGAGTGGGAGATGTTGGAAATATATATATATATTCTATCACTTTGCAGCCATCCATGAGGGATGCATGACCAAGAGCAAGTGATTATTTTGAGTTAGAACTCTATAAAGATCTTAAATATTTAATTTAAAATATTAAGTGATCATTAAGAAGTTGATCACTCCAATATTTGTTTAAGCTTATTTAGTGATCATTGAGAAGATGATCACTACTCTTGGAATGCTATAAATAAAGGACAAATCCATTTATAAGCTAAGGTTGGCAAAGTATTAAGCAAAGTGTAATTTAGAAAAAATTCAAGTCAAGAGAAGTTAGGAGAGTTCTTGCAACGTGAACTGAGAGGATTTTTTTATTTTGTAATCATTCTCTGATCAGAAATCAGTAACACAAACTTACTTTTATCGATTTTTCTGCATATAATCCGGATATGTATTTATATTTGAATTGCAAGCTTTTATGTTGATTCTTGCTTGAACACAAACAATCCAAACAATCTGTGCAGAAAGTTTGGCATGCTCGTCTTGTAGTGTTGTACACACCTGCAAAATTGCTTTTATGGGAACTACATAAAAAACCTCCTCAGCGTCCAAATTCTGCACGTCACTGCATTGGACTCAAATTTTGTTTTCATAATAGTATATAATGATTATTAGTTTCATCCAATATTTTAAATAATTTATCTATATTTTCATTAAAATTAAACAAATTTTCATCAATATAATTAAATAAAATTTCAATGTGTTATACTCAATAAAAAAAAAAAGTTAAATTGCAAGAAGAACGAAACAAAAACTAATTAAGCTCTAACTATTGATCTCTTAGAATTAATCATGATAAGTGTTATGTTGATAGCGGAAAATGAGATTATTGTGAGCAATAAGATATGCATGAACTTCGTAGTTACAAAAGTTCTGGAATTTCTATATTGGATTTTGCGTAGTGCTAAGATTACTTGTACATAAGGACTGGGTGTGTTTGGTATTGTTTTTCAAATGTTGTTTTCATTTTTGTTTTATAAAAGAGAAATAATTAGATTTTAGTAAAAATAAAAATGAGTTAGGTAAAAAAATGAAAAGCGAAAATATGTTTAAACTATTTGTCTGGGAAAAGTGGAGACAATAAAACAAAGTGAGAAAGAAAAGAAAAAATTTAAATGAACTAAAATTATTTTTAATCATAGTATATTTATTTCAATTAATTTTTTATTATTTTAAATTTCAATTAATTTTTTTATCATGTTAAATTTTTAATTTCATAAAAAACTATTTTATTTTTAGAAAGTTTCATTAATACTAGAAAAAATGGAATAAATAAATAAATCTTAGTAATACATAGCCTTTACAAAATTACTTAGTAATATATATTACCATTATAAAAAAGAAAAAAATAGTCAAAAGGATTAAACAAATCAAAATAATTGTTTTATAAAATAAATATTGGTAATGAGCCCCCATGGCAAGTGACGTGGCTTTTATTTTCTTGTTAGGCAAGTGGGACTGGTGAAACTCATTGGAAGAATGAAAATTATAAAATATCGATTATTTGTTCTCCAACTTTCTTCAATCAAATTAAAGAACGTGAACAAATTATTTGTTGATGCAGTTTTTCCCGCCTGCCTCAACAGTGCTTCGAACCTTCAAACAGTGCCTTCAAGCAGCTCGAGCAGGACCCTCTAAACCTTCTGCTCGCGGATACAAACAGTGCCTCCAAACAGCTCGAGCGGGACTGTCTCGAATCTTCTGCTCATGGATTCAAACAGAGGTCTCGATCCTTCCGCTGCGATAAGCTCGAGCGAGATTTCCCCTTCGTCCTGCTCACTGCCTTCTTCGTAATCGGAGATCTCCTGGACTGCACTCACGTAAAACCGGATCGGGGTCGCTGAGCGTGTCCTGCGAAACCCTCCGACGCTCAAGTCAAGAATCGGGTTTATCTTTTGGTATCTCCCTTAGTGAGGAGACCGGAAAGATGAAAGGGTATTATTTCGCCCCTTTTGGATAAGTATGGTGTTTTTTCCGAGAAAATCAGGTGAGAGAAATTAGAATAGGAAGAACCTGTCTGAGCTTCAGATCCTTTGTGAATGAAAATTGCCAACCCTTTGTGTATCAAAAAATCCAACCCTTGTAACGTTCCCCTTCGTTTCCTTTTATACTCCATTTTTTCCGCTCTTTCCATTTCCAGGCTGTCCACTCCCTCGTTAGTGGTATCTGAGTCCCTCTGACAGCCGGGATTGGCGGAATATTACCTAGGGATGAGCGGCTGTCCCCTTAACCCGATTCACATAGCCAGATCACCATGTCGGGCAAGTGCGTTAGGAATTATGACACCTTGAAAGCATGTGCCGGCCACTAGCAACAGTATGTGGGACCCCGGTCGACATTAAAAGGTGTGCCGTGATTCTGGAGAAAAAGGGTCTGGCTGCCCTGGCCTGGTCTTGCCTGGACAGTGCTCGTGGATCCCTCATGAGCAGGAGAGATGTGCCTTGCCTCGACCTTGACCAGCCTTTGACCGAGCGGACGACCTCGAGCAGGCGAAGGAGTGCTTAGCTCTCGACCTTGACCAGCTTTGACCTGTGGGACGACTTCGAGCAGGCGAAGGAGTGCTTAGCTCTCGACCTTGACCAGCCTTTGACCCGAGGGACGACCTCGAGCAAGCGAAGGAGTGCTCTGCCTCAACCTCGACCAGCCTTCGACCCTGAACGACCTCGAGCAGTGGGATGGAGTGCTCTGGGCTCGAGCAGCTATGAATCTCTGACCTTGACCATCTTTAACCGTAAGGGATGCTCTGCTAGTCCGTCTCTGGGTGTTTTACTCGAGCTGGAGAGGCTTCGAGGGCCTCGTCTGATATTTACCCAAACACCAACCCTCGCTTAGTCTTTGAGCGAAGCGAGACAAGACTGAAACTCAAGAATGATGGGCCTAACTCATGGACTTTTACGCTTCCCCATGTTTCACTGGTTGTCTCCCACTTAGGATTTGGGACCCGCCTTAGATTGCTAAGGATTTCTTCTGAACTTCGCCGGCCTCCAATCGAAACAGCTTCTTCGTCATCAATCCCGCCGGCCCTTCTCGAACTTCCGCCGGGTCCGCAATCGACGCAGTGTGACACCGTCTCACTGGACTTCGCCGAGGAGTTCTTCGGGATCTTCCGCTTGACTCGCAATCGACCCAAGGGTCTTTTATGTTACTCCCGCCGGGCCTCAGAATTGTCCCAAGCGTGGCAATCGTCCCGCCTAAGACTTAGGCTTGGGACTTCCTGCCAAGGAGTTCTTCTTGAACTTCGCCCGGCCCGCAATTGACCTGTGGTTGCTGATACTCCCGCCGAGCCTCGCACTGACCTGCGTGGCACCGTCTCCGCTGGGACTTCGGCCAAGGACTTCTTCATGACTTCTCCCGCCGGCCCGCAACTTACCCAAGCATCTTCTCGATGTTACTCCCGCCTCGGTCTTCAATCGACCTGAAGCTGGCGACGTCCCGCCTAATGACTTAGGCTTGGGACTTCGGCCGATGAGCTCTTCTTCCGCCGAGCATTTTAATTGACCCGAGGTCTTCTGATAACACTCCCGCCTCGGTCTTCAATCGACTCGAGCTTAGCAACCGTCCCGCCTAATGACTTAGGCTTTGGGACTTCATGCCGAGGAGTTCTTGCTCGCCCGAGCCTTTAATCGACCCGAGGTCTTCCGATAATACTCCCGCCTCCGGTCTTCAATCGACCTGAAGCTGGCACCGTCCCGCCTAATGAGTTAGGCTTGGGACTTCATGCCGAGGAGTTCTTCTTGCTCGCCCGAGCCTGCTAATTTACCCGAGGTCTGTCTGATACTCCCGCCCGGCCTCAATCGACCTAAGCTGGCAACCGTCCCGCCTAATGAGTTAGGCTTGGGACTTCATGCCGAGGAGTTCTTCTTCTTCTCGAGCCTTTAATCGACCCGAGGTCTTCCGATGATACTCCCGCCTCCGGTCTTCAATCGACCCGAAGCTGGCAACCGTCCCGCCCAATGACTTAGGCTTGGGACTTCATGCCGAGGAGTTCTTCTTCCGCCCGAGCCTTTAATCGACCCGAGGTCTTCCGATGATACTCCCGCCTCGGTCTTCAATCGACCCGAAGCTGGCACCGTCCCGCCTAACGAGTTAGGCTTTGGGACTTCATGCCGAGGAGTTCTTCTTCCGCTCGAGCCTTTTAATCGACCCGAGGTCTTCCGATGATACTCCCGCCTCCGGTCTTCAATCGACCCGAGCTGGCAACCGTCCCGCCTAATGAGTTAGGCTTGGGACTTCATGCCGAGGAGTTCTTGTCTCGCCTCGAGCCTTTAATCGACCCGAGGTCTTCTGATGATACTCCCGCCTCGGTCTTCAATCGACCCGAAGCTTGGCACCGTCCCGCCTAATGAGTTAGGCTGGGACTTCATGCCTGTGGAGTTCTTCTTCCGCTCGAGCCTGCTATTTACCCGAGGTCTCGCTGATACTCCCGCCCGGGTCTGCAATCGACCTGAGCTTAGCACCGTCCCGCCTAATGAGTTAGGCTTGGGACTTCATGCCGAGGAGTTCTTCTTCTGCTCGAGCCTTTTAATCGACCCGAGGTCTTCCGATGATACTCCCGCCTCGGGTCTTCAATCGACCCGAAGCTGGCAACCGTCCCGCCTAATGAGTTAGGCTTGGGACTTCATGCCGAGGAGTTCTTCTTCCGCCGAGCCTTTAATCGACCCGAGGTCTTCTGATGATACTCCCGCCTCGGTCTTCAATCGACCCGAAGCTTAGCACCGCCCCGCCTAATGAGTTAGGCTTGGGACTTCATGCCGAGGAGTTCTTCTTCTCGCCGAGCCTTTAATCGACCCGAGGTCTTCGATGATACTCCCGCCTCCGGGTCTTCAATCGACCTGAAGCTGGCACCGTCCCCGCCTAATGAGTTAGGCTTGGGACTTCACGCCGAGGAGTTCTTCTTCCGCCGAGCCTTTTAATCGACCCGAGGTCTTCCGATGATACTCCCGCCTCCGGTCTTCAATCGACCTGAAGCTGGCACCGTCCCGCCTAACGAGTTAGGCTTGGGACTTCATGCCGAGGAGTTCTTCTTCCGCCGAGCCTTTTAATCGACCCGAGGTCTTCCGATGATACTCCCCGCCTCGGGTCTTCAATCGACCTGAAGCTTAGCAACCGTCCCGCCTAATGAGTTAGGCTTGGGACTTCATGCCGAGGAGTTCTTCTTCTGCTCGAGCCTTTAATCGACCCGAGGTCTTCCGATGACACTCCCGCCTCGGTCTTCAATCGACCCGAGCTCAGCACCGTCCCGCCTAATGACTTAGGCTTGGGACTTCATGCCCGTGGAGTTCTTCTCGCTTCGGGTCTTCATTTTGAACTTACATTATGAATGCTATTCTTATTCTTACATACATTTGTACTTTTACATATCCCATCTGGGACGAGATATTACATTAGCATTTTACAATACAAGAAGACCCATCGAAAATACTTCCTCGTGAGTCGTGTGCTCCACTGGCCTCGACCTCTCGTCCATCCTGGACGAGAGAGCCCAGATGCTCCTCGGTCCCGCTAGCTGAGTGACTCGACAGGACCTTCCCAGCTTGGTCCTAGTACACCTCGCCTTGGGTCCTTCGTGCTCTGTCGACTTTCCTCAACACCCAATCACCCACCTGAACCCATGAACGTGTACCTTTCGTCAGTAATAACGAGCCACCTCGCTGATATTCTCGAGATCTCGCAGCCTATCCTTTCTCTTTTCTTCCAAAGAAGTCCAGCCTCGCACACATCTCGCTCGTTGTTTTGCTCCTCGTCAAGTGTTCTCGTCCGGTGTGTCCCCATTCCTATTTCAATGGAACCACCGCTCAGCGCCCAAATGCCAAGGAGAACTGGGGTCTCTCCAGTGGCTGCTTAGCGTGGGTTCTCAGAGCCCACAAGACACCGTGCAGCTCGTCCACCCATGCCCCTTTGCTCGCCCAGCCTTGTCTTCAAGAGGCGCTTATAGTTTTATTCATAGCTCTACTTGCCCATTGGCCTCATGGTGCAAGGAGAGCAAAACTTCAACTCTATCCCCGTGATTCCGATGTAAGTCTCCGAACTCGCCATTATCAAACCGCCTCCCATTATCTGGTGACTAATGCACGAGGAATCCCATACCGCAAATCACATTCTTCCAAATGAAATCGTGGTTTTACCTTCCGCGATGCCGCTCAAGGCTCCCACTTCGACCCATTTAGTGAAATAATCAATCGCGACTACGGCATGGGTGGCGGATGCTTTCCTTCTAAGAAGGGCCCAATCAAATCTATTCCCCATCGAGCAAACTGCCATGGCGAATCCATCACCGTAGTGTTCTCCTGAGGTCGAGTCAGTGGTTAGCAAAGCTCCGACAACCTTGCAGCCTCGCCTTCTCCCGAGCATCTCGTGCATGCGAGGCCAAAATACCCTCGCCTCAAGGCCTTGAAAGCCAAGGACCTCGCGCTGTAACGATTTCCACTGCACTCCTCGTATCTCTCTGAGGATCGAATCAGCCTCCCTCGGTCTAAACACCGCAGCAGTGGGAGAGTGTACCCGCCTCAGATAAGACCCCATCGACGAGAGTGTACCGGCCGCTTGCACCTCAATTTCCTTGCTCGCTTCTTATCACCCAAGACCGTCCCTTCCTCGAGGTAGAAGCAATCGGCTCCATCCGTGTGTTGCTCGCTGATAGCTCATCACCTGTCCTCCCGCTCGATACTCGAGCGTGTTTTCATTTCCGTAGGGATAGATTTTGGAAACTTGGGGTCCGAGGTGGCCGCCATGCGAGCTATCATATCTCGCCGAAAATTCTTCCCTCGATACTGCTCCACCTCGACGACTCGGAATTCTTCATTACCGCCTTACCTTCCAAGGTAGCGCCCATCTTCTCCCTTCGCCTCGAAAGCTCTCGCCGAGGTGATTAGTTACCAACCGTGAGTCCGCTCAAGCTTTATTTCCTCCGCTTACTACCGAGGCGAGCTTCAACCCCGCTATTACAGCCTTCATACTCTGCCTCGATTGTCAGTGACTTCAACTCTAATCTCACAACAGACTGCATCTCCGCCCCTCCTGACTTTTGAGCACCACCCTCGCCTCCCGCCTCCCCGACTTCCACAGTGATCCATCCATCGTGACTATCCATGCGTAGTTGAGGCCCTGGAGCTCGACGAGGGTTCGCCTCCGCCTCTTTACCCTCGCTGCACTCGACCACGTAAGTCCGCTAAAGACCGTGCTTTTATGGTCGCCTGGGTCGGTAATTGAGCGTCAAACTCGCTTAACTCCATCGACCATTTAACCAACCTTCCAGAGGTCTCGTGTTTGTGTAGAGTTTGCCCGAGAGGTCGGTTAGTCAAGACCACCACCGAATGTGCTTGAAAATAAGGCCTCGCCTCGGTCAC
Organism: Murraya koenigii; assembly: GCA_025617385.1. NCBI lineage: Eukaryota > Viridiplantae > Streptophyta > Magnoliopsida > Sapindales > Rutaceae > Murraya > Murraya koenigii. The sequence goes on along the minus strand of CM046813.1, from coordinate 17,445,097 downwards.
GTGACTGTGGCTAAGTGCCCACTTCTCCATGGTCGATACCGGTTTCGCTTCTAAGCAACGCCTCGCTGTAATAAACAGTGGCATCAGACTCCCGATTCCTCCCTTACTGTAACCGAGCTCGCTGCCCATCGGATACAAACCAAGTATAGAAACAAGACTCTCCCGCTCGAGGTGTTGACAAGAATCTGAGCTTTCAACAAATACTCTTTCACTGCCGAACGCCTCCTCGATTCTGGGGTCCATTTCGCCTTCCCGCCCTTCTTCATTTCCCGGAAGAAGACTCTCAGATTTATCCGTGGCTCGAGATACGAACCTCGCTGAGGGACGCTAGCTCACGGCCGACTCAGATCTCCTCGAGGCTACGAGGGACCCTCATTTCTATCACCGCCTCGATCTTCTCCTGATTGGCCTCGATCCCCTGCGACTCACCACGAAGCCTAAGAATTTTCCCGAACTCACCCAAAAGCACATTTTTCTGGGTTTAACTTCATTCTAGACTTCCTTAGAGTGCGAAGGTCTCCTCCAGATGCTTTACATGCTCCTCCGCCTCTAGACTCGGTGATCATGTCATCTACATATACCTCCATAGTCCGACCGATCAATGGCTTGAAAACCTTGTTCACTAGCCTCCGACACGCCGCCTCGCATTCTTTAGGCCGAAAGGCATGACCTCAGAAGCAAGATGCACTCGATCGGTGATGAAAGTCAGACACCTCGTCCTGATCGGTGCATGGAATTTGGTTATATCCTCGAGAATGCATCCACGAAGCTAAGAACCCGTGCCTCGCCGTAGAATCCACCAACTGGTCTATCTTCTAGTAGTGAAAGCTATCTTTCTAGGCAGCCTTGTTCACATCCGTGAAGTCAACACACATTCTCCATTTCCCATTTGCTTTCTTCACCAAGACCACATTCGAGATCCATTCTGGGTAGATACCTCCAGATGAATCCCGCCAGCCAGCCTTTTCAACCTCGCAGCTTGATGGCTTCAGATCTCTCCCGGTTCACGACCTCCTCTTCGCTTCACCGGCTTAAGCATCTCTCCAGACCGCCACCGTGACACGCCACTCGGTCGATCCCGGCATATCATCGCAGGCCCATGCGAACACATCTCGCAGTGCTCGCAGACATTCCACCAACTTTTCCTTCAACGGCTCACCAAGTGCCCGAGCCGATCTCGGACTTTCTTCCTGGGTCATCCGCCTCACCTCGAGCTCCTCCAACTTCTCACCGGCTCTGCCTCCGCTCTCGATTCCCTCGTGTTCAGCGAGGTAATCCAGATAGTTTCTTTAGGCCACAACAGAAGCAGCTCCTCGCCACCCTTCGGTCGCCTTTCACGACCCCTATAGCCCCATTTACTCGACACTTTAGTGGCTAAGTAATGGGTGGACACCACGCATTGGTCGATCCTCATAAACGGCCTCCCTAGAATCGCCTCGGTATGGCTCGGTTTCATCTACCACCACGAAATCCAAAGATCATGTTCTTCCTCGAAAGGCTTCGAGCCCATGGTTACCGCCAACTCGATGATTCCTAGAGGTATTAGCTTTCCTCCCGAACCCCTTCAAGGAAGTGCTCAGATGCTCGAGGCTCGCTACCGCTATTCCTAAATCCTCGAGTGTGGATTTGAAAAGAATATCTACCGAGCTCCCCGAGTCAACCAAGATTCTGATCAACTTCCTTATTCGCTACATTGGCTTTTACCACTGTAGCATCTTCGCGGGTACAAGACCCCTCCTCATCTTCATCCGTCCACATGATTGGCACTCGCCGAACCTCGGCCTCTCGGTCAGCAGGAGCAGCTGAACATGACTTCTACGGCAATGCAGATATCTCGCAATAGTTTTTCCGGCCCCGTTGAACTTCCTACCATCGCTGGCCCAACTCGAAATTACTCTCGTGGATGGTGGTCTCGTGATTCATTTCGTAAGCCTCGGTCACCTTCCTCAGTCGTTGTTCAACCACCGGTGCCCTCCTTCTATAAACTCATCCAGTATCGATTTCTAACTAAATCTTCCACCGGTTTTTCAAATCACCAAGACCGTGATGCGGTGTGACCATGGTCTCCATGGAAACTGCAGAATCGCCTCGCCTCCGCCTGCCACTGGCGTGGTCATCTACAGGCTGAGGGCTTAGCAACCACGCCTCACCCACTCGAAGTATCTCTTCAAGAGATACCTTCAACTTCAGATACTCGTCCGTAGTAGTGGCCTGCTCCACCACTTAGTATCGCCCTCATCCCCTGGAAGCTTTCAGCTGGGTGGCAATGAACGATCACCCCTGCCAGGCTCACTCGTGTCTACTCTATGGTCAGGTCATGGGTACGTGGCCATCATGACGCCTCAGATTCTCCGCGATCCCGACCTGAGACCCGCGAGGTGGTCGGGGACCATCCGCGTGGGAACTCTCCTGACATGGGTCAGACAGGCAGCCCTGCCTCACGCCTTGAGCCTCGTGGTCCCCTGTGGCTCCTTCTCCTTCCTTCTGCTCCACCAACTCGCTCACTTCTCGCCTATGCCTTTTTCTTCTTCGATTACTATATCCAGCTTTTACTTGTTCAGACGCGTCTCGAATCACGAATCTGATCAAGGACTCCGCAGGTTATACCATGGTCTCCCCATCCGAACACCATCCTTTAATCCTCTTAGAGCTCTGGGATGGTTGAACGCACTCAAGATCTAGGACCGATCTATGGTATCTTTGATAAACTCCCGAGGGACTCTCCTTCTTTCTCGCCTCACTCGACATACCCATCATGTCATCCTCGTGGGTCACCGCTACCTGAATTGTTCTCGCGAACTCCCCGCACATCCTGCTCAAAACTCAAAATGCTTCCCCTGGAGTCTCATGGCACCATTCTCTCGCCCTTCCCTCAAGAGCGAGCTGGAAGGCCCCGCGACCTCCGTCAGCCGATGCACCTCGCACCTCCGCCATGTCGCTGAACCGCTCTATATGTACTAACGGATCACTCTTTCCCGAAAATTTCAGATCCGGAAGCGAAAGTCACGTGGATCGTGACACCCATGATCTCCGATGAGAGTGGAGATTCGTTGTCCAAAGATTATTCGCCACCTTGACTCTTTCCGCTCCTCAAGATCTTCCACAACTCGTGCCAACCTCGCAGCACCTCTCCCTCCAACTCCTCCGCACGAGAGGTCGAGTCGATCCTCGCAAATGTCGACGAGACCCCTTTCCTCCATGTTTGTTTCTTCTCTCATCGCAACATTCTGGTGCCCGAGGTCTTGGGCTTCATCTCCCGCGATTTTCCCGAACACGAGCATTCCCTACTGACTCCGGACATCATTACATGCTTTTCTCCGTCCCTCCTCGAATTCTTGTAATAGTGGAGGTCGTAGTTTCGATCTGCTTTTCCATCCGATCCATTCTTTCCTCGATCTCCCTGCTCGGGCCTCATTGGCCACTTCTCTCAAAGTTACCGATTCTTCCGGACTTACTCCTCTTCTACTGCTTCCTCATCGCTGTGTCATGTGTCTTCAATGTATTAGGAAATCGAGCTTTTGTGCCGATCCCCACAGACGGCGCCAAAATGTTGATGCGCTTTTTCCGCGTGCCTCAACAAGGCTTCGAACCTTCAAACAAGGTCTCTAAGCAGCTCGAGCAGGACCTCTAAACCTTCCGCTCACTGGATACAAACAGGCCTCCAAACAGCTGAGCAGGATCGTTCAATCTTCCGTCATGGATTCAAACAAGGTCTCGATCCTTCCGCTCGCGATAAGCTCGAGCAGGATTTCCCTTCGTCCTGCTCACTGCCTCTTCGTAATCTGAGATCTCCTGACCAGTACTCACGTAAAACCGAGTCGTGGTCGCCAGGCGTGTCCCACGAAAACCCTCCGACGCTCAAGTCAAGAATCGGGTTTATCTTTTGGTATCTCCTTAGCTGAGGGAGACCTGAAAGATGAAAGGGTATTATTTCGCCCCTTTTGGATAAGTATGGTGTTTTTCGAGAAAATCAAGTGAGAGAAATTAGAATAGGAAGAACCTATCTGAGCTTCAAATCCTTTCATGAATGAAAATTGCCAACCCTTTGTGTATCAAAAAATCCAACCCTTGTAACGTTCCCCTTCGCTTCCTTTTATACTCCATTTTTCCGCTCTTTCCATTTTCAGTCGTCCACTCCTCGTTAGTGGTATCCGGGTCCCTCCGACAACATGGATTGGCGAATATTACCTAGGGATGAGCGTACTGTCCCCTTAACCCGATTCACATGGCTGCGATCACCATGTCTGGCAAGTGCGTAGGAATTACGACACCTGAAGCATGTGCCTACCACTAGCAACAAGATGCTGGGACCCCGGTCGACATTAAAAGGTGTGCCGTGATTCTGAGAAAACTGGCCTGGCTGCCCTGGCCTGGTCTTGCCCGGACAGTGCTCGTGGATCCCCGCGAGCGGGAGAGATGTGCTCTGGCTCTCGACCTTGACCAGCCTTGACCGAGCGGACGACCTCGAGCAGTGCGAGGAGTGCTTAGCTCTCGACCTTGACCGCCTTTGACCCTGGGACGACCTCGAGCAGTGCGAAGGAGTGCTTAGCTCTCGACCTTGACCAGCCTTTGACCCGAGGGACGCACCTCGAGCAAGCTGAAGGAGTGCCTCGGCCTCGACCTTGACCAGCTTTGACCCTGAACCACCTCGAGCAGTGGATGGAGTGCTCTGGGCTCGAGCAGCTATGAATCTCCGACCTTGACCATCTTTAACCGTAGGGATGCTCGGGCTAGTCCGTCCTCGGGGTGTTTTACTCGAGCTGGAGAGGCTTCGAGGGGCCTGTCTGATATTTACCCAAACACCAGCCCCCCAGTTTCTAGTCTTTTGAGTGAAGCGAGACAAGACTGGAAACTCAGTAATGATGGGCCTAACTCGCGGACTTTTACGCTTCCCCATGTTTCACGGTTGTCTCCCACTTAGGCTTTGGGACCCGCTTCAGATTGCCAAGGATTTCTTCTTGAACTTCGCTCGGCCTCCAATTGAAACAGGCTTCTTCCGCACAATCCTGCTCGGCCCTTCTTGAACTTCTGCTCGGGTCTGCAATTGACGCAAGTGTGACACCGTCCCGCTGGGACTTCTGCCGAGGAGTTCTTCGGGATCTTCTGCTTGGACCTGCAATTGACCCAAGGGTCTTGTTATGTTACTCCTGCTCGGGCCTGCAATTGTCCCAAGCGTGGCACCGTCCCGCCTAACATATTTTATCTCTACAATGGAAATCATCAGTATCATTCCTCAACTGAAAATAAGGGAAAAAATGAAACAACTTTTTTATCTCTACATTTTTAAATATTTTAATTGGTTTGATAAGAAGAGGTGAGGAAATAGAAACATAAAATGTTGTTGATTGAGAAACAAAGTTTTCTTAATAATACAAATTTCATTGAAAGACTGAATGAATCAAAATTAAGATTTTGAGATTTTTTACAACAAGTTTAAATACTCGTGAATTTATTAAAACAGGCAAACCAAAAATATTATTATATAATAAAATTATCCTATCCAAAATAAAAAGGCAACAAAAAAGAATCAAATCTGAATTGTAAAAAAAAATTGAAATCCTATAAAAATCTAGAAAAATAGAAAAAATCTTTAAAACTTAAAAATTATCCGGAAAGAAAAGAATTTATAGCCCAAACATAGACCGGAACAGTTTTGGTAGTTTGGATTTTGCTCATCTCATTGTAAATTTAAAAACAGTATATTATATACCCAAAACAGGTATTTGTAGCTAAAGTTATACATTCCAAAAGGTACTCTATTTGTGATATACAACATCATACATTACGAGATTTTCATTTTTTGTTTTCTGCTGACATTCTAATATCCACTGCCAGTTTAACAACACTTATATTTGGAGCATCTATATTGTGGATCATAGATTAGTTTGTAGTTTGAGTAAATTGGAAATGTTAAAAAGAAATTAAGAAATAAGAGTCAGATTTTCATAATAAATAGCATCCAAAATAATAAAACAAATAATGCCAACTTCTTACAAAGTTTTTCTTTAAAACAACAGATGAATAAAATCACCATGAAATGGGTTCAAAATTGTCTAATATTGTCATTGACTAACTTTTCTTTTTGTTTATATTTTTCTCAAATCATCAGAATTTTATCAGATTTTTTTAACTTTTAAATGGGGTTTAATTAAAAATTGTCCCCTTATGTAATTTTAATAAAGATCCAAAAGTCCCACTCCACTAATTCTCACCGTGTTAGCTACTGAATTATTTTTTTTTTTTGAACTATTAACAGGCCTCTGATCCCGTCTTGAAACCCCTCTTCGAAGTTTACACTTTTATATTCAATTAAGATTATTGCACAAATTATTGATTTTATTTGATTTTTAGGTACGACAAGGACTTTACAGTAAAATATAAATAGATAAAAGGTATAAACTCATAATTAAATTATTTAGATAATAATTTTTTAAAAAGGTAAATTTTTAAATTAGACAATTTTATAAAATAGGAGAATTCAAATCTTGGCTGTTCCTAATGATAGCAATATGAGTTGGCCTGTCTGTTTCTTCTCCATTTTGTGTCAAATTTGAGCTAATTTGAATTCAACTTATTTATTAATTGTGTCAAGAATCTCAAAGTCTAATTTAGTCTATTTATTATCATGTCACTTGTTTCACCAAAATTTTACTAATTTTTTAAAATATCAAAATTTTAACATGTTTTTAATATATTTTCTAGAATTTTTTATGTACCGACTACTTAAAATCTAATCAATTTTATTTTAAATATAGTTAAATGAACATTTCTAACGGTTCAACATTAAGCAGTAACATAAATGGAGGATGGAATCTTTGATATTAGAGAGGAGATGAGGAGAAGAATTCATAATATGGAATCTTTGAATTCTCCTCCGTTAATGCAGATATCATTGTCATCAAATCCTTAAGGTAATGGAGAATTCATAAACCCTTAACTGACTTGGTATATGATTTGTGTAAAACCCCTATTTCTCCTTCGCATTGAAAGTTTTTAAAAAGTCATGTTTTTAAAAAAATTATCTAAATAATTAATGAAATTGATCTAATCAAGCATCTTGAATTTTATTAAAATCGAAGAAAATTATTACATCGTGAAATAGTATAATAGCATTGCACTATACTTATAGTATACAATAATTATAAGATTTATATTATACAATAATTCATTAGTGACTACAAGTCTACAATAATTTAATTACTGTTCTGTAATTTTTGTCTTACCTAAGATTTATATTACACAATAGCTTAGACTTGCAACTTGAGTGTTTTTTTTTTTTTTTTAAGGGAAATTCATTAGTTACTAAACGCCTACAATATGCATCTAAAAGACAAAGAAGAAAATTCTCTAACAAAAAACGAAACACCAATTTATTAATGTGCATTTCAATTAATCTATTGATTGAGGCATTATTGATAAGAATGTTGAAAATATGAGTCAATATTACTTCTTTGAATTTCAAAATTAGTTGAAGTAGTAACATCAACCAAACAAATGTTGACTATCAATTGATTGAGATGGATGTAAAACATAAAGGATAGAACTACGTGAATAGTAGCTATTATACTATTTACATTCTAATACTATTTATTATACTGTTCATCCAGCAGCAACCATAAATTCATCAAGGCATGCGTGAAGTACTATCATTAAGACCAATTTATGCTCATTTTGGAAGATTTTCTAATGTGAAAAGGACACATAAAGAGGAATGACCTACAGGATTCAATGACACTGTTGTTTGGTTGCATTCCAAGCATAACAATTTAAAACAACAAAAGAAAAATTGATGAAGAAAATATTAGATTGCATGTGCCAAGCACAGTCCTAAAGGCTAAGTTCTTCTCTTTTAGGAAGATTTTTTTATTGGAAAAAAGAAACAAATAAAATAGAATGACCTCTAGGATTCAATGACACTTTTTTATGGTTACATTCCAACAACAACAGTTTAGAATAGTAAAATAAAAATTAATAAAGAAAATATTAGATGCATGCATAAAACATTGTCCTAAAAACCAATTTATGCTTTTCTAGGAAGATTTTCTGATACATAAAGGACACAAATAAAGTGAAATGACCTCCAGGATTCAATGACACTATTGTGTGGTTGCATTCCAAGTGTTACAGTTTAGAACAATAAAAGAAAAATGATGAAGAAAATATTAGATTGCATGCATAAAGCACGATCTGAAAGACTAAATTCCGCTCCTCTAGGAAGATTTCTTGATGCAAAAAGGAAACAAATAAAACAGAATGATCACTAGGATTCAATGACACTATTGCATGGTTACATTCTAACAACAACAGTTTAGAATAGTAAAAGAAAAATTGATGAAGAAAATATTAGATCGCATGTGCAAAGCACTATCTTAAAGACTAATTTCTACTTTTTTAGGAAGATTGTTCGATACATAAAGTGTGGTTTAAAATCGTTTTGCAGCGTAAATAATATGATCGCTTTCTCATACAATATATATAATATTATAATCTATAAATCGTACATTTACTTTTTTGTTGTAGTAATTAAGGCTCCCAAGTCACGATGTATCACTACCTCTTCTGCTAGATCACGATACGTCACTAATGATCTTTCGGATTATGACTCAAATTTAATCAGTACTTGACGTGTAGGTACTTTTATCACAACTGAAAGCAATTAGTAAGAAATTATTTTTCTCTCAAAGTCAGAGAGAAAAATTTTCTTTTTTATTTGATCTGTATATTACCACTTTTCTTATTTCTTTTGTGAGAAACAAGCTATTTTATATTGTATTGGTGAAAACCCTAGGCTCTTTATTTATCTTCTTTTTTAACTCTATTAAATAAAAATAATTGATTTAAATTAAAATAAGATAAAAAGTGGCATTAGGCTTGTTCTTGTTATTGAGACCACTTATAAAATAACACAAAGCCCCTTACACACAAGCATATTAAATGGAGCCTTCCACCAAATAATATATTTAAGCTTTTAACCCAAATAACTAGTTATCTTGCTTATTAATCTACTAGTGGTACAATCAATTAAATGAACTAACCTGAGGATCATATGGGTGCATACAATAGCGGCTACAATAATTAAGCATGTAATTAAACTAACTTGATTATTTAATTCCAAATCTACTCCACTATAAGATTGGAATTGATCTCCATAATTTTATGTTATCTAGAATAGTGTTCTCAAATAATAATTTGATAACCATATCACATTGATTACTTTACTGAACAATCATTTGTCCCATATTACTAATTAAATTGATATCTCAACTGTTCAATTAATTTAATTAATCTTGTTCATTGACACTTATTAGCTTTCTCTAATGATCAATTATGTCGACACAATCTAGCCAGAGAATTCTATGATCAAGTACTGAACACCCATCAAGAGACGCGTTATACAAATTATATATGATTAATCTATCATCTCATTGGTCATAATTGCTCCCACCAAGATATCGGGTAATCTTGACTACAAATATATGCTACTCCTATTTTCTTTATTTTATTTAAATTAATCGTTTGTGTGTCTCATAATTTAATTCAAATTAAATAATCTAAATCACATCTAAATTTGACTTATTAAACTCTAATTTACAATTAAATCGAACATATCACTAATTTCAAATAAAACATAAAATGATTCATCTCTTCCCCTCAAATGTGAGATATTAGTATTTTGAAATACCAATAAACTCCAACAAAATAAGAATATTTTTATCTAATAACTATTAATCATTTTTTTTAAGAAATCAGTCCAAAATCATATTAGCATTGAATCCAAATTCATTTTATTCTCTTTTAAAGTTAAAGTTATAACGAAAAGCGAAAATTATCCCTTTTCTTTAATGCAAAACAGAGATTTTGTTTAATGATTTACTAACCGCTCAGTAATGAATTTAATGATTCTAATTTATCTTTTTTTTTTATTAAGAAACGTTGTTTTGGTGGAAGTTCATTCATTCCCATTTATATATAAGTAGAGTTCAAATCCCAATCACTTTTTATATTAATACGAGAGATTTAGACACTGTTTAGTATTGAGGTTGGACTACAGTAACTCAAAAGCTAAAGTACCAAAGTGTTTGCTTAATATTGAAGTTGGACTATTATAACTTAAAATTAAATTACCAAAATATTTGTTTAGTATTGAGGTTGGGCTACGTAACTTAAAAGTTAAAGTACCAAAGTGTTTGGTAAATATTAATTATTGTGACTTAAAAACTAAGTTGATTAATACTGCACTTATATGATGAAAAACCTATAATATTACTATTTTCATAAAAATTATTGTTTAAAATTTATATTTGTTTTATGTGTAAACATCTATTTAATAATTACAGCTCTGTAGCTTAAAGGCTATAACATCTCAATGCCAAATGAGGTCGTATTAATTAAACTAGTAGTAGTGAGATGATTAACCATATATATAGATAATTAATAATACTTATAATATAATAATAAATTTTATATTGTAATAAGAGAATAAAAAATATTTAGACTTTTAAGACGACTTTAACCCCATTTAAGGTTGAGGTTAAAATTCAATATTTTTTTTTTCATAATTTATAAAAATAGTGTTTGATAAATTTTATAAAATATGTTTATTTTATAATTTTCTCCATTTTGATAGCAGTTTTTAAAAGTAGATGAGTGATTGCTTTTTATAAGTAGCTTATTAAATAAGTCAACACACATTTTTAAAGTTTCTATTATAACTTTAATATTTTAACAAAAAGATAATTATGTCATATTTTTCTATCCGCCTTAATATACAAGCCATTAGATATCATATTATTATCACAATCAAATTACCTCATAATTATTGTACAAGCTCTCTACTATCAAAGTTTTGATCAAGTAAGTTCATATTTTTTATATTTTACTTTTACTTTCTATTATAAGATTCAATAAGTCTTGTGTATGATTGTGCAAATTTTTCTTTGAACTATGAGCAATTTCACATGAAAGTTAACTATGGCTTTTAAAATCAATTTCATAACTATGCCTTTTAATGTTCAGTCTATAGTCATGTTATTTATTACAACAAGTTTAATGTGAATATAATGCACATTACCTTTTTATTTTATTTGGATTATATATTAGCATGAATTTTTATCATATTTTATCACTACAAGAATATTAGTCTCTAGTGACAAACATATTTTTTTCGCTATAAGTACTTTTTAACTAGGAAAAAAACACTTTGTCGCCAAATTCTAGTAAAAAAAATATTTAAATATAATTTTTAGCGACAAAATTGGAGGACATATTGCGACCAAAAATTTTTTTCGTTACTAAAAATTAGTGGTAAAAAAAAAATGTTGGCGCCTAAATCTTTAGCGATCAAAATTTGATATATTGTGAAGAATATTTTTGCCGTGGAAAGTATACATTTCGTGACGACAATTTTCGTCGCTCAAGCTATTTTTCGTAGCAAAAAATATATTTAGTGACGAAACAATTTTGTTGCTAGAGAGGACATATTGCGACCAAATATTTTGTTTTGTTGCTAAAAAGTAATGTAAAAATTATGTCGATAATAGCTTCATCACTAAAACATATTTTTTTACATTTCAAAGATTTTTAGCAATGAAATAGTTTCGTTGCTAAAACTATTTTTTGCCACAAAATTATTTTCTTCGCTATAAATGGCTTTAGCAATGAAAAATGTCGTTGCAGAATGTAGATTTTCCATGACGAAAAATATTCATCGCAGGATATCAAATTTTGGTTGCTAAAGGTTTAGGTGCCAGCAGGACATGTTAAAAAGTATGTTTTAGTGACGAAATTATTTTCATTGCAAAAAAATAGTTTCACTCATCGCTAATTGCTTTATCGAAAACAAATATAATGGCACCTTATTTTAAAGTATTGAAAAGAATAATAATGTTCATGATTAATCTTTTTATTAATTAACAAGAAGTATAATTTTCATTATAATAACAAAATAAATTGATAATGTTATAAGCAATTAAGAAAAATCAAATGCACTAGTTGCTGATTCTTGTTGGGAATAATGATAAATTCATATTCATTTGGAAAAACTAGTAAAGTTTGTATAATTAAGTGAGTTGACTTATTGTTACGATAATTTTTTAATTAAAACTTACAAATATAGTTTGATGAGATGATTATTACTACTTGTGTTAGGAGACTTTTAGCAAAAAGTGACAAATATTTTATTCGATTGTACATTTCTTAATTTCAATATAATGATTAATAATAAGTATTTCAATTAAGCTCAAAGTTAGAATACTTGCACATATATATGAATAAAAATATGAGCTAATATATAATATTAACTCATAAGCGAAAAATATAATTCATCGCTAAAACCTCTTTTTCAACGACAAAATTATATTTGTCGCTAATAATATCTTTTTACGATTATATTTTTCGTAGGTGAGCGGTTCCCCCTCCTCGAGATAAGGAGTCGAGCTCAAGATGCAGGGACGGACAAGGTGATCGCACAAAAAAATTACTTTGGGAGAGAACCGAGGATCGATAAAGTTCTATCGCTAAAGCTCATATGAGTGGTGATATTATTTTCCGCTAAAAATGAGACATTTAATGATAGACGTTGAAAATTTGCCGCCAAAGACCTAATGTGATGCTTCAATTACGACTGAATAGGCGATGGAAATTTTTTTGTTACTATAGCAGCGACGACTATTTTCGTCGCTAAAGGCCTTTTTTGTTGTAGTGTATGTACCAGATTATGAAATTTAATATATTTTATTTAATTGAGTTTTTTTACTTTATATAATTTTATGTGTTTAAAAAGAAAAAGGCATATCTAAGCATTATTAAATATACTCCAAAAAATAAAAGGTAATTTAAATTTATATCTATTTTGACCATTATTTAATCAAACAATACTTTCGTAATAGAATTTACCAAAATATGTACATTGTTTTCTAAGCTCACAGTAACCGTAACAACATAGTTTGCCAAACACTACGCTTTTTTTTTAACCAACAACTTACTTCATTTGCACAACAGAAACAATTTATTTTATTAGTCACTGGCAATCCCAAACTATTACCTTTGTACATTCCTAAACGTATAAGATTATTGTGGTGCATACATTACTTTATGTCACTTAGGCTAACAATAACTAAGTAAAATAAATAATTTTTATAATCACACCTCTATTAAAGTATAATGCATCTTTTTGCCAATTCTACGACTACTTGGTCACTATACATCCTTAAATGTTAACTCCCTTGAAGCTACCATATTAGCATAACTTTTACCTAATTGGGGCTCGCTTTCAAACTTTTTTCTAGCTTACTTGGTTTCATCTCATCAATTTCTAAAGTTGGGAATGTATGCCAATCTTGTAGCCATGCTTTAGACAATAAACTAATTTGAACAAGTTAGTTGAACAGGATGAATGACATAATGTGTTGCAATATCGGTTTTCGTATTACAATAAAGACCGATATGTCGTTTTGAGGTTGTAAGTTCAAAGTATTGAACTCAAGCAACAACGTTTAGGATGTCATCCATATCTGCTGAAGTAAGTCATGGACTATGTCTAAGGGTGGGTAACGTTTCAGTTCAGTTCAGTTTTGAATCGAACTGAATTGTCGATTGTTTTAATAATAATAATAATCAAATCGAACTAGACCGATCATGCATATTTTAAACACTTAAGATCAAAATGACATAGATCAAGTGCCATTTTGGTCATTACTTAAGTTACACATGAGCAACATGCATGAGAGATGATTAAATTATTGTGCATGGAATGCGAAATTAAGTGTACTAAATAATCACAGAAAAATAACATAAACAAATATTTTAACGTGGTTTGGCAATTATGCCTAAGTCCATGGGGGGCAGAAAAAATAATTGTATTATTAACAATTATTAGAGTACAATATTTAAGTAACAAAATCTCATTTCCCAAAATCCAAATAGACCCAGTACTCTCACACACACTTGAAAGAAAAGAATGTCTCAATTGCTTAAACTCTCTAATTGCTCACTCTTATAGTAATTCTGAAATACTAGTTAGGCAACCAAAAGGAGGGTGAATTAGGTTTTTAAAATTTAAGTTAAACAAAATACACAACGATTTAAACTAATGCCTTAATAAAATCAAAAACAATAAATTTAACAATATACAATAATAAAAGAGTAAGGGAAGAGAGAGCAAACACAATGATTTTTACGTTGTTCGACTATCTCTACCTACGTCTACTCCTCTACGGGACTTGAGAATTTCACTATCCAAGCCTCGTAAGGCTTTAAGCTTTTACAATTGACTTCTAAGGTGTTAATAAATCTTTACGACAAGGGATGATCCCAATCTCTTAACCCAAGTGTTTCCCACTCTTAAAATCACACAATTTTGATAGAGAATTCAAAGATTATAACAAATACTCTCTTTTAGAGTAGATATACAAATGATAGCATAATGAAGATTTAATATAGGCTGATTTTAGAAATAGAAACTCAAAATATATTGTATGCACTTATTCTTTCTTGCAAAAGTTGTTAAAAATGAATTGGATTTGAGTTTATATAGGTTTTAAACAAAAACTACCCGTTATTGACAAAACAATAAGTAAAAAGCTAGCCTCTTAATTAACCAGATCGCCGCTTGCTACAGTGCATGTTACTATTTCAATTTGAATTTTGTTACAGTAATATTATTTTAAAAATTATAAATTTGCTCAAAACTTTAGGTAATTTGACTATGGCCCAAATCGTCGTAAAGTTTTATATACAAGTCCATTTTCAAAATTTCTAAATAATACTCGTTATTCAAAAAAGTTTTGAAATTATGCTATGGCTTAAAATGTATATAAAACTTTTTAAAAAGATCATTTTCAGAATTTTAATTATGTTATGGCTCAAAAAGTTTATAAAACTTTTTAAAAAGACAGTTTTTAGAATTTTAATTTAAAGTTCTTAAAAATTTGAAAAATACCTAAATCCATGAAATACTTGTCTTATAAATGTAAAATATTTTGGTTTATGGAAAATAGTAAGTAAACAAAATCTTAAGCTTTTCAAATGCTAAACTAAGCATATATTAAATTATACTGAATTTACAAGAATTGTCACAATAATAACTCCGTTGACCTAAAATTTGTTCTTGATTGAGCCGTTGTCCATTGAGTGTCTTGATCTTAATTTCACTTGATTCACTTGCATAAATATTATCCTTCAAGAACTAGTGAAAATGTGAAATATATTATTTATCAAATTACCTAAGACACTTGTTTGTTATCATCAACATTACAATATGTATAGTTCTTTAGGCTAACAAATTCTTCACTTGAATTGTTTCTCTCAAATTTTGGGATGCTTACGAATGAACATTTGAGCTCAATTTATAGGAGTGCAAATTGTACTATATTAATTTGGTGCCCAACATTTGCACCGATTTGCCAAACATTTGCCAAATTTTCTAATTGAAAAGTCAAGTTTCAAGTTTAACTTTTCAAAAATTGTCTACCTCAGTGAAGATTTGTCCAAATTTGAACTGAATAAAAAATTATCATCCTTGAAGTGATCCTTTAATAAGGATAAAAAATGATAGTGTCGCTTTGATTGCTTATGTTCCCAAAATTTGGAATGAAGCCAATTGTAGTTTAAAATTTCTAAAATTTAGCACATTCGAAGAATTGGAATTAATTTCCAGCAATATTGAAACTTAAATTTCAAGCAATATTGAAATTTAACTCTAAAAGTCATATTTTTCAACATATTTGATGGATTATCTTTAGTATTGATCTTCTTCATTAACATAACACTACTCTCAATAACTTTCCTCGTTTAATGATATTTTGCATTTATGTGTTTTGTTCGAGCATGATATATTTGATTCTTCGTAAGGAATATCGCACTTTGGTTATCACAGAAGACCTTAATTTTTGCTAGATTACTCCTAAATCTTTTAAAAGCCTTTCAACTAAATAGCTTCCTTTACAGGCTTAGTTATTGCCATTTACTCTGCTTTTGCTGTGGAAAGTGCAATTGCGATTGTAGAATTAACCTTCAACTGATCGAATTTCCACTAAATGTGAATACGTAGACCATTATTGATCTTCAATTGTCTAAGTCTCAGGAAAAATTATAATCACAATACCAATCCTTCTTGAACAATAATCCAACATCAACTATCTCATACAGTTGTTAGAGAATCCACTTCACTACAAGCCAAGGGTCTTTACCTGGATTATACATGTATCGAGTAATTATTTGATGACTTGATATATATTGGACTTATGCACACTATAGAATATAAAAGACTACCAATAACACTAGCATACGGACCATGAAGTATGTAGTCACACTCCTCTTAAGAAGGACATAAAGAAGGAATTAGTTTAAAATGAGGGGTTAGAAGAGTACGTATTAGTTTAGTTTTTTCATCCATACTAAGTCTTTTAGCACATTCTTCAAAGAAGACTTTGAGTCAGCCTACTTTTCCATTCATTTTATCTCTACAAATCTCCATCCCAAGTATTCTCTATGTATCACCTAAGTCTTTATCTTGAACTTAAAAGCCAATACTTATTTTATTTCTCAATCTTACTTATACTCTTCGAAGGTATAAGTATATATTATTGAAATAAAGTGACAAGTAGATGAAAGTTCCATATTGTAATCTTCTAAAGTAAACAAAGTGATAATGTTCACTTTTGGTGAATTTCTGCGCTTGTATGAATTGATCGAATCTCTTATACCACTACTTTAGTAACTGTTTTAGTTCGTACAAATATTTAATCAGTCTACACACATGATTTACTTTTCCAACAACTTTAAAACCACAAGGCTAAGTCATATAGATTTCTTCCTCCAAATCTCCATATAAAAATGCCATCTTAATATTCAATTAAGTCAACTCTAACTCATATTCAATTACCAAGGTAAGTAAGATACAAATGGAAGTAATTTTTACAATTGAAGATAATAATTCATTATAGTTAACACATTCCTTCTGAGAAAAACTTTTTGCTATAAGCCATGCCTTGTATCGAAGAGTTGATTGATTTGACGATGTTTATTTTTAGTGCAGATCATTTTATTGCCAATAGCCTTTTTCCCTTTAGGTAACTCCATAAGTTTCCAAGTCTGGTTTTAATGAAGAGACTTGTCTCTTCTTCTATGGCTAACTTCTACTGACCACTTTCATTACTGTGTAATACTTCATCGAAAGTGTTGGGGATGTCATCGTTAATAACTGAAAGTGTCAAATTATCACTATGACTTTAGTAAGCTACCCAGGTTTCTTATCACTATTTTTAATATTCTTATTATTATAGTGTCATTTTCATCTTCTATATTTTCAATTATTTTTTCTTCTTGTGAGACATCATTATAAACAACATCTTCTTCAACTTTTGAGGTTAACTCCAAAGTTAAACTCCTTTTCTATGTAGAACTACCTGATACATGTGAAGTTACATTAAACTCCAGAAACTACAATATTTCATTAATATTATTTTTCACCTGTAGAGAATCTAAACCCTTCAATATAAAAGCTTCATCAAAAGTGACATCTACATTATATACATTTTTTTTTTCTTCGAGATCCCAAAGTTTGAAGCCTTTAACTTCACCTTTAAATCTTACAGAGATAAATTTTCTTGCATGAAGATCGAGCTTATCATTATTTACATGATAATAAGTAGGACATCTAAAAACACGAATGGAGCATAGTCTTATATATGCTTTCTAGACCACATTTTTATAGGAGTTTTACTTCTAATTGTAGGATGAGGCAAATGGTTTATTAAGTGACTTGCGTAGCTCATAGTTTCAACCTAAAATTTTTATCTAAACTGGCATTAAATAATATACATCATAGTTTCTCTAACAAATTATAATTCATACGCTCAACCATACCATTCTATTATACCTTTATCCTGGCATACTTGCAAGAATGGATTAGAAGTATATTCACTCATATTATTAGATTATAATACTTTGATCATTCTGCCGGTTTGAGTCTTCACCAACTTCTTTCATTTCATGAAAATTTCTAGAACCTCATCATTTACTCACATGATGTACACTATACACGTCTAAAGAAATTATTAACAAATAAAATAAAATAATGGCTTACACCAATTGATGCAGTCTTGGTTAATCCCTATATATCACTGTAAACATATTCAAGGGTCTCATAGATATTATGATTAGCTATACTAAACTTGAACCCTTATTTTCATGTCTACTACACAATGCTCACAAAATTCTTTTTACAAGTTTTGGTACTTTCTAAAAGTTCATGTCTCATTAGAGTTTGCAAAGACTTTTCTCCAGCATGCCCAGTCTTACATGCCATGACTTGGTGGTGTCATTGTGTGCCTTAGAAGCATTAGCCTCATCAGTTATATTACTCTTTAATAATCACTATAGCCCTATAAATGAACTTTATTATGTTATTTTTAATGGTAACCTTGTATCATTTAGCTTTTAAAGTACCCACATAAATTATATTTTTCTTTAAAGCTGGGATACATCTAACCTTTTTTAGTTCTTTGACCATTTCATCAAATAATTTGAGTTGAATTGTTCTTATCCCCATTATACGACAAGGTTGATAATTCCCTATCACAACTGCACCAAATTCTAAATTGTGAAAATTCGTAAACTATTCCTTTATAGGACACAAATGATAGGTTACTCTGATATCAAGTATGTACTAGGTATAGTATTTAGTGAATAATCAGAGTCTTCATCTTTGCATGCATGTTCGCTGTTACTAGTTTCTTTCTATCGCACTTCTAAGCCTTTGAACAAGCTTTCCTTTAATGACCATTTTCATGCAAAAGCACACTCATCTCGAGCTATATTTTCGCTTCTCGATTCGGATCGAGAATTCTTTTCACCGTGCTTCTTCTTTGTGTCCCATGTTCATTATTATTTTGAATTTCAAAATTAATCAATGCTGTATAGACATATTTGAAGATGATCATGTCTTTTTCATATATTAAGGTAGTCACAAAATGATTATATTCTTCTATAAGTGAGTGTAGTAGAATCATAGCCTTAATTTTATCTTTAATTTTTTTTATTAAGATTCATTAAATCAGCAAGTATTGAGATTTGGTCATGCATTGACACCCCATGCTTCGACACCCTATGTTACATTTAAAAGCCATATACCTACCTTATTGCATGAAGAAAATTTTTAAGATTTTTAACAAACATTTTTCCTCCAATGTACGCCATAAAATCGTTGCACACTCCTCATCTTTCATTAGATATTTCATCTTTTTGGTCAAGTAAGATCTCATCTAATCACAGACTTTCTCATTCATAAGATCCCATCTTTCTTTATTATATAAGTATCTCTTAATTTTTAGAACAACATCAAGATATATTTGAATAAGGGCATCCATAACTTTATCTCTCCACATAATGAAGTTGATTTTCCCTTTAAAATTTTCAACATTGATCTTGTGACCTCTGATAACAAGTACTGAATGGTGATGTGACACGTCTTGCCTCCTATCTGAAGTGTTTGTTGAAATAATTTGGGTAGATCTCTCCACAATTTTGGATGTTCCACCTTCTATCATTTTCTCAATAAACTATTAACACTTAAAAGAACAATCTTTATGATGTTAATTTCGTATAAATAAATGCACTAAGAAAGTTGTAAGAGAAAGAGATCACAATGATCCCACTTAAAACTCAAGCTTCTTAGACTCTTATCATTTTATTGAAAAAACTTCCAAAACATGGATAAATACACACTACTTACAATAAACTATCTTCCAAGTTCAAATGAAAATCTCCACCGTATCTGCACACAGTGTCGTATTAGAGAATAATACCATATAAATAGTAGCTTATATGTGAACAGTGTTGAACCTTCGGCTGTGATACCACTTATTGTATACAGAATATGGAATCAAACGTACCAAATAATCACAGAAAAATAAAAGACGCAAGAATTTTAACGTGGTTCGACAATTATGCCTACGTTTACGGGAACAAGAGAAAATGATTGTATTATTAACAATTATTATAGTACAATATTTAAATAAAAAAATCTCACTTCTTAATACCCAAATATACTTAGTATTCTCAACGTACTTAAAAGAAAAGAATGTTTCAATTGCTCATACTCTTCAATTGCTCACTCTTACAACAGAATTTCACTTGAAGTGCTTCTCTCAGAGTTTAGGATACTTGCAAATGAACATTTGAGCTCAATTTATAAGAGTTCAAATTACACTATACCAATTTCAGCACCTAACATTTACACCGATTTGCTAAACCTTTGCTAAATTTTCTAATTGAAAAGTCAAGTTTGTTATGCACTGAATTTGGCGCACAACAACTTTAACTTTTCAACTTTATGGGTTTAATCCCAAAACATTAGTACTACAGTCTAGACACTGTTGACCTACAAAAGAATATGCATGACAACCACTTAGTCAAGATTGGGGCATATAATTAACCTAATTAACCATAGACTGTTAAGAAAATCTTAACAATTTCTTTTTATAAATATATAATATGAGATTGGCACATATATCTATTAATGAAGAACTAGAAATCTCTTATCAAAATTTGAAAAATCCAAAAATTTTAAAATAATTTTTGTTTTAATTAAAAAAAATGAATACACTTAATGAAACTTGAAATGGCTAGAGCTGTATAGCAGCGATTCTAAAGGTTGAATAGCAACAATACAAGTGTTGCAAAATAAATATTTAAGAGCAAAGGGATTCAAAAGAACAATTGCCAAAAATGTTTAATAGAAATCAAAATTAAAAAGAGGGAAAAGAAAAAAAAAATCTACTAAAGAAATATTTGTCTAGATTGTTTAAACACAAAAGGAAAAAAGCTTTACAAAGTCGTGGTTTTAAGTAGCAGAGAAAGATTATAATTTTATGGATAGGTTATGATATTTTTCATTTTTATATAATTTAATCCTTATATGAAGTTACTAGTGGGCTTCGTAGTCTAGAAGGAGAACCTCCATTCTGAAAGTTGAGGGGTGAAAATTGAGCCTTACTACCAACAAAAATTTCTCAAAATTGCTCATTCAGTCTATGTAAATAGCCTCCATAAAAATTGCTCCACCTTTTGTTCATATTTTTTTAACTATCCTTTGTTCATATATTTTTAACTATCTTTTTTCAAGGTTATGCAAAGTCTTGGGTGCTTTTACTCCTTGCATTATGTTGTTGGATCTACATGTACCTCTCAACCAATCATGTAAGTGTAAATATATAATGGAAGCACGCTAGAGATACAGAATATACTCTTTGGAATTACTGCTTGATCATTTATACAACATTCTTAATTTTTATATTATGGAAATATTAAGAATTGTGGGGAGTAATACTTGACTATTTAAACAAAATTCTTAAGTTTTATATATGAAAAGATCAACCTCAATTATACATCATATCTAAAAAATAAAGATGAAAAATAGAATATTTTTTATGAAATAATTATGATTTATGTGGATGCCCATCAAAGCAACCTTTTATCTCTCCACAACAACTCTCCATTTCTTATAACTCATTATCTTACCAGAGCTTATAATTAATGATGCTTCTATTTACTAATCATTTACTTTATTTATATGATTATGTGGTGTTGCGTTTCATGCTTTATGAAAATATACAATATGTGTTAGTGAGAGAGTGGACACAATAAATAATATAATGAGTATTCAAATGGTCTCCACATGGATTAATGTATTGAGAATTACTATAGCAATCTTATAGTACAATTTTAGTGAAATAATAAAACGAGAATTATTGTTAAGATTAAAGATCTATTGGAATTAAAAGTGCAATAAACTAAATGCAGTAAAAGAAAAACTACATTACACACAAGGATATACTCAATGACAAGAAAGGTAGTTTGATTATAAACTCACTTAATAATTATTGACTATTTTTCACTTAAGATTCGTTTGCTACAACATTTACTACAGCACTAGGCAGAATCACTCATGTATCCTCAGTTGTCACTTTTTGGATATCTTTTATCTAAAAACAACCTAACAATGACTAGTTGTAAATGTAACATTTAGATATAAGATTACATGTTCTAGGTTTTATTTACCTTATAAGGTAAATCCTTATGTCTAGTTCATAACTAGTCTTATATTAAGCATGACCTTATTCAAATTGAGATTAACTCAATTTAGGAAACCCAATCTAAGACCATGTATTGTCTAGGCTAGTTCCACTAGATCAGACCTTTGTGAAGCTCTTTCTTAGCTTGTATATATTAAATGCGTGGTCAACCGAAATAGAGATTTGCAATAAATAAAATCAAGACAAAATGCTATAAAAAATACTAAGAAACAAATATATATAGGACTCAAATAACCATCAAGTTCATTTAAAATCTAACTATTTAAAAGTTTAGCTCATGATAAGCTTTAAAACATTAAAACCGTAAGAGTATGTTATAAATGCATCATCAAAAAGAGAGATTTAAAACAAACAAATACAAAGGTAAAGTTGAGATACAGTAAAGTTAAAAGTATCACTCTTTGATCTTTATGTATAATTCATTCTTCTTCATATTTTTCCTTTGTTGCAACTCTAAAAATCTCCTTTGAGTCTTGAGAGTGATGAATGTAGATGATGGATGAGAGTGGATGTTGTAAAGATGTGTTGAAGATAATGATGGAGGTCAGTTATGATGTACTTCCTTAAAATGAGCCATTTTATATCTTCGAACTAAGGTAAACCTAAGAGGAAAAGAGGATACTTGTCACCATTTGATAATCTAGGACTAAATGATTTTTATGTGTTGTCTATTATTATTTTGTCTGCATCTAACAATGGCATGTATAGCAACAGCTGGACAATATTTGTCTATTTACTTTGCTCTCAAATTTCTATAGGCCTTTTTTTTTAACAGCTGGGCACCCTCAAACTTAAATTATTACTTATTCTTAAGTAATGACAACAACACAAACACTTTATTTGTATAATTATGTATTAAACACGTAACTCTATTATCTTTCTTGTTTTAACTCATCAGCCCTCATATTTCATTTTCAACTATGTAGAGTTACTAATCAACAGTTTCAGTTCTAGATTTAGATTCTGCCTAATATATGTGTGTGTCATTTTGATCAAAATTTGGAGTTGCTATAGCATAACCTAAACATTAGATATATCTCAAACATAAAACAATAAAATAAACTTTCATTTAGGAGGGGAATAAGAATCATAAAGAGCTACAAGCTATGCTACAACATTCGTTATTCATTCATTTAATTCAAAAGTTTTTTTTTCTTTATATAAGTACCCTTCAATAGAACATCAACTTTTTATGTGAGTGCTTATCATTTGTAATGATGACACCCCATTACGTCCTCAATGTGCAAATTAGAGTTGCTGTAGCAGAAGCATCTAAAATGTTATAGCTATAGTTTTATCTTTAGACGCCTTTTACTCAAGGTTGAACATAAAGCACAAAGCTAGCTGCTTAGTTTCCTAGAGGAGACTTGATTTTTCTTTCTTTTGGGTTCTTGTAGCAATGCTCATAACTTTTGCTGCCTTTTTATTCAAGTCTACATATGAGGTACATACACAGCCTTGGTTACTCAGCAACTAAGTAATTAGAGCAAAATTTATTCTATTTTCAGAATATTTTGTTAATTTTTTTAAAAATGTCCTACTTTCTCCTAAAATTGAGCTATTCTTATCCATAGTTTCAAAAAATTTTCTAATTTGCTCATTCTGATTTTGCTATAGTATACTCACATAACTCAACCAAAGTCTAAATGTTAAGACAAAATTTCAACCTTCATCTATAAACTGTCTCTATTTGAAGGTAGCTTTTCCTATACTTCATCATTTAATTCATCCTCATTGCATTTTTTAATTCAAGAACAAATACTAGATAGATAAAGCTACACACTTAATCACGCACATTCAAGCAAATATCTAACACATTCTCACAAACTGAAATTAAATTTGAATAGATTATAGCATAACACAACATACCTCACATTTACATACACTAAAATAGATTAAAACATCATACTATAGCATAACATAACACAACTCCCCCCCAAGCTTAAAAGATGTTGTACTCTCACATGTACATGGAATAAACTAAAAACATACATGCATTTAATTTAAACTACAGGTATAAATTTTAAAACAAGTAAAATAAAATAGCATAATTAAAAAGAACAAAAAGACAAAAAGAAAAGTTCAGCAATTAAATTGAAAAACTTAGTTGGTAGGGAATACTCCCCTAATGAGATAATGTTGCAGCATGTATTGAGCAGGTTTACTTTTTCCTTGTTCCACTCTTAAGCTTTACGTTGGTGAGTATTTGTAGCAGTTGACTTCTTTTATGTTTTCTTCATTGAACTAGTTCTGGGGTTCAAGAAGTTTCTTAAACTATAGGCAAGTCAGTCTTTGCTTTATTGGGCTTTGATTCTTTGCGTGCTCGTGATGCTGCAGTATCTCTAGTGGGTTATGTCCCTTTTCGCTTATTGGATACCCTATAAGTAATTTTGAGAGATTTTGTGGGAGTTTTCTTTGATTAAGCTGGTGGAGAAGTTGTTGTTGTAGCCTCTTCAGCAGTGATGCTATCAATGAGTTCTTACAGGCTCCTCATTTTTTCTGCTATCCTTATTGTTCTACTGATGGATTCAGTAATTTATGCTTCAATAACCTCTAGTTCTTTTGTTATTGACTTCTCATCAATTAGAATTTTCTCATTCTTCTTGCTCTTTGGAGTCATGACTGGTATTGTATATTATCTCTCAACTTCTTCAGTCTCTTCTTCACTTTCTTCTTCTTCTTTTTTTTCATTCCTCTTCTGTTTCTGGCTATTTTTCTTCTTTTGATGCTTATTCTTCACTCTCTTCTGCTTTTTTTACTGCTGGCTCTTTTACTGAAGCAATCCCTGCTTCTTTCTTTTTTAAAAAATTAAATATTGCAACAATGATTTAGGGAAGCCTTTGTTTATCCTTTTCATGAGTACTGTAAATTGATATTTTTGAGACTTTAGATGTAATAAGTAATTCCATAATATCTGATTATCTTTCCTCTATGCCTTAATACTAGAATTGCACTCAATTCTTACAGCATCTTCTCAATTTCTGAAGCTTTTTCTAGTATTACTGTAGAAAAATGTTATGGGGTTGCTGCGACTACAGATTTTCTAGCAATTCTCTCAATTGTCTTTGTTGTGAGAGCTCCTTCATTCTTGATTTTTTAATCACTTGCAGCTATTTTTATTTTAGAGAACTCACAAACGCTTGTGATGAGAGATAAAAGAAATAAAATAATAGACTTTTACTTTTTCATAGCACACTCTCTAATTTTTTTCTCTATAATCTTCCCAACATCAATTCTAAAACCCTTCACAATAGTATACAATAGTATGAGCCTCTTTTAGAACACAGCGGTAGTGTGTGTGATAGGTATCAATCTAGATTTCAAAATTTTCACCCACACTTTGGCAATTGGTTTCAAATCACTCTTATTGACTACATTTTCCTCTTCATTTTCCCATTATTGCCTTATACTGTCAGGGCCTTAAGTACTTCATTCCATTTATTTACATTTATAGTTTAAACCAATCTATTGTACTCATAATTTATGGCAGGGGGTAAATCATAAAAAATATTTATTACTCTAGAGTCTAAAGGAATTTGAACTTGCCTTACTAAATATTTTTTCTGGTTATGCTACAACATATTAGAGTAGAACTCTTTGATGATTGGCAGCACTGGGTCTTGAGGATGAGTATAAAACTTGACCCATCATAGCTTTACTGCAATATTGAAAATGATGTTGATTATGCTTTTCTCCTCAAGAATCTTTCATGTTCATTAAAATTTTCATATTTTTCCTCGGCTCTATAATTATGTAAATGCTCGAAATCTTTCAATCTTCTAGATTTGTTTTAATTTTTTGCATTACTTTAGACTAGAATGAATGTAGAGGGTTTGGTATGTTTGGGAAATTATGATTATAGAGAGAGTGTTTGTAGAAAATTTTTAAGTTACAGAAAGGAGATTGTTTAGTAAATTTTTTTTAAAATAATGGCCTCAATTTATAGTAGGAAGGAAAATTAAGAGGGAAAGATTTGGTTGCTAGAAATTAGGGATTTCATCCTTTTTTTAAATTTGAACATTGTTGTCTTACTTTCTTTAGCCTAACAATCAGTAACAGTAACATTTTTTATTTTATCATTTAAAACTGATAAATGAGATTTTACTAACATAATTGCTATAACATCAGATAAATTTATGTAACATAATTATTATTGTATAGTCAGTTAAAAAACCAGCCTTTTTCTCACGATGCTGTTGTCGAGTTGATCATTGCAATGTATTGACCAACCATGTCAATTGTCTTACCCAACCAAGTGTCACTTTCACACTTTTTAAGAAAACACCAAACAAAATTAAATTAGAACATAGAAATTAATAAAACAAAATAAAAGAACAAACTAAATAGCAATAGAAATTAAATTTAAAACAAACTAAGTGCTTAAAACTTTAAACAAACTTCCCTCGTTGGGTTGCCTTTCAACTCAGCGCTTGGTTTTAGGTTCTTAAGCCTAACCTTCCTTTTTCATCAAGTTGGATCGTTCAAGAACAAATCCTCCTTTGATTTTTTTTTCATAGTAGCTCTCATGTAATGGTTTACTCTTTGCCCATTAACCATGGATTCTTTGTTTATCCTTCTATCTTGAAGATCAACAGCTCTATAAAGATAAACTTTGATAAGGTCCTGACTATTTAGACTTTAATTTTCAAGAAAAAGTTTTAGTCTAGAGCTGTAAAGCATGACTTATTGGCTTGGAATGAGCTCCCTTTGCTAGATTTGCTTGTCATGCCACTGTTTGGTTTTATCCTTGTAGATTATTGCATTTTCATAGGAGAATAGCCTGAACTTATTTAGCTCAAAAAATTACTACAAGCTTTGCTTTGCTGTAGTATTTATGTCCTTGTTCAGTTGTTTCACTGCCTAATAAACTTTATGCTCTAGTTGTAATGGCAAATGGCAAGCTTTGCCATAAACAGTTCTATATGGAGACATACCAAATAGTGTTTTGTAGGTAGTTCTATAAGCCCACAATGAATCATTTAATTTAATATACTAATCCCTTTTATTAGGATTCACCACTTTCTTTAAAATTCTTTTATCATCTTCTTATTAGGCAATTCTGCCTGGCCTCTAATCTATGGATGATATGTTGTAGCAACCTTATGCTTGATCCCATATTACAAAAATGGGTTCCTTCTTTACTGATGATGGTTTTAAAAGTGCCAAATCTTACAAAAATATTCCTCTGAAGAAATTTCACCACTACCTTAGCATCATTTGTTGGCAATATTGTTGCTTCTACCTATTTTGACATATGGCCTACAGTAACTAAGATATATAAGTTCCTAAAGAATGAAGGAAATGGTCCCATAAAATCTATTGTCCATACATAAAAAAGTTCAACTTTCAAAATGTTAGTTAATAGCATTTCATGCTTTTGAGAAATGTTTCATGTTCTTTGACATCTATCACAACATTTAACAAACTTATAAGCATCTCTAAAGATAAAGGGCTAGTAATAACTTGATAGAAGAACTTTTGCTGCTATTCTGTGCTATCCAAACTGTCCACCATTTGCTGCAGTGTGGCAAGACTATAGAATGCTTGGAATCTCTTTATTAGAAACACATATTCTAATTACATGATCTTAATATACCTTGTATAAATAGGGCTCATCTCATTTATAGCTTATGACATCATGGAGAAGTCTATTCTTCTGTTGGTAGCTCAGATCAGGTGGTAATAATCCAATCACTAAATAATTATTAAAATCTACATATTTTAGCCTAAATTTAGTAAAATCAATAACTGCTTATCAACAATCTACAAATTTTAGCCAGCATCAACAACTGCTCATAAAAAATTGCCAGTATCAGTTAGTAAAATGTGTTAGCATCAACAACTACTCATAAAAAAATGTTTCTATAATGTCTTACTTGTTCAGAGTGATTGCATTTACTTCTAGCCTTAAAAGAGATGATCTGTAACTTGATTCTCAATTCCTTTTCTATAATTGTTCTCCAAGTCAAATTTTTATAACAAAAGAATCCACCTAATCAGCGTTAGTTTGACATCCTTATTTTAAATCAAGTATTTTATGGCTAAGTGATCTGTGAAAACAATCACTTTGGTACTAATTAAATAAGCTCTAAAATTTTCAAATGCAAAAATAACTGCTAGCAATTCTTTCTCAGTAGTGATGCAGTTGAGTTCTGCATCAACTAGAGTCTTACTGGCATAGTAAATAAAATAGAAAATCTTGGCCTTCCTCTACCCTAGCACTGCTCTAATAAAATGATCATTGGCATCATATATCAACTCAGAAGGTATACTCTAATCTGGTACTACAACAATTAGTGTTATAATAAAAGATTTCTTCAATGCAACAAAGGCCTTCAAACAATCTTCATTAAACCGAAAGGGTCTGCCATGCTCAAGTAGCATGCCTAAAAGTTTGGATATTTTGGAAAAATCCTTAATAAACCTTCTATAGAATCCAGCATGCCCTAAAAAAATCTTCTACCTTTGATTGAAGTAAGTGATAGGAAGATTATCAATCACTTTTATCTTTGTCTAATCCACGTTTATGCATTTTCTAGAGACCTTATGGCCTAGGACCATCCCTTCTTACACCATAAAATAATACTTTTCATAATTAACTTTAAGTTTCTTTCTTTATATCTTCTAAGCATATTTTTTAGATTATACAAAAAATCATCATATGATTCCTTAAAAACTAGAAAAAATAATTCATAAATACCTTAAGTGTTTGCTAAACTATATTTGAAAAAATATAAATCATACACCTCTGGAAAGTTTTTGGAGCATTGCACAGTCCAAATAGCATCATTCTAAAAGTAAAAGCTCCTTAAGGACAAGTGAATACTGTCTTCTTTTGATCTTCTAGTGCTATAGCAATCTGGTTGTAGCCTAATTATCTATCCAAGAAACAGAAATATTCATTTCTAGCAAGTCTATCTAGTATTTAATTTATGAAAGGTAATAGAATGTGATCATTTATTGTGACCGTATTTAGCTTTCTGTGGTCCATGCAAACTCTCTATCCAATTATTGTTTTTGTGGGAATGAGTTAATTCTTCTCATTTGCTACAACTATCACTCCACATTTCTTTGGAACATATTGTACTGGGCTCACCAATAAACTGTTTGAAATTGGGTAGATGATTCCAGCGTTAAGCCATTGATGATCTCTTTCTTCACAACTTCCTTTATAATGGGATTTAATATTCTCTATTGCTCTAAAGAATTACTTTATGAATCCTTTAACAAAATCTTGTTCATATATATAGAGGGGTTAATTCCTTTTATATCTTTTATAGTCCATCGAATAGTTTTATTATAAGGATAATTATCAGTTATATACCCTTAAATATCACTAATATCATTTGTGCTTCAACACTTTTAATATGTATCATTCGTATACCCGAAGTTTGTAAAATGCTTCTGCAGTCAACCAATCCGTTACCAACTATTAGAGTATGTAGACATCATAGGGGTACTATAGTCTTTTAACATAGGAGAAGTTATGATAAAAAATGACATGTCATTTTTTAAGTGAAATATATTACTTTATGGATGATATGTCATTTTACTGAAATATTACTATATGACATATCGTTATACTGTAATATATTTGTATACATGTCATCTTATAAAAGGAAAATGACAACTTTTTTTCAAACGATATGTCATTTATATGGAACATCAATGGATGGCATGTCGTTTAACTTGAAAGTTATTGAATGATATGTAGTTTTATTACTAAAAAAATCTAGTGTAACAAAAGGCAACACGGGCCCTACAAACGACTGAATCTCTTTTCTTCTTCAATTTTCTTTGCAAACACACTATACAAAAGTAAATGGGAAGTCTATAGTACATATCATAGCGACAACACTTACGATCAGAGATAGTTATGAGTGGTAAAAATGCCCATCTAGCCCTAATCTGGCCTGGACCGGGGTAATGTTAGCCAGGTAATACCCGGTCCGGACTAATCTCAAGGCTAAGTCCGGGATCATTTGAGAAGTCAGGAATCCGGCTCGGAACTTGAATTTTGTAAAAAATATTTTATTTTAAATAATTACATTTTTTATACATTTATTTAATATATTTAAAAATTTAAAGTTCATATTTCATATTTAATTTTATTAAAATAAATTTAAAAATTATAAAATAAATAAAAATATATTCATAAATATAAAAATTTAAATTATATATATATAAAATTTAGGCTTAAAAAGCCCCAAAAATACTCGGCTTGGAATAAATTCAGGCCGGGTATTAACATACCTAGGTTTTCAAAAGTTCAGTTCGAATACGGGTATTTGCTAACCCTAGAGACAGCACAACAGGCGTAGAGGCAGTCTATTAACTTATATGACCAAAAATCTCCTTAAAAAAAAAAATTACCATGCATGTGAGTGTGCTACCAACTTTCCCTTTGCTTTTTTGTTGTGTGGGTGTATGTGAAGAGAATAAGAGATCCGATTATATGAGTTGTGCATATTTCTTTTTATTTTGCTGGTTTTTTGGTAATTAAAAGACATGTCATCTAGATAAATGACTTGTCATCCTTCTGCATTCTAGTGAGCCGATATGTCGTCTGTAAAAGGTTGTCATTTTACTCAAATAAGACAACATGTCATACATTTATATTCTAATAAAACGACATGTCATACATTTATTTTCTAGTAAAATGAATTTTCGTATGGCTATATTCAGTTAAACGACATGTTTTTCAGAAACAATATATTTCACTGAAAAAAACAACATGTCTTTTTTTCACAGTTTTTCATTTACTTGTTTAAAGGATAAAATCATTCTTTTGCCAAAATTCTATTAACTTCTTAATGGTAACAAATGGTAGGGTGAACGGTAGACGTCTTTTGTCAACTTAGAGTATACGAGTAATACATATTAAAAGTATTATACCACAAATGATATTGGTGACATTTAATTCCCTAACATAGCCACTAAGCACTTGTCTTATTCAAAAAAGATGAAATAACTACTGCAAGTGTGTCATGGTCACCTAGATAAACATATTTTAAATGTGAAGGTAATGATTTTAATTTTAAAATAAGAGGTGACTCAATAAAAGGAACATATGGTTTTACTACCCTATTTAAAATATCAATTGACTTAAATTAATTGTTACATCTGAGTGATTGTTCATCTTCTAGCCATATTATGTCAGCTACTTTAAGGTCTTTATATTTATCTTTAAGTTCTTCAAATGTTGCAGCTTTGATTTCTTATTTACTGCATCAATTTTTTAGTCTCTCTGCTAAACAGAGTCTACAACACTAATAAAATTATAATCTTCAACCTCATCATGACTTTTCATAGCTTCTAGCACATTGAACGTCACTTGCTGATTATTAACCCTTATGGTCAGCTGTTCTTTTTTCACATCAATTAAAGTCTTTCCCGTGGCCAAGAAAGGTCTACCTAAAATGATAGGAACTTGTTTGTCAGCTTCAAAATCCAATACTATGAAATCAATTGGAAAAATGAATTTATCCACTTTTACCAATAAATCTTAAATCTTGCCTTTTGGATAGGCATGAGATCTATCAGTAAGTTGTAAATTAAATATTATTGGATTGCCCTCTCCAGCCCCTAGTTGCTTGAATACTGATAAAGGCATGAGATTGACGCTAGTTGCCAAATCATAAGGTGTCTTGTACTATATCTAGTTCTTATAGAGCATAGAATTTTTAAACTTCCTGGATCCTTTAACTTTAGAGGCATCTTGCTCTCAAGTATATGGCTGCATTATTATGTTAGAGCAACTGTCTCAAATTCTCCCAACCTTATTTACTTTGTTAGAATATCCTTTAAGAACTTCACATAATTTGGCATCTGTTCAAGAACTTTCATAAAAGGTATGTTGATGTGCAGTTGTTTTAGCACTTTAAAAATTTTGTTAAATTACTTGTCTTGTTTTTATTTTTGGAATCTTTAAGGAAATGGTGGTGGGTGTCTGAATAGCTAAGTTGTAATTAGTTGTACAAACTACTTTTCTTTTGCCATATTCTGAACTAGTGCTGTAAGATCTTCATCAATAGGTGGTGGTTCATCATGTTCTGTAGATGCTATAGTATTATTGTTCTCACCAATGTTTTGTGCAGTAAAAGGTTGTGGCTTCTTTTCAACTTGAGATTCTTCTTGGATCAAAGTAGGCTTAACTCTTCTCTTTGATACACCAACTAGAATATAAACATCCTTTCTAATTCTCAGGTTAATTACTTTACAGTGCTCTTTCCCTTTTCTTCTTGGGTCCTCTGTGTTGTTTGGTTAACTGCCTTGAAGTCTGCTGCTTAATGCTATAGGAAGCTGTCCCATTTGATTTTTTGAAGAAGGATTCCCAAGAAAATTTCAAATCAAGTGTCCTTTTTTATAATAAACACAAGACACCTCTGCAACTTTATTGACAGTTGCTGGAACAATAGGAAACTTTTAACATATTTGTCAATGAGGCTACTTGGGCTGATAATGTTGTCAAACCATTTATATTATGAATTTCTATTGTTCTCTTATTGTAGCTTATCTGGTAGATGGCCACTGATAGTTGTTATTGATTATTCTCTCCAAAATATCAGAAGTCTTATTTTAAGACTTAGATAATAATGCCTCATTTGCTTAAGCATCTACCATCAATCTAGTACTTGGGTTCAAACCATTGTAAAAAGTTTCCAACTAAATACAGTAAGAAATATCATGATAAAGACATTTCCAAAAAAACTCTTTAAATCTTTCCCATGCATTATATAAGCTATCTTCAAGTTGATGGAAATAAGTAATTTTATTCTTTAACTTTGTGTTCTTGGTAAGTGGAAAGTACTTCATTAGAAAATTGTAAGCAAATTTATTCCATGTAGAGATAAAATCAAATGGTAAAGAGTTCAGTTATGTTCTTACTCGATCCCTTAGAGAAAATAGGAAAAGCCTTAACCTCAATGCTTCTTGTGATACTCCAGCAAACTTAAAAGTATCACTCACTTCCAAAAATAGCTTAAGATGAAAATAAGAATTTTTTTATGGCAACCCATTAAACTGACCCACGGTCTTTAGCATTTGGAACATCACTGGCTTAAGCTCAAAGTTATCAGCTTGCACGTTATGCCTTATTATTCTCAAATGTATTACTTGTGGAGTCAGCATAATATAATCTTTTATGGCTATATTCTTGTCACCAGCCAAGTAGATGATATTGTTGTTCTCTGGCTGCTCTTGACCATTTTTCCCTGCATAGACTCTTTGTGCATTAGCTGATCCATTCTTTCTTGTGTATTTAAGTCACCCATGTTTCCAAATCTACCATGTCAGCAACTGATCTCAACCCTTTATGTTATTTCCTTACTCTCCTTGTAATTATTTCTACCTCTGGATCAAAATGAATATCCATTGGTATGAAATGCACGAAAAGGTTGCTAGAGCGACTCTCTCAACACAGTCAACAGATCAAAAGAAAATTGAAATTGAAAATAAATAAAAATGACTGCATAACTTAAAATATGCACTTAATCTCCGGCAACGGTGTCAAAAACTTATTGCATTTTCTATTAATTGTGAAAATATGTAATACGTATCAGTGTACAAGTGGACACAACAAGTAATATAATGATGAGTATTCTGATAGTATCCACAGGGATTGATGTATTGAGAATTGCTATAGCAATCTTATAGTAGAGTTTCAGTGAAATAATAAAACGAGAATAATTATTAAGATTAAATACCTAATGGAATTAACATTTCCATAAACTAAATGCAGTAACAAAAAGCTACATTACACACAAGGATATGCTAAATGTTAAGAAGGGTAGTCGGATTTGAAATTAACTTAATGGTTATTGATTATTTTTTACTTAACTTTCCGTTGGTATAACATTTACTATAGTACTGAGCAAAATTACTTATGCATCCTCAGCTGTCGCCTATTAGATATCTTATATCTAAAAGTAACCTAACAGTGACCAATTGTTAAAATAACATTTAGATATAGAATTACACGTTCTAAGTTCCATTTATCCTACAAGGTAAATCCCTATGTTTAGTTCATCACTAATCTTATATTAAACATCCCTATTTAAATCAAGATTAATTCAACTTGGAAAACCCAGTCAAAGATTATATATTGTCTAGGCTAGTTCTATTAGATCAGATCTTTGTGAGGCTCTTCCTTAGCTTGTATCTACTGAATGGTGGTTAACCAAAATAAAGATTTGTAATAAATAAAGACAAGACAAAATGCTATAACAAATATTAAGCAAAACACACACACACACACACACACACACACACATATAAGTCAAATAACCATCATGTTCATTTAAAATCTACCTACTTAAAAGTTTAGTTCATGATAAGTTTTAAAACATTAAAAATGCAAGAGTTTCTCATCAAATACATCATCAAATAGGGAGATTTAAAGCAAAAAAAAATACAAAGATAAAGTTGAGATATAATAAGGATAAAAGCATCACACTTTGATCTTCAAGTATCCCTCATTCTTCTTCATGTTTCCTTTCATTACAGACTCTAAAAATCTCCTTTGAGTCTTGTAAGTGACGACTGTAGATGGTGGATGAGAATGGATATTGTAAAGATGTGTTGAAGATGAAAATGGAGGTCGATTATGATATGCTTCCTTAAAATGAGCCATTTTATATCTTGGAATTAGGGTCCCTAAAAAGAGATGAGGACACTTGTCGCCATTTGATAACCTAGGAACACATAATATTTTGGGTGATAATCATTATTATTTTGTCCGCACTTGACGGTGGCAGTGCAGCAACAGCTGTAATAATTTTTGTCTACTGACACATGACAGGTTGGACAGTTTCTATTTGTCTGTTTTGCTCTCGAATTGCTATAGTAATTTCCTACAACATTCTTTTTGTTTCAGGCTTGATTTTGTTGATGTGTAGACCAGTATTTTGTTATTTTCTATAAGTCCGTTGTTGCAACATTATGATTTTTTTTTTTTTAGCATCCTTTATCAAAACTTAAGTTTTTAGGTCACTTACAACTATGCACAAAATCAGGGCATGAAATGATCTTCAACATATTATTTTTTAAAAACTACAATTAAATACATGCACATGAAAAATGTGATTAAAAATATAATGAAATTTCACTATTTACCTTCGAAGTAATGCAAGTTTATGTCTAGATATATAATGATAACTCATATTTCATAGAGTTATCATGTAACTATAAATGGAGGGCTTATCTCCTTATTTGTATGTACTTGAGATTGAATAAAATTTATCTCTAGACACGATGTCTCTTATTTACTTTCTTTTATTCTCTTACTATATTGTTGTACTCTTAGTTGATAAATAATTTAATTAACAAGTTATCAGCATGAATGCAAGAAATCGATTTTGTCCCTTTTAATATATGGTAATATCTCTTCTTTATCTTACTCTTAAAAGTTTAAGTTGAACTATCTTGTTTTGATCTAAAATCATATTTACATTTGTATATGTGTTTTGATAATTTAGAAAAATGCACCAATTAATTCGTACTTTTGTTATATTTACTTATATTGTTTTCGTTTGATATTTCTTATCCTAATATTCAATTACTATTATATATTTTGTATTCTTGGAATTAAAAAAAAATCATCTTGAAGTGTGAATTTTATAATATAGAATAAAAGATAATTTAGAATGCATTCCTTAATGATTGCAATATGTGAAAATTTCTTTAAATATATATTCCTAAAGAACTATACTAAAACAATTGTATATTTCTTTAACAATTATACTTTTGATTGGTGATATTATTCTTTATCTTGTGTTTTGGGGGAATTATAGGTGCAAATGTGGACTAATGGCATGATGACATCTGACAAAAAGAGTCAAATAAACAAAGAAAGATCATTTGACCAAAATGCCAGGATAACTCCAAGTGAGTTGGGAGATAAACTCCTCACTAAAAAGGATAACTTTGGTAAATGCTCAATATTAGAGTATATTATCAGAAGTGAAAATTTGGAGGTTAGGGCCGCACGTGAACAGTGCAAGCCATCATTAGTGAAATAAAAAATATCTCACTTTTGGCTAAGTAGAAGGAACTAATAAAAAGAGATTCCCTAGTTAAGAAATAAAATAACTCCACATCAGAAAAAAGATGTCAATTTTTTACCTTGAAGCAGCAACTTATCACTCAAAAGCCTAACTTGAGCATTAGAGTGTTGACGTCGGAGACCCCTCAGCTCCACCTTTAACGTTAATGGTTGCTCCGTTTTGAAGGACATATCTGGCTCATATTTCGTGACCCTTGTCCTTATTTTCATCTCATCTTCTTCCCATATTTTCATCCCATCTTCTTCCTTTTTTCATCAAACATTCAAACCACCTAGCTGTCCTCCTCCATCTTGTGACAGAAAATTTTCAAATATAACAAGGCAGCCGATCTCACATCTTTTTATTGTTTTATTTAGAATCATCTAAAATCCCACTAAAATAATTGTAGCTGTCCCAGTGGAGCGTAACAAAAAGCTCCATAGTGGTTGCCAACTTATTTTATTTTGTGTTTTAAACAAGATGGAAGATGATCATTTTTCTAATGACTACTTTGCTATCAATGAGTAAGAATAAGACTATAAAAATGAATCCACCACCGAGCCCGCGAGGAGAATGATGAAAGCGGATAAGGGAATATCCATAAAAGCCTTAACTGGTATTCATAATAGTGAGGAGTTTATCACTAAGAGGCACTATGATGAGTTTGTCAACAAGATTTTGTCGTGTTATTGGCTACAAGTTAAAATTCTTGAGGACGGTCTAAGCAAACAAACTACCACGCATACCTTAGGTGAAAAACTTACCACATAACACCTCGAGACCCCCGAACCCAAAGCAGCTCAACCTCGCCACAACCAGAACTAAAGCCCAACCGGCTTGCTCTGGAGATTAGAGATCCACTGCTAATAGTAGATCCAGTGGTAGCAGGGCTGAAAGTATAGTAAATAGCCAATTGAACATTTAAGGGATAAGTCCAACACCAAGAGATCCTTCTACTAGAAGGGGGATTACTTCGACAATTAGAGGATACCTCAGGAAATCTTTGAAAAATGTCTTTACTAGAGGAAAAAGTAAGGAAACTCTCCCATAAGGATAACTCCAAATCCAAGGATTAAGCATCAGTGGTATATTAATCGCTATTCACCATGGATATTCTCCAAGTAACTCTCTCGACTGACTTCAACATGCCTTGGATTCCATCTTATAGGGGTATCTCTGACCTCACTAAGCATACTAAGTTATAACGAGATCAAATGCTTCTAAAAGGAGTTCTAAAAAAAGCCATATGTCGAATTTTGACGCACACTCTGATAGGTCCAGCTAAATCTTAGTTTTGGTCCCTCATACCAGGAAGCATAGCTGGCATTGACTAGCTACACTCCGAGTTTATTTAGGAATTCTGATGCGCTTCTCACCAGTACAAATCCTCCTCAAAGCTGGCTTTTTTCAAATAAAGTGAAACTGAATCACTTATCTGTTTTTTCAACCATTTTTACCAAGAACTTCTCTACACTAGATCCTTTGGACATAAGAAGATGTTGGCCTATTTTATAAAGAATATTTGGGGAGAGTAATTATTGAGGTCCATGAGGACAAGCTCCACATAATAAAGAGCAATGATCTCTTAGAGAAACTAGAGCTACACTCAAATAGAGCACCTCCGATGGGTAGGGTCAAGGATTCCACCATCAGCACATACTTAGAATTGCCCCACTACCTTGAGTGGAACACCGTAAAAGAGAAGAGCCACTAGAGAAGTCGAGGTATAACTCCTACTACACTTTAAACAAGTCTCTCGAGTAGATTTTCTATTATATCCACGATAATAGTGTCTTATAGTCTCTACGACAGATGAAACAATATCTAAACATGAAGAGAGTTTAAAGAATTGTGAGTTCTTCGAAGACTTTGGTCATAATACTCCTCATTGTTTTTAATTGTGCGAAGAGATAGGGGAGTTGATAATCAATAGGTATTTGCTAGCATGAGAGATGCCAGAAAGTCCATGGAAAAGTAAAGGGGAAAGAGCCTCAGGAGGAAAGCACTGAAAGTGGAGAGCCCCACAGTTCTAAGAAGGGTACCTACATGGGTATGATATCAGGTGGTCACACTTTTGCTGAAAGTTCTAGGAGATTAGCCAAAGCTTATGGTAGGAATACTATTATCACTAAAGAATTTAACGTGGCTATTTAGCGCTCATCTCCAGATACTTCATACCTTATCTCAATTATATTCACCAAGCAAGATGAAGAGAATGTAGCCTACCTACGTAATGATGCCCTGGTGATCACTCTCAAGGTTGGAGCAGACATAGTAGTTCCTACCTTAGTAGATACTAAAAGCTTGATGGATATCATTTTCAATGATACACTAGACCAGCTCATCTTCGAGTCTATTAAGGTAACTCCCAATCACACTCTTTTGGTTGGTTTTACTAGTGAAATTGTTATACCCAAGGAGATAATGACTCCACCTATTTTAGGGGTTAAATCCCCTCATAAATTAGTCTATATGGTCAATTATCTAGGGGTGGATTACCTAATGGCCTATAACATTATTTTGGGTTGGCTATTCATAGCAACTATTGGAGAATCTGTTGCCATTCATTACCTTGCCATAAAAACACTAACACTAAGATCAATATTCACCATCAAAGGAAATTAGCAGATCTTCTGCCAATGGTACATTATCATATCAATGATTGGCTACTAGATAGCCTTCAATGAGCAAATTACCAATTTATTCGCCAAGAAGCACATAGTCATTGTGGGCTTAACCCTTAAAATTACCCATTGTGCTATTATCAAACAGAAGAGAAGAACCAAAAAGAAAGTTACTAAGTTGGCCACAACATGATATCAAAAAGAGGATATCTCACTGAAGATGGACTCTATAGTTCTCCATAAATTCCTGAAGGAAATAATTGCCATGATTCGTTAGAACTAATTGAAGCATCATTAGATCTACAAATCTCCAAAGTTAAAATGCTAATGTTAACTTGTTTATCTCAACAAGAAAAATCAGACCCTACTTCTAAAAACTTGATATATCAGGAAGATTAATGAAATGGTCATTCGAGTTAAGTGAGTTCGACATTGTTTATCACCCTTACTAAGCAGTCAAGGTACAAGTCGTTGTCGAATTCCTAGCAGAATTTGCAAACGACTTATAAGGATAAGGAACCTTAGGAGATATGAGTGAAAAAATACCCCTTGCTGAGCCTAAGGAGTATTGAGATGTCCAGGTGGATAGATCTTCAAATTCTTACAAGAGTGGAGCTGATTTAGTCATCATAAGCCCTAAGACAGTGAAACACCAATAAGCATTATAGTTTGGTTTCAAGACCTCCAATAATGAAGCTGAATACGAAGCAATTATCACCGCATTGAGAATATGTAAAGCCCTTATGGCAGAAAAGCTCATCATCAGGAGTGATTCTGTGCTCGTAATCAACTAGGTTGGCTTAGAATACCAAACAAAGAAAGAGAATATAAAAGTTTATCTGATGAAGACTAGAGAACTAATGATGAGTTTCAAGGAAGTGAAATTAGAGTAATTACCAAGTAAAAATAGCGAAACTAATAATTTAGCCAAGATGGCCTTGGTGGGGACTGTTTAGCTACTAAAACAAGTGTCGGTAGAGCACATCCCCATACTAAGCATCAATCTTATTAAAATAAAATAGGTTATCCTAATGGAGGTAAGCTTCATATGTCTGGAAGATTCTTGGATGATGCCAATAAAGAAGTTCTTAGAGAATTAAAAGGTGCTAGGCAATAAGGATGCAGTCAAAAAGTTGAGATATAGAACATCCCATTATTGTCTGATCGAAGGAGTACTTTATAAGAGGCTCTCTTTTTTCTCTACTTGATATGTTTGGAAGGAGACCAAGTCAAGTATATTTTTAGTGAGATATACGAGGGGATTTGCAGTAATCACTTCAAGACACGGTCATCAGTTCATAAAGCTTTAGGGCAGAGATACTATTGGCCAACAATGAATGAGGATGCGAAAAAGATGGTTAGAAGTTGTGACAAATGCCGGAGGTTTACCAAATTAAGTAACACATATGCCCCCAGAAAAGCTGACCGTAATAACTTAGTTGTTGCCTTTTGCAGTATGGGGAGTTGTTCTTCTTGGCCCAATGCCAACTAGAATAGCATAAGCTAAGTATGTCATAGTGGCTATGGATTATTATACTAAGGGTATGTTTGGGATTGAGGTTGGGCAGCTATAGTTTTTAAGCTGCAGTACTAAAGTGTTTGGTAAACACTAGCTGCTGTAACTTTTAAGTTATATTATGCTATGTTAATATGATTTTTTACTTGTATAATGTAAATCTATTATGTTTTTAATAATTTTGTTAAAATTATTATTTAAAAGTTATATTTAATACATATTATTAACTTTTATTTTATAATTACAGTTTTTTTTCACAGTGAATTGTAACTTAAAGCTACAAGACCTCAATCCCAAACATACCCTAAGTGGATTGAAGTAGAGCGGCTTTCTACCATTACTGAGAGGAAAACTATAGAGTTTGTGTTTAGTTCAAATAATTATAGTGATGCGACTGTTTTTAAACCAAATAAAAGGTCTTGTTCGTCAACTGTTGTACTCAACTCTGATGTTAAACTTCTTTATAACAGATTGGGACATCCTATACTCTAAGAACTATACTCAGATCTTATAATGATATTGTTGGTTTAAGTAAAGCTAATAATTTAATTTTCTGTAATGCATGCCAATATAGCAAAAATCATATGTTACACTTTGATTCAATTGTCACCAAAACATCAATAATATTGTAGATGATACATGTAGATCTTTGGGGACCTTCCTACAGTTCTTCCGCACAGGGATATAACTATTATCTATATCCATTTTAGATGTATATAGTAGGCTCACCTGAATTTTTCCATTATCTACTGAGTCAGATGCCCTTGAAGTATTTAAAAACTTTAAACTTTTCATTGAGAAGCATCTTAATCATACCATCAAAACTATTCAAACTGATTTGGGAGGAGAATTCAAAACTTTTGTCTCTCTTCTCACTATTTCTAGAATACATTTCAGACATCCTTGTCCCCATATTCATCACCGAAATAGGAAAATAGAAAGAAAACCTAGACACAATGGATATTGGCCTAACTTTACTAGTACAAGCACATTTACCTCGTAAATTTTAATAGAATGCATTCTACATTGTTATCTATTTGATAAATAGACTTCTTACTCCAGTGTTGAGCATTCTCTCTATTTCAAAATTATTCAATAAAAAACCAGATTATTATTTCCTTCGAACCTTTAGCTATGCTTGTTACCTAACTCTTAGACCATATAACATGTATAAATTTGTATTTCGAACTGTAAGATACATATTCATTGGTTACAGGTCTCATGACAACGGTTATTAATGTCTTCACTCCTCAGGAAGAGTTTACATTTCAAATCATATTAATTTTGTTGCACATTCATTTCCTTATGTGTCTGGATTGGATGCTTCTTCTACTTCTATCAACAATCAATCAAATTCTTCTTCAAATGTTTCTTGTAAGTCTGTTATAAAGTCTTCTGTACCTTCTTTAGTTTAAATTCCAGTCCTTTTAGCAGCATATTAGCACATATTTCTGATGATTCATTCCTTAATAGCAACCAGGACTTACCTATGCCTTCACTTGTGCACTCTTCTCAATAAAATTCTACCAATATCTCACCACATATTTCACTTATATATATTTCTCCACCTTATTTGTTACCTTACCCTCCTTCATCAACTAGTCATCCAATGGTTACAAGATCCAAAACTAAAATTTTCAAGCCAAAAACCTACTTAACAGCTTTATTAGCCTAACGTTCAGAACCTTCCTTTTATTTCACAAGCTCTATCTGATCCCATATAGTTTAAAGTAATGCAAGAGGAGTTTCAGGCTCTTCAAGCCAATCAAACTTGGGATTTGGTTTTACCTACCTCACCTGTTAAAGTTCTTGGGAACAAATGCGTCTTTAGGATTAAATATAATTTAGATGGTTTCATTTCAAGATACAAGGCTAGGTTTTTTGCAAAAGTATTTCAACAAACACATGGAGTTGGTTACACTGAAACATTTAGTCTAGCGGTTAAAACTTCAATAATTAGGGTGATACTTAGTTTGGCAGTCTAGTAGTTAAATCACTGGGTGATAAGGGAAGTGAATGTCAATAACGTCTTTCTCAATGGCATTCTAGTTGAATATGTGTATGTGGCAGAACCTAAGGGCTTTATAGATCCTATCAAGCCTCAATACATTTGCAAAATGAAGAAAACTCTATATGGATTGAAGCAAGCTCCCAGAGCCTGGTTTGACAGGTTTAGGGCAGCTATAATTTCTCAGTGGCATTTCTAGAATTCCAAATCAAATAATTTCTTTTCTTTAAGTGGATTGATGGTCATTTACTTCTGATATTGACATCATTATAACTGGTTCCAATTCATCTATGATTCAACAAATTATCCATGGTATGCATCAAACCTTTACCTTAAAGGACTTGGGAGAGCTTCACTATTTCTTGGGAGTTGAAGTTAGAAAATTTGTAGATGGAATTTATCTATCACAAGGTAAATATATTGCTGATATTCTGGCAAAAAATGATATGCTCAAAAAAACTCAGGTGTAGACATTGAAAATGTGTCAAAATATAGAAGTATCATAAGTGCTTTGCAGTATGTGACTTTGACAAGACCATAAATAACTTTCTTAGTAAAAAATTGAGTTAATTCTATATAGTCCCAAAACTCAACAATGGGAAGCTTGCAAAAGGTTGTTATGGTATTTGAAAGGAACCATACATTTTGGATTGCAGTTTTACACAAGGAAGATATACAAATACATTGCTTTACAGATTCTGATTGGGCATGTGATAGAGATGACAGGAAATTAGTTGTTGGTTTTGTTGTTTATTTAGGACTTAACTTAGTTTTATAGTCATCAAAGAAGCAATCTACTGTCTCCAGATTAAGTATGGAAGCAGAGTATTGAGTCCAAGCTCATGTTGCTTCAAAAGTTGCTTGGATACAATACTTTAGCATATAATTCAGTTTATAATGCCAAGACTAAGCATGTTGAATTAGATATACATTTTTTCAGAGACAAGGTTGTTGCTAAAAGCATAAAAGCATGTTTTGTGCCTAATTAAGATCAAACAACAGATATTCTAACTAAGGCTTTCTCCTTTAAGTAATTTGATTACTTGCACAGCAAGTTAAATGTCTATCAAGGACATTACAGCTTGAGAGAGGATGTTGGTGACTCTAGTAATTGTAAACAGAAGCAAAGCACATCCGCATTATAGTATCATGTAAATAGCCACATAAGAACAACTCACTAAGCTGACCTAGCACAAATTATTTATATAGTCTAACTCATGTAAAGCAAACTGCACGTATATATAACAGAATTCATAACGAATCATTGAGCTAACAATGTATAAATACAACTTGTATTCATTTAGTTAATAAAAATCTAAGAACATTCAACAGTCTTCCATTTAAAGCTTTCTCTCAAATTTCCTTTACTTTCATTCGTTTTCTTAGCTGCCAAACACAGTTACTTAAGATTCTTTCACATGGCATTTTGTAGTGTATTGATTGCCATATTAGAAGCTGATTTTTTGTGTAAAAGTCAAATTAACTCATTTGGATTATTATATATATCGGCGTGCTTAAGATGCTTTGCTAAGTTTCTTCTCTATCACATGGGTGGTTTTTCTGGCCTTCAATTCAAATCTGGTTCTGTTTTGCCTCGTGATGAGTTATGAGTTTTGCACTTGTGCTTGCGAGTTGTGAGTTATGAGTTGAGTCATTTAGTTTGATTGATAGTTTGATACTCACACTACCATGTTTCCTAATGTCTTAAATTTTTAAAAATCTATTTAATATTTTCAACTAACTAAATATTGTTACTTTTGTGAATATGTAAATTGATTATTTTTCATGAAAAGTACATTTTTTGGTAGCTCATTTTGACACTAATTCGTAAATAGGAAATAGTAAAGTTTAAAAAAATACAAAAAAACGTTTCCTCGTAAGAACGTCCACGAATTTGATCCTTTCAATTGGCTAGAATCTATTACTTCAACAACACTAGATCTTGTGGAATCGTATTGTATTGAATATTTGACGATACATTCTGTGCCTTGGTAAAAAATCAAATTTTGAGCACACGAGATCATAGAAAGTAGATAGTAGACCATTTCTAAATTTTTAATTACAAAAGTCAAATTTTATATTATATAATTTTTTCATAAAAAAAAAAGAGTAAGAAGAGTCTAACTATAATTTTTTGTTATTATTTTTACTACAATTATAAATTATTAGCCTCGGGACTATAAAAATCTAT
Organism: Murraya koenigii; assembly: GCA_025617385.1. Classification (NCBI taxonomy): domain Eukaryota; kingdom Viridiplantae; phylum Streptophyta; class Magnoliopsida; order Sapindales; family Rutaceae; genus Murraya; species Murraya koenigii. The sequence goes on along the minus strand of CM046813.1, from coordinate 17,400,622 downwards.
TAATTTAGTGAATATTAAAACGTGATATTATTTTTATAAATTAATAAACTGTTAATTTATCAATAAATTAATTTATAAAATTAATATCACGTTCATTGTAGAAGCTTTTATGAACTATAGAGGTAAGAAAATATAATGATTCTATCAAAGTATATAATACGATTATGATTTAATTGTGATTCAGCAATCTCATCTTATTTCGCTTAACCTAGCATATAGAATACAATAATAGCTTTTCATTTGAAAGGTATAAAGAAAGTAATATGACCGATAAAATACGTTAACCATTATACTAGTATAAAAAAAAAAGACATACCATATGTATTTAGTTTTAAATTAGTTAATTATTAATTTATGTGTTAACTAGGTCAAATAGATAAATAAGATTTTTTTTTTTGAAAATTTCGAATCTAATAAATCTATTGAATTATTAATTTATCACTTTGGCCCCAAGTCAGGACCGACAAAATCTATTATATATTTAATCAAGCTTATCAATTCATCTAGTATTAATTTAACGAGATTCTACTATATGTCAAAATAACAAACAACCACAATAATTATTAAAATGTAGTGTCTTCACTTGTTAATTAAAATAAAGTAACATTTTACTTCTTTTAATTGTAAAAAAAAAACCTTTAAAAAATATGAATAATAGCATTTCACTAATTATCTGATAATTGACTTGCAAATGCCATATTATCATTAATAATAAATTCAAGAAATTAAAAATCAATATAAAAAGTTTTTTAATATTTTAATATTTTAAAATGAATAAAAAAATTAGAACATAGGCATTTGGGACTAAGAAGACAGTTTTGCCCTTAAAATTTTATGTTATATTACAATTTTGAGATAGATTTTATGTGAAGATAAATTTACGCCTATGACATCATCATTTGACTAATGAAAGTAACATAAAAAAGTAAAATATACTTTGTCATAGTTGACGTATAAAAATATTATACTTCAATAATAGTTATAGTCATTTATTATTTTCAAGGTAATTACTAAGTTACTTTACAAGTAACTTATAGCCTTCATAAAATGATGCAAAAGTAGTAACAAAATAATAAAATTTATTATTTTTTGTGAGTGATGTAAGTTATTCTGAAAGTAATTTAGCAAGACTCTATTTTCAAAACATGTTTTACCTGGACAAGTATAACCACTTGCGTTTTATGATGTGACATTTGGGTGACAAATTTTTGGAATCGTAAATACTCAACTATATGTTATTATTATTATTATTATTATTATTTGATAAACCATGTGATTCCTTGTGGGGGATGATGTTAGATTTATTTTTCACATTATTAACATAAATTATTTTAATTATTTTATATTTTACCAAATTAATATGTGACTAATGTTAAATATTAAAGAGTAATTTTGACAGATTTATTTATTAAGTAATCAAATATTAAGTTAATGAGTCTGATTTTGTCACACCCTGTATAATATATTATGAACAAATATAATCTTTAATTGTGTTATTTTAACTCATAATAGATGGGGCAATTTTGTACTAACACATGAGAGGTCCATGCACTCAATAGCATTTAAGTGACTTCAGCCCATTGAAAATTTACTGTTCACAAATATGAGGCATGAGTATAGTACACCTCTCTCCCTCTCTTTGGGGCATGAGGATAGTACACCTCTCTCCCTCTCTTTCTCTCCCAATTGTGTGTTTGTGTGCATAATGAATGTGAAAATCTTGAGCTGAGATGAAGGAAGCAAGTTGCAAGGTTTAGATCCAGTTCGTGGCAACTCATATAAGCTCCACAACAAGCTCCCTATGCTTGGATTTATAGTCAATTAAGATAAATCTTGAATTTTTACCTAATGCATGTGTTTAATTGGATTTGCAAGATCAAGGGCATAGAGTTTAAATTTATTTCAGCAATTGATATTATAGCCTATGATTAAGCAATTCCTTTTAAACATGAATTTTATTGATGAATTAAGCTTTTGACTCACCCATAGTATTTTTCTTTATTTTTAGACTTTTTAATTCTGAGCATGTTTGAACAAATGGTTATTAAATAATTCACGGGTGATGTTCTTAAAGTAAAATATAATTTTTTTCATATCTTTTTATAGCCAAAATCAGGTTGTTTCGACAAAATGTATTGTAGCTTATTGTAAATCACTGTAGCTTCATTGTGAGGAAGAAAATGAAGTGCAGTAAACTTATTGTTTCAATCCCTAAAGTTTTATAATTTTGTTATGAACTAAAAGTTTTTGAAACTATTCGATTAGGTCCTTAATCGGAAGTCAACATGGAAAAATAACATTTCACTCCCTAAACTTTTTAAAATATTATTGTGGCTTAGAAACTTATTTTATTTTTAAAAATTCTTCATTTTAGTCTAAAATTTTTAAAATCTTTAGTGATTTTTCAAAATTTTAATATAGACTAATCCATCATTATTGAATGTTATAGCCATGGTATTCATACATTTTGTTTAGGGATATAAATATTTTATTTTATTTTATATCTTGGTAGAAATTTTAATTGTGTTTGATAAAGCTATTTTTTGTCTTAATTTTGTTAATGTATGAAATTATATGCATAGCAAAACTTCAATTTAGAGTAGTTGTGTATCTACCTATCATAAAACCAATCATGATAAATTATTTAGTGTTTTGCAATTTAATTACTCATTTATAATTGTTGATTATGAATTACGTGATGGATTATTATTGCTATAACCAAAATCCATACTAGTGATGATATTGTCTTGTCTATAAATCACTACTTAGGTAAGTAAAGATATCTTTTGGTATTTTCTACTGAATGGCTTAATTACCTTCTTAATAATAAGTCAATATTGGTATTATATTCAACTTATCTATTTTATCTCTAGGTTAGAGTACTTCTATATTATTAAAAAATGTCTAATATATTGTTTTGTTAATGGAGAAACTTAGAATAAGGAATCATTGTATGTAGTATGATTTTATTTTCACTTACCTAATAATATTTATTATTGATTCGTCAGCTTTACATATTTTTTCTTTTCTCCAAGTTACCTCCATCAAAACTTTGACTACGACAAATTATAAGGACTAAAATGAGTCTGTCATGTTCTATTTATCTACATTGAAAAGATACTTGGTATTGATGATAGATAAACCATCTAAGCCCACAAATAAAGCACTGATGTTCAAAGGCAGCGTGGATGGCTTAAGATGAATCTAATAGATACTGTTTAGACAAAATGAAATATATCATTAATAGAATAATAAGAGATAACATCCCCGCATGTAACAAGACGAAAGATTATTTGGCGATTGTTGGAAAAATTTTTAAAAAGATAGACAAGGCTGAAAAGGGTAACTATTTAAGGTTGTTTACTAATACCCAGTATAATGGTGTTTCTAGAGTAAGAGTTCACATTCTTAAAATGACTAGTTACTACAAGAAGCTGAAAGACATGAATGTCAATTTGCTTGATAACTATTTAGTCTTATAAATTCTTGATTCTCTTCCACTATAGTTTGGCAATATGAGAAGCCAATATAACATTCAGAGAGACATATAGAATGTCAATGAGTTAACTACATATTTGGATCAAAGAGATGAATCATTGAAGAAAGGAAAATCTCACACTACCATGATAAGTACTACTTAAAAAAGTAGGAGTATGAAGTAGGCAATAATAAGTTTTTTAAGAAGAAGTTTAGAAAGAAAACTTTATGTGACAATTCTTTTATAACTTTTGGTTCCACTTCTAAAGGCTTCAAGGAAAAGTGTCATTTCTATAAGAAACCTAGGCATAAGAAAGTTGAATATAGGGGATTCAAAGTATAGCTGGAAACTAAAGGCATTTATGTAGCTTTTTTAGGCTTTAAATCTAATCTTCTCTATGTTCCTTTTAATACTTGGTGGTTGGATACTATGCAACCATTAATATAACGAATTATTTATACGAATTCAGAAACAGGAGGGAGCTCAATAAAGGAAAGTTGATTGTACACATGGGCAATAGAGTAAAGCCTAAAGTTGAAAGCATATGAGTTTTCAGATTGCATCTAGCAATAGGCCATCTTTTGGATCTATTAGATATAACTTATATTCTTTTTATTAAGAGAAACTTAAAATCTGTATCTATTCTGGATAAATATGGCTAAACTTTTCATTTGGGTGACAGAAAAATTTATTTATTCTGTAATTCAGAGCTAGTTCGTTCTAGTATTCTATATGATGGCTTATATATGATTGAATTATTTCCTTATACTACTGAATCATCATCCAATGCTCATGTTATGAATTTTGTTCTCTCTAATCGTGTAAAGGTTGATGAAAATTTCTTTATGTTGTGGTATAAATGGTTTTTTCACGTTTCCAAACATATGATGGAAATGCTCATTAAAAATGATATTTTTCACAATCTAGATTTATCTGAATTTAACACTTGTGTTGATTGGGTCAAAGGAAAAGTTACTGTCAAAACCAAAAAAGAAAGAACTCAAAGAATTCAATAGGTTATGGAGTTGATACATACAGACATCTGTGGGCCATTTGCTTTACTGCTATAGAAGGTTATAAGTACTTCATCATGTTTATTGATGATTTTTTTTGTTATGGTCATATTGAACTTCTTACTGAGAAGTCTAAATCTTTGTCTGCTTTTCAAGCTTTAAAGCCAATGTTAAGGTCCAAAAGAGTAACAGATTAAGGCAGTGAGATCAAATAAAAGTGATGAGTACTATGGGCGATATGATGAAACTGGGTGTAATCTTGAACTTTTTGCTAAAGTTTTTTAGAAATGTGGAATAGAAGCTCAATACACAATATTTGAGACTCCTGAATAGAATGAAATTACAGAAAGAAGAAATCGCACCCTTCCTAACATGGTGAGGTGTATACTAAGCAACTCCACCTTACCAAATTTGATGTGGGTGAAGACTTGAAAACTACAGCTTACATTTTGAATTATATACCCAATAATTCAATACTCAAAATTCCTTGTGAATTGTGGTAAGGGAAGAAACCAAGTCTTTATCATTTCTATGTTTGGGGATGTAAAGCAGAAGTGAGGTCTTATAATCCCCAATCAAGGAAATTTAATCCAAAAACTATCAGTGGTCATTTTATTAGTTATTGTATAGGCTCAAAGAGTTCTAGATTTTATTATTTTTCCTATACTACTGGAATCACTAAATATAATTGTGCCATTTATTTCAATGATGATCAAAATAGTGGGAGTACTGAGCCTCACAATTTCACATTGGGAGAGAAACATGTAGTTTTGCTCGTCCCATCTTTTTCATTTTCTGTTATGGAATTACCACATATTGATGTTCTTCTGTTGATCATAAACCTCATCATAATTTATAACTTATGATTGTGGAAGATGATACTTTTGATGTGCAATTGAGGATATCTAAGAGGGTCAGGAGACTTGTAATTTTTGATAATTATATGGTTTACTTATAGAAATATGATATTGATAGTGACTTATTATCTAAGCTTATTACCTTTCATAAGGCTATCAGTTGTCTAGAGTCCTCATATTGGGTATATGCTATGTATGATAAGATAGCATCCATGTACTACAATGAGATTTGGGATGTAGTTGAATGGTTAGATGGATGTAGGCCAATTGGTTGCAAATGGGTTTTCAAAACCAAGAAAGATGACATAAGTTAGGTAGAAAGATACAAGACCTTCTGGTTAATGGTTTTAGTTATTGATAAGTATTGATTACACAAAAACTTACTCTTCTGTTTCTACTAAAGACTCATTCTGAATTATCATGGCATTAGTTGTTCATTTTAATTTAAAATTACGTCAGATTGAAGTGAATATAACTTTTCTCAATGGAAGCTTGTCTGAAGATGTATATATAGAGCAACCTGATGGTTTTATTGAGTCTAGAAAAGAAAACATTGTATAAGCTCAAAATGTTCATTTATAGACTTAAGTAGCATCCAGACGGTGGTATTTGAAATTTTATGATATTGTCACCTCTTATAGGTTTCAGGAGAACATTGTTAATTAGTGTATATACTTGAAGGTCAGTGAGAGTAGATACATCATTTTGGTGCTTTATGTTGATTATATATTGCTCGTCACTAATGACACTGATTTTTTACTTAAGAAAAAACAGATGATTTCATATAATTTTAATATGAAAAATCTAGATGAAACTCATTATATATTGGAGATAGAGATTCCCCATGATAGATCTAAAGAAGTTACAGGATTATCTCTAAAAAATTTTAATTTATAGCCTTATGTTCTTAGAAAAGCATCAATTTCAAAAAGTGATAAATTTTTCAAATCTCAATGTCTAGATAATGATGTAGATAAAATTAAAATGCAAACAATCTCATATGCATCAGTTGAAGGTAGCTTAATGTATGCTCAAGTTTGTACACACCCTGATATTGTTTTTGTAGTGAGTGTACTTAAGAGATGCTTAAGCAATCCTAGATTTGAACATTGGAAGGCTGTAAAGAAAGTACTTAGATATTTGCATGTCACCAAAGATTTTGCATTGATATATCAGTAATCTAACTACCTAAACATAGTTGAATATTTCGATACTGATTTCGCAGGATGTTTGGAAGATAAGAAATCTACATCTAGTTACATATTTATGATAGCAGAAAGAACTATATCATGGAAAAGTACCAAGTAGACACTCATAGCTTCGTCAACAATAGAAGCAGAATATATAACATGTTTTGAGGCTACACGTTAAGCTTTATGGATGCAAAATTTTATTACAGGACTGAATTTTTGTTAGCTGTACCGAGGCCATTAAAGATATATTGTGATAATTCTGCAACAATTTCTTTCTCTCACAATACTGGGAATTCTTCATACTTCAAGCATAATGATGTTAAATACTTATTTGTGAAAGATAAAATTGCTTTATTTTATGTATCAATAGAATATATACCTATAGACCTTATGTTAGCTGATCCACTTACTAAAACTTTAGCTCCAAAAGTGTTTAGGGATCATATATGAGATTGTTATAATCTTCTTTTATATGTTGAGTTAATGAGAGTTCTAGTTGTATTATAAGTTACAACTTATATCGGATTATGTATTACTCATATTTCATTATTATGCATACATATTGTTATATAATATTGATATGTAATATATTGTGTACACATTTGGTTGCTATGACATTATGTATATCGTGAGAATATTGTGGTTCGAGACATTTTGTTTAGTCACAATATGAACATTATGGACTAAAGCATTTTGGCTGGGCGTATGCTTTCTTGAGATATTTTGGTTAGCCTCATTATGGTTATAAGAAAGTACAGCTTCTTTTAGACATTTTGGTACTAGTCTCATTATAATGAAAAAGAATCTCACTTTTTGAGATGTTTTGATCCAGTCTTATTATGGTTATAAAAAAGCAATGGTTTAGGAGACATTTTGGTTTCTTCTCATTTTGCTAGACTTGTAAACTTTGTGAAATAGACATGTTAATCACATTGTCATTCTATTTTCATGTTTATACTTTTATACTACTATATAGTTACATATTTATAGGCGTCTTGTTGTATAGAGCATCATGTCGGTGCACATATGACTTAGTACTTATGATACATTTTGAACTAGTTTATTTTTTGGGTGATTGATCACATTTGACCTTCTATTGATGTCACATATTGATTAATTCGGTTGTTTTCAAAATATTTTATTTTAAAATTATCATTAAAATGACTTATGCTTTCCAAGTAAAAGATTTTAGATTTATTTCTTACATATTGTAAACTAACATAAATTATTCAAATTATTTTATATTTTACCGAATTAATACGTGAGACGACCCGCCCCATTTCCAGAGGCGACCTATCTTAAGAAATTGAACCTAAATATTAAAATCATCTTATTAATGAGAATTCTACCGAAATTTCGGCAGAACCTCCCCTAAAAATATAACATTTCCAAACCTGCAATTTCAACATAAACACTCCCAAATCATTTATCAAACATTAATCGTGATCAACCCAATCTCATCCGATAACATATCCAATAATACACACGTTTCATAATTCATAAATCACATCCCTAATATAAATCCAAAACATGATAATTATACATTAACCAAAAGAAAATAATTTTCCTATGTCCTCAGACAACCTCAGTGGCCCAAATGACTCTAACTATGTACAGCTGCTGGGTTAACTGTTGTACCTGTAATCTCCTGGGGGGGAAAAATTTAATAAAATAGGAATGAGTATAAAACTCAGTGAGCTCAGTGAGTGGATAATAACTTTTAAATTATAAAATAATTACAAAAATAAGTGCATCACTTGTATAATCACGTTTCTCAAATAAATATTTGAATATAAAATTACTTTCAATTCAATCATAATTTGAACATAAGCAAAACCGAGCATCGTCACAAAATCAATAAAAAAAAACTTCTCATATCGAAATATCTTCTCAAATTAAAATATCAAACATTAAGTAAATCAAATATCTTTAACCAAGTATCCTTAAACAAATATCCTTAAACAAATATCCTGTAAACAAATATCCTTTAACCAAATATCCTTTAAACAAATATCCTTCAACAAATATCCTGTAAACAAATAGCCTTTAAACAAATATCCTTTAAACAAATATCCTTCAACAAATATCCTGTAAACAAATAGCCTTTAAACAAATATCCTTTAAACAAATACCCAGGGGATAATCTAGTCTCATCCGGACCTCAACGGACGGCAATGATGTACTATCTGAGTACCATCATGCCCGGAGCTACACGGATAGACAAAAGGACGTACCATCTCATGCTCATCAGCATATCTCATACCCGGATCTCATCGGACGTGCAATGATGCGCTATCCCCGCGACATCGTGTCCGAACCATCCGATCTCATATCTCAATATGCATGCATATGCCCCCAAAGGGCGAAAGCGCCCAAACACACGGCCCAAAGCCTCTATGTAGGTTCGGACGGCCCCAAAGGCCTACTATCTCATCTCATCCTGAGGAACGGTATTTGCTTAAAACTTAAAATCATGATCGAAATCATTATATATGTATACATTTAAATCATGCTTTAAATCATACTCGAAATCAATATATCTCATGTCCAAGATCATCATATACTCTTTAAATCATATTCAAAATCCATATGTATAAACATTCTAAATCATGCTCAAGACCATATGTAAACACTTTAAATTATTCTCGAATCAACATATAAATACTTTGAATCATGCTCAAAAGCAATGTATATACATTTTAAATCATAAACAGGATCAATAATATACTCTCAAAATCATGTTCGAAATCCGCATAAAAGCACTTTAAAACATGTTCGAAATCAATCATCTCTTTTACCATTTTAAAATCGATACTGGACCATAAATAAATAAATATAATTTAACACAATATTTATACGTAATAAACATTTATTTCGGAAAACCATTTAATGGAAGCACTTTAAATATTCATTTCATAAACAAGCCTTACTATATAAAAATCAAATAATTTTAATATATTCCACTCACAATGATAATTTCGGACTCTGCTTATCACCCAAGTCC